>CM053770.1:275252827-275425205 GCA_028658325.1 Potorous gilbertii | reverse complement strand
GATTAGTCTTATATCAGCTTACAGCTTCTTACCACTTCCCAAGCCACCTTCCCTGGTAAAGTAGTATGAGGACTTGGCTTTTCCATAAACTAACCCAGAATAGAGCTTTTTCTTGCCGCAAGATCACCTATTACTCAGATCAACTTCAAGATCAAAGCTCCATTACGGTCGTTGACCTGAATACAAAGAGGCACAAGCATGTCTGACCATACTCTTCTTATCTCCTAATTAGGAGTGTCGTAATACTGGGTGGAAAGTCCTGGATTTGGAGTCTCAAGGCCTGGGGTTCAGATTTACCTCCGTCACCCATTAGTCACTTCCTTCTCTGGCCCTCATTATCCTCATCTGGAAATGATGTGCCTGGACTAAGTAACCATCAAAGTCTTTGAAGTCCAGATCCAGGATGTTACACTCCATTTAAATATATTTACATACTACAGCGTTTCAGTTGATCTGTGAGTCTCCTCAGTATGGGCACGCCTTCCAGCTGTGCAGAAAACAAGCTGCTCCCACCTCTTTATCCTGCGTGATTCTCATCCATGCTATCTGTCCATAAAGTGCTCCCTCATTAGGGGAGGAATCCCACGGATTCTTCAGCATCTGTTCTCTCCCTTGTTCTGGAGGTCTTTATCAAGATAAGTGATAAAAAAAGTATAGTTACATATCTGTTTTGTGGTTGTTGAGTGGTGTCAAAAGAGGAAACGGAGGCAAATTAGGTATCTTGAGGCCAGATTTGAACTAAGGAAGAGGAGTCTTCTTGACTCTGGGCCCAGTACTCTCCACAGCCCCTCCTAGCTGTGTGGGTGTGGGTGTGTGCGCATGGGTACACACTTATATCTCTCTCTATATATAATCTGTCTTACACCAAATCCACATTATTTGAAAGTTTTCAGACATTTCACATTTTACAAGAATTCATTGGATTTCACTATTCCAAAAAGTCAGTATGTTTGTTAAATACATTGATTACTGAGTAAATGGGGACTTAGGAGCAAATTCATTATAAAAGATTTGTCTTTGAATATAAGTTAGTATATCTACCTCAATAAAGTAATGTTAGTAAGAGGGAGTGCTAGGCTCCTCTAGACATGACCTCTTCATGATAAGGTGAATGTTGTTATGGATACAGTTGCTCTACCCAGTCTCCACTTCCCATTTCAACACTAGTAGATGATGTATTGAAATAACAGAGATCAAGCTGTGTACACTGCTTTACCCAGCCTTTTGTCCATAGAAGGCAATCAGCAAAAAATTTGTTATATAAATGAATAGCGCCTCTTCTTAGAATGGGATTTTTGCCTTATATTTTTCTTGCCTTAGAAAATGATGAACCTTGAAAATGTGTCAGAATTTTTCTCTTGAGGTTTAAAACTCTTCTAGAACTCATATTTAAATTCAAATTGTAAGCCATGGCAGAGATTTGCATGTGCTTTGCTTCTACTTATATGCCACACAGGCTTTGTTGAAGTTTAAAAAAGTGAAAGAAGGACACTGCTCTTTGGACTGGGCTTGAAGTGGTGGTGTGCAGGCCATCTTTTTTCTTGTAGTAGGAGAAAGGGTGGGAGCAGATCGGTGCAGTCAGTTTAATCATTCAGCCGTCTCCTCAGGTATGACTGCTTTTATTCTCTGTGGGTGAATCTGGTGCTGAGAGTGGTATCTTTGGTTAATTTGGAGAATGTTCGATTCATGTGTTAGTGTATTATCTCTGAGGAATGTCTCCAAAACACATGCACAAAAAATGCTTGTTTACTGAAATACCAGGGATTGATCTAGCACATTCACCTGGCAGAATTTGATCCATTTTGTTACTTGAATTCTCCAAACATGATTCTTTTTCATCCATAGTAAATACCATTTTTCATCCTTTTGAACCTGAGGAAATTAATTTATCCATAGAATATGTTTCTCAGAAGGCCATGTTACAATTGCCTATAGTTTGTGATCATTTATTAAGCTCCCCCAGGGAGGCACTCAAGCATACAAGTATAAAATGAGATGATTCCTCCTATCATGGAGCTTATTACATGATGCTAAGGTGTGTGCTCATAGATTTCAAAAGATGCAAGATAGAGATTTGTGTGTATATATATATATATATATATATATATATATATATATATGTAGATACATGTATGTGAATAGACAGACAGATAGATAGAAAGAAAGAAAAGGAGAAAAAAACAAACTTTGGTGAGGGGTGTGGGGAAGGGAAGTGACATTAACAAGTAGGGGCGTCGTCGTACTTCAGATAAGCTTGAAAGACACAGAGATTTCTAAGATGCAGAGGGAGAACACTGGCTGTGAAGGCTCTGCTGGTCTGGGCACATGCTTGGGGCCTGGCCTCCAGGCCCATTGGGCTGGAATGTGGAGGATGCATTTGATGGGGGAGGTGGAGTTAGGCTGAACAGAACTTCGAGTGACTTTAAATGCCAAATGGAAGGGCTTGTATTGGAACTAAAGGGCATCAGGGAGTTACTGAAGTTAATTGCGCAGAAAAGTATCAGCTCTCTACTCTGGTGATACCACTTTGATAGCTACGTTGATTGGAGAGAGAAAAAGGCTGGATACCAATTAGGAAGTAATTGCCAACGACCTACACTGAGCTGTTTGTGGTGTGAAGAGAGAGAATGGTACAGATGAGGAAGATATTGAAGAGACTGAATGGACATATTGAGGTGGGGAGGGACAGGGGGAGTAAGAGTGAAAGATGACTTTTAGGTTGGAAACCTGAGTAGATTGGAAGAATCACAGTTTCTTTGACAAAAACAAGGAAATAAGGAAGGGTGAGTTTATAGGGAAAGATCTGTTAAGTTCTGTTTTGGATATGTTGAATTTGAGATGCTGATGGGATATCCAGGTGTGGGTGTCCACCAGACAATTGTGGGTATAGAACTCAAGCCCAGAATTGCCCTAAGGCCCAGGTATAATTTCCTGAGTGTTACCAACCCTCCTTGCCCTTCACAGAGCAAACATTGAAAAGGATAGTAGATCTTCCTTCCCCTCCTGTTTCTCTGATTTTTAGTTTGTACTTAGGAGAGTTTACCAGGGAAATGTCTAGTATCTTTTATGAAACATTCCCTAGCATAATGATCCATTTTCTTGGAAGAGTTTGGTGAAATCTTATTTATAAGCAGAAATCTCAACTCATTACAAAGCACTTAATACTGTGGAACATATTAAAGATCTTTTAGGAGGAGTTGTTGCTTCTATGTGTTAGAGTTCTGAATCCGTCCTTACTCGTTTGTTTTCCAAGAATTTTTATTTAAGCCAAGAATTTAAAAATTAGTCTTTTAGATTTTGTCCCTTGGTGTATGATCAGGTCACTTTTGTTTAAGCCTCTTAATTTTCCCTTCTGTAATATCAATATAGCACTGCCTTCCACATAGACATTCTACCAGTTAAATTTGGTAGAATGTCTTCTGCATAAAAATTGTGCTTTGGTAAGTTAGTTTCCAAATTTTAGCATACTGCTTGAAGGCAGGTCAAAATGTATTTCTATACTTGAACAGTTTTTGTGTGTTCCTTCTTTGTGAAGGGAGAATTTATGAAAGATGATTTGGTCTATAGATGGACTCTACCAGATGCCTTAGGAAAACTTTTTCCCCTCTTAAAACCTTATGTAAAACATTATGTTTACAAAATATCCTGAGTGTTCCTATGATTCATTTGACTTGTTGACATCAGTACTTTGTAAGTTTATTTGAAGTTTTAACTTAAAAATGATTTAAATCACTTTAGCCAATAGTATTTATACAATTTATCATTTATTGTTGGAATTTTGCTACTGTAATTTCTGTTAGCAACCATTCATTAAGTAGCTGAAAGAAGTTTTTTGTCTTTTTTACATTCTTTAAAAATTTTTTCTTAATTATATGTAGACAAAAAAAGGTTAACACTCATTTAAAAATTTTTTTGAGTTTCATATTTCCCCTCCTCCATCCTTTAGAAGTCAAGCAATTTTATATGGATTATACAAAAGATTTCATTATTAGTCATGCTGCAACAGAAAGTGCAGGCCAAAGAAAACCAAGAATAATAAAGAAAGCAAAAATCTGCATTCAGACCCAATCTGTTCTTTCTATGAAGGTTGATAGCATTTTTCATCCTAAGTACTTAAGAATTTTTTTGGATCATTGTATTGCTGAGAATAGTTGTCGTTTACAATTGGCTATCTTGTTGTTATTATGTCTACTGTTCTCCTGGTTCTCCTCATTTCACTTTGCACCAGTTCATGTAAGCTTTCCTTGATTTGTCTGAAAGCATCCTTCTCTCATTTCTTAGAGCACAAGAGCATTCCGGCACAGTCCTATGCCACTGCTTGTTCAGCCATTCCCCTCTACCTCCAGTCGTTTGCCACCACAGAAAAAGAGCTGCTCTGGATGTTTTTGTACATAAAGGTCTTTTTTCTTCTTTGATCTCTTTGGGATATAGACCTAGTAAGTAGTATTTCTGGGTCAAGGAGCATGCAGTTTTATAGTTCCAAATGGTTTTCCAGAATAGTTGGCGTTTATTACCCCACCAGCAGTGTATTCATGTTTCAGTTTTTCCACGTCCCCTCCAACATTGGTCATTTTTCTTTTCTGTCATGTTAGGCAGTTTGATAGATGTAGTACCTCATTGTTGTTTTAATTTGCATTTCTCTATTTGAGAGTGATTAGAGCATTTTTTTCATATGACTATAGTTAGCTTTTATTTCTTCATCTGAAAACTGCCTGTTTCTGTGCTTTGACCATTTATCAATTGGGGAATAGCTCATATTCTTATAAATTTGACTCAGTTCTCCATATAGTTCAGAGGCCCTTAACAGAGACACTTGCCATAAAATTTCCCCCTTTTGGCCTGTTTTCCTTCTAATCTTGGCTGTATTGGTTTTGTTTGTGCAAAAAAACTTTTCTATGTAATGTAATCAAAATTATTCATTTTATATCCTGTAATGCATTCTATCCTGTTTGGCCACAAAATTTTCCGTCAGTCATAAATCTGATAGGTACAGTCTTCCATGCATCCTTATTTGCTTATAATTTCATCCTCCGTGTCCAAATGATGCGTTCATTTTGACCATGTTGGTTTGTAACTGGTTTCTGCCAAACTGCTTTCCAGTTTTTCCAGCAGTTTTTGCCAAATGATGATTTCTTGTGTCCTTGGATTTGGGGATTTGTCAGACACTAGATTACAGTTGTACGCTGTGTATTGTGTATATAATCTTTTCCACTGATCCACCTTTCTGTTTCAGTACCAGATTGCTTTTATGGTTACCACTTTGTAATACAGTTTGAGATCTGGTACTGCTAGGCAAACTTTCTTAACTTCTTTTTTTCACTGATTCCCTTGATATATTCCTGACCTTTTGTTCTTCCTGGTGAGTCGTTTTTATAATTTTTTTTAGCTCTATAAAATAATTTTTTGATAACTTGGTATGGTGTGGGATAAGTAAATTAACTTAGGTAGAATTATCATTTTTATTATATCAATTTGGCCTAACCATGAGCAATTAATGTTTCTCCAGTTATTTTGATGTGACTTTATTTGTGTGAAAAGCGTTTTATAATTGTATTTATATGATTCCTGAATTTGTCTTAGCAAGTAGACCCCACCAAGTACTTTATATTTTTCTTGTTACTTTAAATGGAATTTTTCTTTCTTGCTGCTGGACTTCATTGGTATAGAAATGACAATGATTTATGTGGGTTTATTTTATATCCTGCAACTTTGCTGAAGTTATCATTTCAACTAGATTTTTAGTTGATTCTCTAAGTATACCATTGTATCATCTGCAAAGAGTGATAATTTTGTTCCTCATTGCTAGTCTAATTCCTTCAGTTTCTTTTTCTTACTGCTATAGCTAGCATTGTTAGAATAATATTAAGCAGTATTGGTAATAATGGACATTTTGGTTTCACTTCTGGTCTTTTTGGGAGGTTTCTGTCTTAACCCTCTTACAGATAACACTCGCTGATGGTTTTTAGATACTACTTATTTTAAGGAAAGCTCCATTTTTTTTCCTGTGCTTTCTTGAGTTTTTAATAGGAATGATTGTGGTATTTTGCCAAAGTTTTTTTCTTCATCTGTTGAGATAATTATATGATTTTTTGTTTGTTTGTTTTGGATATAGTCAGTTAGCCAGCCCTGCATTCCTGGTATAAATATTACCTGGTCAAAGTGTATGATCTTTGTGATGTATTGCCGTAATCTCACCAGTATTTAGAATTTTTGCCTCAATATTCCTTACAGAAATTGGTCTGTACTTTTCTTTTTCTGTTTTTCTCTTCCTGGTATAGGTATCAGCACCATATTAAATTAAAAATGTCATACAGGTCATTAAGGGAATTCTCTTAGCATTCTACGTTCAGTTTGATCTCTGTTAAACTTTAACATTTGAAATTTGACACATCCTGCCTTACATTGACATAAGCAATATTATTTAGCAGTGATGTCATCAATATATTATGATCAAATGTCCCTCCATTAGTATTAGTATAATACTCCAGGAGTATTAAGTAGTTTCAGTATAGCTTTAATTCTGATTTTATTTTCTGAGATACTGAGTCTTGGACATGTTATTCTTGTGTAGTATAATAGAAATGTTTTCTTAGTCATAAATTTGGATTAAATGGAAAAGTTTAATGGTTTCCAACTATACCAATAACACTGGGTTTGCCTGATTACTCTGTACTAGATTTTTACAAAACTAGTAATTTACAGAACACTAAACATGTGGGAAAATTGGTTGTGTGTAAATATATTTGTTAGTAGATGTTGGGAAAGGCTTTGTAGTCATGACAGTTTAAGGAAGAGCTGGGTTTCATTCATTTAACATGAAGAACTCATACTATTTCATCCTATAAAAGCACAAGTCTTTTCTCCTAGACTTCTGTTAAAGAAAATGGTACCTTCACATTTTTCCCCAAGTATTCTGAACCTATCATTCCACAGGTGAATGGATTTTGAGAAATGATTGGTAATTTAAAACAATGAATTTTCCTGATGTATCCTTGCTTTGGTTTTAGCTTCTGCTGAACCTGTGGAGACTTCACGTTGGACAGAAGAGGAGATGGAAGTGGCTAAAAAAGGTAAAGTTTGTCACACTTGGCCCCACTTCTTGTAGTTGTGGCCGTGGGATTGGGCAGAAGTGCCACAGAATTACTCTTTCATTTCTCTCAGAGCAAATAATCTTGAAAACTATCATGAATCAGAGGAAACCTGTTGAAAGTTAAATTGAATTTTAGAATGCCTATGAAAGGGTTGTTGGAGGGAACTGTAAGAGAATTTTTCTGTGATGGAAAAAAACCTTTTTTGAGTGATGCATGTCAGTTTCTATTTCAGTGTATCCTTGCAGCATCCATTGTCAGGGTGCTGTTGCACAACGGGGACACTTGTATAGCATTCCTATGGACAGTTTCTCAAAGAATCTTACAGTTTGGCAGGAGAGTCAGTGACAGGAAAGAGATGCTCCGTTTTGTGCTGCTTGTGGATGAGTATTATAATTCTGACCTTCACCAACCGTTCTGCTTGTGGAAAGTAAATATGGCCCCATGCACATGTGAAGAAGAAACACCACTTTACTCACTTGTTATTTTTTTTCCATCTTAAGAAATGGGAATTGTGGGAAACCTCCCACAACCCCACACTGCTCCTGTCACAAGATGCTCATTCAGTATTCTGTTGATATCACTCTAATTACATTTTCCTGGCCTATATTTTGGATATTGCAGAATTTGAGTCATTAGCAATACAGCTCATGTTGTTTGAGAGGTGTTAATAAGAAATTTTTTGTGTATTGTGTTAATCTTTCTTTTCCAGTTATATATAGAGAGAAATTAGAGATAACATGAACTTTTAATTCCTTTATCTTTGAGCATATATCTGTTACCTTTAAAAATTATAGAAAAACCAGCCACACCAAAAATAAAGCATTTAAAAGCATTTTTGGCTCAAAGACTTTTTATTTGAATGGATATATGCGTGGGTATGTATGTATACACCCAACCATATACACCTGTTATGTCTCTCATGGCAGTTAGATGCTGATACTACACTGTTATGGGGTTCAAGTGGCCTTGGGTTCTCTAAGATAATACCGACAGGTCTTCCAACAGTGGCAGAGCTTTCGAGCCCCAGGCCTTTTAACATGCTCTAAATTTGCCATTCAGAGAGTGGCTGTCTGACTATATTCAAAAAAGCTCCTTGCTGGAGGGTTAACTACCAGAGAGGTGTTTTTATCAACCAAAGCAATTCACAGAGGCCATCTCCAAAGTTATCAAGGGTTTATGTACTCTGTAGACAGAATCAGAGGAACGAGTAACTTCTTTTTTGTAGTAATTTCCATCTTATAGATGAAGGAATGAAGACAAGTTCCTAAGTTCCTTTGTCAGTGGTACCCAGTCTGCTCTTGTCTCTGATGTAGGAAACCATCTTGTACCTACCCACCACCTTTTACCTTAGCTTTCTATGCATCAGTCTCTTTAATTTGGGACAGGAACCTCTTCTTCACTATGCAGTGACCTCCGACGGTCCATTTAAGCATCTGCTGTGTACAAGACACTGAGAATAGAAAGACGCCCTGCGGGGGCAGGGAGGATACCTGCCCACCCATGGACATTAGCCCGTGAGAGAGCATGGCGAGAGCAAAGACAGGTGCACACGAAGTGTTTGAAGAGGCTGGAAAGGGTTCTTTTTGGCTGGTCCGTGGTCAGGGAAGGCCTGTATACCTACGTTGATTTTTGAAGTCCTGAGAGTATTTCACCAGACAGATTATCATTTGTTATGAATCATCAGTTCCAGGTACAGAAAACAATGGGAGCAAGTGCCCAAAGATAAGAGAGGATAGAAACAGAAACTAAGGATGAGCAGTACTCCAGCTTGGCTAGAATGTGAAGTACACACAGGACATGATAGTGTGAATGAGGCCAGAAAGGTAAGCTGGAGCCAGAGTGTAGAGGCCTCTGAACACAAGGTGAGGGAGTTTATACTTTCTCCAGGAGGCATTGAGGCACCACAGATGATGCTTGATGTTCATAACAGAACATTAGGAAGATTATTCAAGCAACAGTTTCAAGGATAGACTACTAGTGAGGATGTTAATACAGTGTCTAGGATTGAGTTGAAAAGAGCTGAAACAAAGATCCAGTGTAGTGAATAGTGGAAAGGCAAGAAAGTGCAAAGGCTGGCAGAGGTTTTAGAAACATTTCTGACAAGGTTGGTCAGCTGATTCAATGTGGAAAGTGAGAATTGGAAATAGGAAGAGCACATGTGGTAAAGTGAAGAATAAACGAGAGCTGTGCAGAGAATCCAACCTCTACCCAAAAATCATTCCCTTTACACTGTACACAAATAATTGTCCAAGCTTTGCTTGAAGCTCTGTGCTTGAGACCATCCGGTACTTTCTGAGGCAGCCCAGGCAGCGTCACTTGGCTCCATGGCATATTTCATACACAGGAAGCAGGAGGAGTCTTCTCCAGGCTGCATCTTCCTATAAGATTGGTTTGCAAAAGAACTAGAGGGAAAGCATTTGATGAGAGGACATTTTGGTGTCTTTGTGAGGCAATTCAGTATAGAGAAGACCAAGGTAGAATACCTGGAGGGGAGGGGCAGGGGTGGAACAGGAATGCCTTTAGGATGCCTAAAGCTCCTTTCATTGGATAAGTAAAAGAAAGAACTTAGAAGCAACTTCTTTTTCCCAGGCCCTGGGCTAAGTACTAGGAACATTAATGAAAGCAAAAAACCAAAACAAAACAAAACCATTCGCTGTTCTCAAAGAGCTCGCTGTTTAATGGGGGGGAAACATGCAAATAAATCTGGGCATGCAAGACTTACATGGGATGAATCATATAGGTCATCAGTGGAGGGAAGGAGATCAGGAATGGCTGAGCTAGAAAGCTGTATCAGTTCCTATAGTCATGAGTGGGGGCCCAGGCTTGGAACAGCTTGGTTCCTGGGCTGTGGATAGGATCGACAGCTTTCTAACTTCCTGAAGGATTTGCTCTCTAGACTTAGTTTTTCAGTAAGCTAGTAGGCTTGGGGGTCATGTTTAGGAAGTTTTTATTTGCTAGATATTTCAATATTATCCTGTTGTACTGTGCGTTGGTTATATAAGCCCCTTTTATCAAGCTGTGAGACAGAGTAGGTTTTAAGATCTTTCATCCTATGTTTTACCATAAACTTGAGTTTCACAGTAGTTATGTTTGAAAACTTCATTAGTCATTCCAGTCCAAGGGGAGCAGTGGTGTAAAGAGGTAATTTGTTCTTAGATTTGAAATGTAAGGGTCGATCTGTTTTGGAAAGAGTCTCCACTGCTTGAAATAATAACAACATCCTGTGAAGACCCCTTTCTCGCAGCGTCTGCAGCCATCTTCCCTTGCCCAATCCGGACTTTGTGTATTCTACACACAGCTAGCATAACCCCTCAAACTTAGGCAAAACCCAGCCCAATTCTCCTGGTAGAGATGGTAAGGAAAGCAAGCGTTCAGTGTCATTGACACTAACCCTTTTTCCCCCTTGATCCCTCATCTTGTGGCAGCGCAGTCATGATGGTCTTGTCAGCAGATGGTGTTGAAAACAAACTCACCCTGTACTTGCTTTTTGTTACTTGTTGACAAGTCATGGGTTCTATATGTTTCTCTTCTCTCTCTTTTACACAGGCTTAGTTGAACATGGTCGGAACTGGGCAGCAATCGCCAAAATGGTGGGAACTAAAAGTGAAGCCCAGTGTAAAAACTTTTACTTCAACTACAAGAGGCGCCATAATCTGGACAACCTCCTGCAGCAGCACAAGCAGAAGGTGAGTGTGGCCTGGGGGAGGACGAAGGCAGCGGCTATGCTGAAACGGCTGCTTTGATTGTGTTTAGTGAATGCACTTAGTGGGTCTTCTCAAGAGTAAGGAGAGCACAGCAGCATGGACTTCACTCTTAATAGGGCCTTGCCGCCAGAGCTCTTTTGACTGGAAGATAGATATTGGGGCAAGGCGTTGGCTTGTTCAGTTCTCTATAGTGGGGAAAGCCTTAGGGAAAGGAGAAGTGACTGGTATGGTCATGAGCCCAGTGCTGGCACTTGGGAGAGCTAGATCAAGTCTAGCATTGTTATCCCACTACATGTACATGTACACATAGACATATGTGTGTGTATGCACACATCCATGTGTCTTCCACAAATGCATCTCTCCTGTTTTCGCCTTCATGGCCCAGTAGAGAGCTGAAGAAAACAGTAAGCATTTAGCAAAGAGGAGCTAAACTGAACTGGAACTAAAAGTGATTGTGCTGTGAGTGTATGGGTACTTGGGCATAATTGTTAGTACACATAGGCAGCATGGTGAAGCACAGGGGAATTAGAGTCAAAAGTCCGGAGTTCAAATGCCGGCACTGCCACCTGCTGCCTCTGAATCTGAACCTACTGTTTTCTCATCTGTAAAATGAAGGAGTTGTATTGCGTGGTCTGTGTACCCTCTCAAACTCATACTCTCTGATCATATGTGTGTGTGTGTATGTATGGCACACCTCTCTGGTGGTAGGAATGGGCTATATGTTAGGGGCTAGAGATTAGAGGAACATGAGTAAGTAAAGTACTATTGTTACATGTTGTTTAATCTGTATATGTACATCAATCAAGAAACCAGCATTTACTAAAAACCTATTATATATCACATCTTTACATATATATATGTACACATGCATGCATACATACATACATATTATGTCTAGGTGCACATGGGTGGTGGTATGCCCCTCAGTGTTAGGGGGTAAACGCCTGTCAGAGAGGGCCCTGCTCCAGTCTTGGGGGAGGAGGGGTAGCAGGTATTGTGTGTGTGTGTGTGTGTATGTTCAGGAGGAGGGGTGCCTGTGGGTATCTGTGTTTAAGGACTTAGGTGTATTGGAAGGAGCTATAGAGCCACAGTTCAGCAGGGTCTTTGCTTTAATGGAAATGATGAAGTTTAGGGTGCTAAGGACCCCAAAATACCGCCACACGGGGTCCTGTTCGAATAAATTCTACTCAAGTCTTCTTAAAGTCAAAGAAAGACAAAGCTTATTAAAGATTCGCCAAATTGAGTTGGCTCTTAAGAAGCCCAAGCATTTGTAATGCTTGTATTGCAAAGTGGGCTGAATAGAATCTCAGCTAGACAGTCTGTTCTGGATTCCACCTGAGTGCCTTCATGCAGGTGAGATGGACCTTAAATATGAAAAAAGACTGTAGGAGGGATCTCGGGGTGATCTGGTAGTAGTCTAGGGTGATAGGAGGGGTTTAGGGACGGTCTTAAGGAGAAGTCCTAGGAAGGGTTGACTGGTCAGTGTTGGAAACAGCTGGAGGCAATCAGGAGATATCAGACAGTGGAGGGCTTGAGTCTGAAGCACGTGTCGCCAGGTAGTCTGGGGTCCCAGGGATGGTCTCCATAGATCAGTCAGCTCCAGGGAGAATCTTGATGGGAGTGACTGATTGTCCAGACAATGCACAAACCAGGCTGAGCAACTTGGACTTCAAAAGAATGCTAAGTAGTGGGGAATGTGAAAAGGATGCTAGGGTCCGAGGAAGAGAATGCCAAATGTTGATCAGATAGGGAGCATCCGGGCTGAGAGAGATGGAAGGGGAACCCAAGGAGGGCCCCCCAGCCAAGGCCACACTTTCTGGGGCCTTGCAGACAAATGTGACAAAATTCCTCCTGATCCAAGGGGAAAAGGTCTTGGCTTGGGCTTGTACCCCATTAGAAATGAGAAGAGTTGTTTGCTGCTCTAGTGTCTTCTCACATAGTAGAGCTGAAGAACTTCTCATTAACATTCCATGGGTGAGGAAATACCAGTGACAGAGACGCTGGTGGCTCTGAGCCTTCCCAGCAACATGTGAATATTGACTTAGAAGAGAAATACCCACTGGCCCATGCCAAGGGGAACTACTGGTGTTGAGATATATGCATTTGTACACAGTAGTGTTGAAAATGCCCCCAAGTGAACCTGTGATTGGTTGTTCAAGACAAGTACATGTCCCATGATGCTATGGCAGAGCTGACACGGAGATTGGAAGCAGAGAGTAAATAAAGAAGTGGGTTAAGGCTTAGTAGAAGGAAATATTTTATAATGTATAATTTCATCACTGAGTGTTGCACTCTCCTTGGGCAGCAGACACACAGTCCGTTGTCTGTCCCATTTTTAAAACATTTCCAGCTTGGTGTAATGCTTGGAAAATCTGTATTCTCTTGGCATTTCACCGGTGATAAGCTGTTTTTATGTCCCATAGTGCACTGAAGTAGGAAGAATGTCAGGAAAGCCAAAAATTAGATGCCATATATAAAAGACATCACAGGTGTTGGGGGAAAAAGTTTATATTCATTTTGTTTTTACCCCATGCAAGAAAAGAGGAAGGACATTGGGCTGTCTGTAAGAAAGCTTTGGATTACATTTTGATTTGGGCAGAATGCTGATATATCCAAGAAGAGAAGACAGTGAGTTTTGGTTATGTTTCTGAATTCTGGAACATCAGTTATAAGAATTCTGCCTGCTTTGTGTTTTTAAATCTGGCATTAGGTAGCAATTTTAGTTTTGCAAATGCTTTAAGTATTAATTCATTTGGTCTTAACCCTGGGAAAGGAGGTGCTGATATTAGCCCCATTTTACAGATGAGGAAACTGAGGCAAACAGAAGCCCAAGGTAACATAGAAGTGAGTGTCCGAGGCTAGATTTGAATCATGTTAGGGCTTTTGGACTCCAAGCCCTGTGCTCTGTCTTCTGCATCCCTAGCTACTAGTTGTAGTTTTTCATCAGAATGGTGTGTTAATGACCATAAATTGTACAGAGTGCATTCATTGCACCCTTACAACAGCTCCATGAGGTAGAGACTAAAAGCATTTGAGCGACAGCGACATTGAAGCTTAGGAGAGTTTGGTGACGTGGCTGTGGCCTCACAGCTCTGGGATACTCGAGGCCAAATTGGAGTCCAGGTCTCTACTGTCTCCAGTTCTTTCTTCCACTGCCGCAGAGAGACCTGCTGTTAATACTTTCAAATGCATTTGCCTGGGGCATATTCTTTATGCCTGTTAATACCGTTTCCCAGGAGCAGCTCGATCTCCTTCTTTTGCAGTGCTGCAGGTCCCTAACTCATTTGTTTTCATTCAGTCTTCCCGAAGGCCCCGGGAGGAGCGAGATGTGTCCCAGTGTGAAAGCGTTGCTTCCACCGTCTCTGCGCAGGAGGATGAAGACATTGAAGCCTCCAATGAAGAAGAAAATCCAGAAGACAGTGAAGGTAGCATCTGGAGAGCGAGAGCCGAGTTTTGGGAGTGGGTTTTTGTTGTTTCCAGATGTCCAGTTTCATTTAATTGGCTGAGTCATTTGAGAATAGCCTCATTAAAAAAATGATTGTGGTTGCATTTCCAAGCAGAAGGTCTTTGATTGCTCCCATTGTGAATGTTGTGTGATTAACACGGCAGGGGCCATGGAGGGATGGTTCTCTTTGTAAAAATGCCTTGTCACGATATTGTCAAGAGACAGAAAAGTTGACCTCTGTGATAGCATCATTCTTTCCCTTTGCTAGATGATCTTTATCCCTCAGCAACTGGTAACTTCAGCGAGTTATCAGTGCAGTCATAGTTCAGAGAAGGTTGAGCTCTTAAATTGTAAGCTCCTTAAGGGCAGTACTATGCCTTATTCAAACCTTCCATGTCCTGCAGCTCCTTGCACATAGTAGCTGCTTAATGATGAATTGAATGAATTGTGATGGCCTAGAGTACCCAGAGAAGGCTTCGTGGAAGGATGTAGGGATTGACCTGCCCCGGAAGAAGACAAAGGAATAGAAGTGGAGGAAACAATACATTTGTCTTTGAGCATTTGAAGGGCTGGCACATGGAAGATGCAGTTCTTGGTGCAGGCGTGTCTTGAGCTGGATTGGGATCATTGGCTATGTTTTCAAGGAGGCTTTATTTCAACTATATTTAGTGGGAATTCCTACCTTGGGTGAACTGTCAGTCTAAAGAACCTTGAAGTTTCCTTCTGGACCCCTGTGCCAGTCACTGCCTCTTCCTTCATGTTGGTGCTCAGCAGGTAGTGAGTGTCTTGTAGGGTTGATGTTTCCTGGGGGATGAGATTTTCTTTTTCCTAAGCGCTTGACATACCGCCTTGAGTTACAGGAAGAGTTCAGTAGAGATTTGATGATGGATTGAGTTTGAGGCAACATTAAAATAAAGGCATTGCATAGGCAGTTCAGTATTCGAGACTAAAAGTTTGAGGGTTGACTATCAGAGCCTGTGATGTGTATTTGAGAAGTGCATTGGCATAAGGGCAATGAGAATGAGTGACATCTTTGGTGAGGTGGATTTAGGGAAAGAAAAGTAAGCAGCAAAAGACCTGGCATAGCCTGTGGGAGGACATTCCCTCTCCTGTTTGCTTCTTCTGGTTTCTCCCTCAGCCCTTTCTCTGTCTTGGAGCCTTCTTTTCTTTCTAACGTTCTCCCACCTTCACCTCTCTTTGATGAGTGATGTACTGTTATCATAATCCTAGGGGTAGAACTATTTATTAACTCCCTACTGTGTGTAAAGTCCTGCTGGTCAGGATACAGAGATCACTAAGACATGGTTCTTAGCCTTGAGGAGCTTATGTTCTAGTTAGATGAATCATGCATACTGAATAGTGTACAATAAGTCACAGATCAGTAGTGTGGAATAGATGGTAATAGAAGAAGATGCAACAAAGAGACTGTGTTTTCTTGTAATAACTAGAATATAGAGTGGACCATGTTAGCTGGCCCATGAGACGTACAGAATCCTGTGCAAGTTCCCAGAGAAGGAGCTCCTTTCATCTTTGGGAGAAGAGGATGAGCAGGTGCTTGTTATATCTCTTCTCTTAACCCTGCTCAGAGTGTAATCTTTCTGCAGGCTTATTAGGTCATCACCACTGCTCAGAAATTTGCAGTGGTGTCCTGTCCCTATAGGAGAAAGTCCACGCCCCACCCCCCACCCATTTTCCTGCATCCCAGACTATTCTACCTTCCATGCTCTCCCTCACTCTGTTGTATCTTCCTAGAGTCTTCCAGACTCACATTCCATCAGAGTTCTCTAGGAAACTTTCTGACATTCTTCTTTCCATTTTTTTCTCTGTTCCAATAGCATTGTTTCAATGCTTTTCCTATAGTATTTACCATGTTTTGGCACTCAACACAGTGCTGGCACATAGTATGTGCTTAATAAATGTTTATTGAATGAATGAATGTTTTCCTTTGTATTATGGTTATTTCTGTATGAATCTTTTCTCCCATAATAGCCTGACTTGTTCCACTTTGTAGTCTTACCAGTATCTGGCACAGACCTTTACACATAGCTCCTTCTAGGCTTTCCGTCTACCAATAAAGTGTCATGAGACTTGAATGTCAAGTCAGACCCTGTCCTTTTCTTTGGAACAGAGATTTTCCTTTTTTTGGACATTGTGGTCCTCTCTCAGGCTAATGCTCAGTAATATAGAAAAATGTCATTTGGATTGGTCTATCATAGAGCTGGACAGACAGCATGGAGCCAAAAGGACCTTGATAGTAGCTGTGCATCTGGCGCTATGACCAAGGGCAATTCTCTTCCTTCCTTTGTGCTCCTTGACTCATCTCAGAGCCTCAATATCAGAAGAGGGAGTTTCCGCCTTGTGGAATTCTCCGCACTCATGAGATCAAGGTTTAGGTGAAAAAATTAATTTGGAATTGTTACAGTAATTAAGAGACTAGAACTCATTCCTTGAATTCCAGGTTTAAATATTTTTTTCACTTTATGAAGTTTCATTTTCTTATATATTTCTCTGATATGTAACAGTATTTAGAAAGGAGATTCTAGTTTGAGGTGGATGAAAACCTATGTAATCCTTTTAAATTTTCAGTTACAGGTTTTGAAAAAGATTTCAAAAGGCAGATTCCTGTAGGGTAGAAGGATTATTTAATTATAAAATATAAACTAACTTAGATTTTCATCCCTCACCTTTCCACCTAGTAAAATGTCCCTCTTTCCAAATTCCTACCAGTTAGATTTAACACTGGACCCTTGTTGGTTCCTGAATGTGTGTACTCTGTCCTTATCTTTTAGGTGCTGAAAATAGCTCTGATACAGAGAGTGCGCCTTCTCCCTCCCCAGATGAAGGAGCCAAGCCAGGTGAGGACCCTGCTGAAAATGCCGCATCTGGGTTAACCAGCGAGGCTCCGGTAGAACTGGAATCCACTACAGGTGGGCCCAGTGCATCCCCCACATCTGTCATTCCAAGCGCAAAGCCAGGAGCAGGACAGGAAGCCTCAGAAGCTCAGGTAAAGGAAGAAGTCGCTGAAAACCCTGAGGAGCCCATGGAAATTGACAGTGAAAGCACCTCTGCTGAAGCTCAGCCGCTTGTTGGTCCCTCCAGTCAAACCAAAGCAGAACCTGGTGATACAGAGATGAGGCTGCCAGAAAGTGTTCAGGTGAAAGCAGAGAGTGATGCCAAAGAAAGGGACTTGGAAAGACCCAAGGAAAAGCCTGAGCCAGAGGACATGAGCTTTGCCTTAGCCCAGACTTCCAGTGCTCTGAGGCCCGAGTCTCGCTCTGACAATGACTCCAGTGCTACCTGTAGTGCAGATGAAGATGTGGATGGGGAACCTCCTGAGAGGCAGAGGTGAGAGAGGGCCCACATTCCCCTGGGACTGGCTGCCAGCTGTCTGCTAAGGGGATGTTTGGGCTAGGCAGCTACTCTGCTTGGCATACAGAGAAGGCACAGGGTAGATGGTGGTCTGCAGGGTGACTGATCTTAGTTCTTTTTCAGAAAGCATTTATTAAGTGCCTACAAGGTGTGTGTGAGGCATTGTGCCTAATGACACAAAATAAAAGGAGTCCTGGCTTTCATAGAGCTGGGGGTATCACGGTGGGGGGGGGGGCGGGGACAGATGGGTTATGCTATCTCAGAATCAAGTATCAGCACAATAGCTCAAGGAATGAGGAAGTACCAACAACTAGGGGGATGGGAGCAGGCAGGCAGAGATGTCACAGAAGCTGAGCTTTGAATGAACTTGTGCTAATAAGGAGGCCAAAGAGAGGAGGGAAAAGTTCTAGGCAGGGCAGCAGGAAATCCAACGCCAAGTTCTGGAAAACAGCAGAATCCCCATTTTGGCTGCCACTCTGAGGAGGCCAAAAAGGAAAAGGGACATGCAGTGAGCTTGACAAAGTTGGGGTGAGGCAGATCAGAGAGAGCTTTCAAGGACTATTTATCCTGGAAGCAATAGGGAACCACTGAGGACAAGAGAGAGAGATCTGACCAGACTAGTCCTTCCTCAGTGTTCTTCTGCTGGTTGTGCAGCAGGCTGGGGGTGGTCCCCATGCTGGGAAGGAGAGGAATGTGCAAAGAAGAAAGAGGTGTGGGAAGGAGCATGTACAGGGGAAGACTAGATTCTGACCTCACAGTCACTGGATGGATGGTAGTGCCCTCAATTGATGCGGAAGGACACTTGGGAACAGCTGCGGTAGGATGGCAAGGCTAAGGAAGATAGAGTTTGTCCATGCTGAGCTTGAGGTCTGGTTGGAGATGTCTAGTGGGCCACTGGAACTGGAGCTCAGGAGCATGGTGAGGGTAGGAGATACAGGAGAGTCATCGCAATAGAGATGACAGCTGAACTCTTGTAGAGAGATAAGAGAGAAGGCCTGGGACTGAGCCCTCTAAGCATGCTTGTTTGTAGGGTAGGATTCAGATGCACATCCAGTAAAGGAAGCGTGATCCAGTGGTGTTCTTTCACAAGGCATCACCCCTGCACTGGTAACCCACTCCTCCTTTCTCCAACCCTATCCCTTGGTGAATCCGTTCAGCTCTACATTTGTCCTTTGCACCCAAATCTCTTGATCCTTGCACCTTATCCTCTCATAAGTCAAGCCCCAAAGACTGTCACCATGTACATCCTTTATTCATTCATCTGTGTGTGGCTCCAGTGAGCTGGCAAAAGCTCCCAAGCCATGTTTTTTCATTCCATTGCTAATGTACGTTACAGAATCTTAACTGGGGCCTTCCTTCAGAAACACTTCTTTTATATCTCTAATCTCACTTAGGTGGCTATTCCAAACCTTTTCCTCTGAGCTGACTCCTCCCAGAGCAACTCACGTTGCCTACCCTCAACTGAGGGCTTCCTCTCATCTTCCTCTCACGTCCCTCAGACATCTCTCCTTCCTGTTTTCTTCTACCCTGTATATTGTGAAAAGGTAGCCCTTCTTCTTGCCATGGCAAATCTTTTGATCTCATTCTTTCTTCTCTGGAAGATTGCCCCTTTTGCTTTTCCTCCACTCTCTTTAATTTTTACATATCTCTCTGTCTCCTTGTTCCTTATGAGCCTCCAACCATCCCAGTGTTCGTTTCTTCCATCTGAAAGGTCTTCCCTTGATCTTCCCCTTCCTTTCTTCTCACTTCTTAAATGCTCTGGCACTTGACTCCTGGCTTCCCCGTTCAGCCAAAATTGTACACTCTGAAGTTACCAGTCTCTTGGTTGCCAAACTCAGTGGTCGTTTCTCGTATCCTTCTTGACCTCTCCTGCAGTCTTTGCTATGTCACGGCACTCCTGAGCTGCTGCTAACTTTCTGATTGCACCAACTGACTTGGCTCCATCCCTTCCTCACCTGCCAGGGTACTTTTCCTAAAGCACAAGTCTGACCATGTCACTCAGTAAACTTCAGTAGCTTTTCAGTATTTCCAGGATCAGATAGAAAAAGCACTCTTTGGAGTTTATAGTCCTTCAGAAAACTTCAGTAGCTTTTCAGTATTTCCAGGATCAGATAGAAAAAGCACTCTTTGGAGTTTATAGTCTTTCAGAACCTAGCCCCTTCCTGCCTTTCCCGTCCCCTAATGATCAGTCTCCTTTCTGACACACTCTCTTCTTTCTTGCTGGCTGACCTCCATGCATGGTTTGCTCTCTCCTTCCTCATCTCTGCTCCCTGACTTCTTTATGGTCGAGCTCGTATCCTGTGCTCCACAAAAGACTTTCCCAACCTCTCTTCCTTCCTCTCGCCACTTTTAGCAGCTTTGCTCTGATATAATGTTTCATTTGCCCAGAATTTATCTTTATGCACATTGGTGTTTGCATGTTATTTCTCTCATTCTAATGTGAGCTCCTTAAAGCAGGAACCATGTTTCTGTCCTCATTCTGGAGAACATTTAGCCCGCCATATGGCATGGAGTAAGGGCTTACTGACTGATGGAGAAGGGGTAGGGACTTAGAAAGTCCTTCAAATTTTACAGTTAAGAAACTTGTTTAGCTAAGTGATAAAGGGTCAGGAGCTAAACTGCAAAGGAGTAAGAAATCAGTATGGGAGAAAATGTGGAGGCCACAGATTTTCCCTATTTTTTTTTTTAATGAAAGTTAGGAAAGAGAGGATAATAGATCAGTTGAAGATCTTTTAAGGCTACTAAAGCCAGAAATGGTTGTAAGCTTCAGGGGAAAGCTTACTGATTAAGGAGACATTACATTTTAGAGAGAGAGGAGAGGATGAGGGAGCAAGGCCTTGGAGGAGTTTGGAGAGATCCAAGGGCTAAGTAGAGGTGTGACACCAGGTCTTCTTTAGAGGATAGACCAGGGAGGGGAAGATTACCCTAATGGGTTGTGAAGTGTAGGAATGGAATTCCTTTGTAAAAAGAAGGTGTGGTCTGTCAAATATGGCAGAAGTAAAGGACCTTATTGAGAGAAGATGACCAACTTACAGGGTATTTGGCAACAAGGAAGTAGTAATCAAAAAGGCAAGATGGTAAGAACTTGAAAGGCACAAGTGATAATGGGAGAAGGGCCAAGGGACTGCACACTAGAGGATAGAGTTGAAATGGTTAGCTAGAGGGCCCAGATTGCCAAGGGTGGACATGGGCTCTGGTGGGAGAACAAGAAGAAATTGTGATGGAAAATGTAGCTTGAACTATTTAAAATGGTCTTTGTGTTGTATGCTGTTCTACATGGTTATTGTTACCTTTTTTTGTCATTCCTGGTTTCTCTAACATACAAATGAAAATTGTCTAGGTTATTTTTTTTCCCTAAAATTCCCAATAACTCTGGCAGCTAAACTAAATCCTTGGTTCTCTGGTCACAGGCATGGTCCAGGTCCCTGATATCCCTTTAGTGACAGAGCTGTGCTGCAGACCCCATGCCTAGATTTCCAGGCTATCTTGTCATTACACCAGGCAGGGGTGTTTGTTTCTCAACCCCTTTTGCATAAAATCAGGATATGTCTAAATAACTTTCCATATGTGAGTTAGCATCAATATAGTACAGTCTTTCTTTAATACTGTCATAAGAACCATCTTTTAATTAACTCACAAGTAAATTGCATAGATTAATATGAATATAAGAGAAATAACTGTAAGCTTTTCTTTAATGAGAATAAACCTTTCCAAACTTTTCTTGTTCTTTATTTCTAATTCCAGAATGTTTCCTTTGGATTCAAAGCCTTCACTGTTAAACTCTACTGGATCCGTCTTAGTTTCTTCTCCCATAAAGCCAGTTACAATGGACCTACAACAGCTTCATCATCGAGCTGCTGTCATCCCACCAATGGTAAGTCTGCTATCTGAAGTAGGTTATGTTAAATTTCCATTTCTTTTATTTGAAGGACTTTAATTGTAATACCTGTGAGAAAGGAAAACTGAGTTCAGAATGTCCTCTTTCATCCCCATAGGTTTTTGTGTTTTGTTATTGTGTGGTTATGGGTCAAGGGGGCTGGAGGTTTCAGAGTGGCAGAAACTCTTTAACAGGAATGGGAAAAAAATTACAGAATTTTATCACATTGTAGCATACCCATAAGTGGTCATATAATCTCTCCTTAGAAGCCTCCATTGAGGGAGAACCTTCCATCTTCCAAGGTTTCCTATTCTGCTTTGGGACAATTGAAACTGTTAGGAAATTTTTCCTGTTGCTAAGTGGAAAGTTGCCTTATTACGACTTTTAGTTACTCCACATTTCTTCCCTCTTGGGCTGCACAGAACAAATATAATGCTTCTTCTTGCAAGCTAGCCCTTCAGACATTTGCAGATAGCTGTCATATGTCCCCCAAGGGGTGAAACCTGCAGGTCAGCCTCCTCTCTCCTCCCCTTTCCAGTCCTCCCCTCCTGCAGACCCTCAGAAGAAAAGAATCCCGTGCTTCATGCTGTCTCTCCATTGAAATCTGGGTTTAACTTTATGGGCAATTCTTGACATGATCATTTTTCAATCTGTTGCTTCTTCATAGGGGTGGCCTTTCATATTGATTATGTCATCTTAACCAGGTTCAGCCCTTGTCCAAATGACGGATAGCAAAAGGTGTAGACTTATTAGAGCAAAAATTTTAATAGTTCTGTGTTCTTCAGTTTCACTTGGTGTGGACACAGTGTTTCCCAATCTTTAGTGTTTATTTTATTTATTTAGCATTAAATTTTTTTTTATTCCTGTCAAAATTCAAATTTTGCTTTTTTTAAAAAAAGCAGTAATTTGGGGACATTGCTGTAATTAGGGATTCACAAAATTTTACCACATACTTAGCACGAGGTGGAGATCAGGACCCCCTTTGTACAGCATTGGTTACTTAGCACATTTTCTCCATTCCCATTGCAGGTCTCCTGCACTCCCTGTAGTGTGCCCATTGGTGCCCCTGTGAGTGGCTATGCTCTTTTTCAGAGGCACATTAAAGCCATGCATGAATCAGCCCTTCTGGAGGAACGGCAGAGACAAGAACAGCTTGATCCAGAGTGTCGACATTCTGCGAGTCCAAATGTTGAATGGGAAGGTAGGTTTGATGCACCAGAGACATATACTGCACTCCCTGCCAGGAAGTTAAACTGCAGAAGGGGTCAAAATGAGCTTTGTGGGTGGTGGTCCCATCATTGCACTCTCAGTGTTTGGTAAACCATCATTAAAAAACCAACGGGTTATTGTTCCATCTTAATGGACAAAAAAAATTCCTAGAATTGAACCTAAAAACTTGCCCCTAGGAAAAAATGATTAGTATTTTCTATTCCTTAATTTGAAATGTAAAAGAAATTGTTAAGAATTATTAAGGAATAGTTATATCTACTAAAAAAATGAGGTAATATTTTCATAAATCATGTTTAATTCTTAATTTGAATCTTCCGAGTATTTTACCGTAACTGCTTATAGCCTCTAATTCTTCCACATTATAAGAGCAGATGAGAACTCAGCATCTGACATCCCAAATAAAAATGGTTTGCCGTCTAAAATGTTTACATCTGACTTAAGTGATTGGAGTTTGTGCACAGCTCCAGAATCAGGTTTCCTTTCATGCTTTTGAAAGAAGTCTCATCTCCTCCATTTACTCTTCATGGCAAAACGAAAGCCATCTTAGCATTCTGCATTGAGTCAGGAATGAATCGTTAGATCTCTTAAAGAGATCTGGCTCTTGGTCATTGTATGTGCCCTTTGAGCATCCCATAATTTGGTAGAATAGGATTTAGAAAATCTACATTGAGCAGTTTCCTTTTTATCTGGATGATTCACAAGCCCCTTGGGAAGTTATTGTGTATGTAAATAAGAGCTGTCAGCTTTGGAATGGCAAACTTGTGAAAAACTATGTCATACAAAACAGCATTTCTAGTACTTGGCCAGCTTGCTTATTCTTCCTTCCTGTAAATAATAAGAATGGATATCTTGCCAGAATTTGTTGTAGTAAAGTGCCAAAAAGCAATTATATTTTGGGTTGTATGCATAGACCTTCTCAAGCCTATCTCTTCATCATTTTAAAATGAGGGAGAAACAAGCCAGGGGGAGTGGAGCAGTGGCATCTTTTGGATCCAGAATCTGCTTGCCAAATGCAAATGTCCCCATCTTGTGGGATTTGAGGACATTGCCATTTGAGATCATTTTGACCACGTTACATTTTTCTCATCTGTAGACACATACATTGTCCTTGTTAATAGAGCATCCCAACTGGAAAAATAACCTGTTAATAAATGTTTTATTGAACTAGAATCTGTGATTTGATGGTCCTTGTTTCCTATGTAATAGACATGTTGAAGGAGAAATTGAGTATGTAAACTTAACCACTTTTAAGTGATGTAGGATGAATTGTGGAATCCTTTTAGTAAACATTATCCAAAATAGTTACACATGTTGGACTTGTAACATTCCGCTTTAGAATGAATGAGTTAAAAAGTTTTGTGTGTGCTTGGAATTTACTCATAAAAAATGAGGACTATCTTTTGCATGAAGTAAAGATCTCAAATGCCCAAGAGAAATTTGGACCTCCGCCTTTTTGTCTTGTCTGTCTTTCCCCCCCCAAATAAATACACTTAGTTGTATCTTGAAGCTGGATCAGAATGTTATGACTAATTCAAATAGAAACCAAAAGTTATGAGTTTAAGAAATGTAAATTCTAGACAGACTGCTCAGTAATCCCCATGCATGTGGGGCTGTTTTGGCTGATATTGGAATTTTCATGATTCTGCCATTGGTGTTAACCCCTTGACAGTAATTGATCAGTGTGGATTGAGCAGCTAGCCAGAAAATTATATCACAGTTTATTCATCCATCCAGTATATTCCTGCAAATCTTCTCATTCCAACTTCTTTTCATTATATTCAGTTTATCAAAGGCAGGCTAAAATTCATTTTAAAAATTACAATGAAAACAGGCTATTTACATGAAATGTCAAAGGTAAATGACAAGTAATGATATAACTTTATAATTAGGGAAGTCAAGAAAATTTTGACAAAATGACTCATTGATTTATAGGAATCAGTATCAGCCAGCATATCTCTCTCTTTTTAAAGTTTCCAAAGCCGTTTGCACAGATTCTCATTTGATCCTTAACACTCACCCTCGTGAGGGAGAGCCACATAAATGTTATTACCCTCATTTACGGATGGTTATCTGCCAGAGGCCGCCAAGCTAGAAATGGCTGCGCCAGGATTAGAGAGAAGGCCTTTTAAGACCCAGTCCACCACTCACTTTCTACTGCAACATGATATTCCTGTGCAATTAATTTTATTTATTTTAAAAGGTACAGTTCTTTAGGTTTGTGGGATTTATTTTTCTCTTTCCTTTTTGAAGTAGCTTGCATACATGTATGTATGCATGCACACATATGTGTGCCCGCAGGGGCCCCCCCCTCCCCCCCCCGTCACACACTGTGAAGTTGTAGGAAACATCAGGTCACAGGGCTAAGCTAAAGTGTAATCATAATTTCTTAAGTGTCCTATCTATGTATTTTATGGTGTGGTTTCTCTCTTTAATTATCACATTAGGCTTTTCGTAAAGATCTAAAGCTCTTTCGACCCAGTAGCATGGGAATGCAATCTTACTTCGAGGTTCTTTAAAAAACTGCTTTCTTGTAAAGTTTTAACTAGTTCACCTACACATGGCTACTCTAGCCACATGCTCTTTCTTGTCCTTTTTTTTTCCTACTGTCATTCAGTTCAAACATCTGAAGCTAAGCATAGTCCAGGTCAGCTCCTCATTCACCTGTATCTAAAACTGGGATATGTTAGGAGTAAAAGAGACCAGCATTCTGATTGCTTTTTAGCATTGGACACTTGCGGATTTTTACAGCTATGTAAGAATATTCTTTGTTTCCATCTTTAGAACAAAAAGAAAACCACGTAATTTTCATCTCTTGATCTTTTCCATAATATAATTAACTCTTTTAAACTTAATTTGTCCCATCCTGAAACTGGAGAAGATAAATAGTAAAAAAGTAAATTTTAAGGGAAAAGTCTCTGTAGTTGAGATACAGGTTTCCATAGAAGTCTATTTTTGTTAGAAGTGTCTTAAAAATAAACAGTAAATTCTATGAAAGGTGTTAGTGATGATAGGTGCTTGTGTAGGCTGATATGCTAAAATTGCTGTAGCTGAATTTTACATTTAAACCAAATGAATACGCAAGTATTGGAAGGAAATCTCAGTTGGCACAAAATCTCTGCCAGCCTTCTGAACATGAATCTGTAGCCTGTTAATGACCTTTAAAACATTTACATTTGGTAACATTTAAATACCCTGGTCTCAGTTAGTTTCAGCTTCTATTTTTAAAAAAGCCAGATGTTGATTTTGTTGGCTTAGCTCGGTTTATATCCAAGAGTTTATCTCTTTCTAAAATTATCTAAAGATATATTTAATTTAAATAATATAAACGGCCTGTGTTAACAGGTTGCCTTTGAGACAGTTGGAGCCTCCTGAGCCCTGCAGACCCACCAGCTGAGGTTCTTGGTGGTGTGGTGGCAATGGTACTGTAGTCTCAGGTTCCCAATATAATTGCTGCGTTTGCAAATCTTGTTGGTATGCTAAAGTTTCCTTTACCTTATGAAGAAAAGAAAGCATTTTTGGTTGGTTGTGAGGACTTTGTTTTTTAGATAATTTGGAGAGTTTTAGTTTGGCTTTCCTTTTCTTGGTTTCTATCTTAGTGTGGATTTTTGTTGGGGGTGGGGTGTTTGGAGGCTTTTAGACTCTTGCTGCTGTGGTTCACGTGTTAGAATAGTTGGACTGCCCCCACCCTGGATAACGTGGGCTAGGTCCTTAATATTTTAATTTGAGGTCCTTCCCTCATTTTGGTAACTTTAACTTTCTTAGGAAAATCAGTCGCCTTTCTGCCTCATGCTGAGGTCAAACGTGCAATAGAACAGGAAGCACAGATGCAAACCCCCGCAGCAAGGTCAGCCTCACCGCATAGGCTCTCTCCAAGAGAAGGCAACAAAGCGTCTCCACAGCCTGATAGGAGTGCCGTCCGCTCTAGTGTCCCACCAGGTAAATGTTGCTCATGTGCATAATGGTTGCCAGCAACCTACCTTCAGCTGGGAGACGTTCATTTTTTAGTAGAGTTTAACGCACCTCTACTCCTTCCTTCCGCACTTCCGAGACGCCGCCTTTCCTGTCCCAGTGTCTTGTCATGAGTTGACCTGCCATCAGGATTGGTTTTCCTGGCTGTCTTTATGATGGCCACACACCTTTTTTTGAAGCTTTTGTGAACTTTATGAAACCCTGAGTTATTTCAGGAGGTTTTGCAGCATCTCCGTTGGAGCCAGAGTCCTTGCCTGTTTTCCATATCAAGTAGCATATAAAGAGGGAGTGGAAACAGTTGTGCCAGAGAGTAATTGGGGCTATTCCCAAGAAGCGTCCCTTTGCCACGACCTTAGTTGTGAAGTCCAGAGTAGTGATGGAGGCCTCTTGGAGAAAAACTAAACAATTTGCTTCTGCTACTCAGGGTCTGGAAAGAATAGGAATGTTTCAAACAACAAAAACAGTCTAGATTCTGTGTTTGGCTTATGAAGCCGAACATTGAGTTGGAGACAAGGTAGTTGTGCTTTACAGAATCATAAATCCCACTGGTGACCTAAATTCTGAGGGGAAGACAAGAACTCATCAGAAAGAGACTCACTTAGGAAATAGGCAGCGCCACCCTGCACTCCACTCGCCAGTCATATTTCACTTTGGGACCATGTCTTCTTGTTGTTTATATGTTTTAGCAGACTAATAAACTGACCTTGTTTTCAAGCTTTTCTTTTTCTTTAAAAGTCCTCCAGCCTGCTCCCCATCAAGTGATAACGAGTCTCCCTGATGCGAGGCTACCAACAACCCGACCTACCAGGCCACCTCCTCCACTCATTCCTTCTTCCAAAACCACTGTGGCCACTGAAAAACCATCATTCATTATGGGTGGATCAATCTCACAGGTAAAAATTTTTCTTGTTAGCCTAACTAACTTTCCTACTGAATACTTGTGTGTTTTTTTAAAGGCTTTTCTGTTTTTACCATCCTATTTAATTATACCTAGAAAGTTAGTCATTTCCCTGAAAACCCTTGTCTAGAGCCGCTTTAGAAAGTGGTATGTATTGCATGCCCCAGAGAGACCCCAAGTGTCAGGAGTGTGAGAATGTGACTTATTTATTCATTTAATGAACTTTTACTAAGCACCTCCTGTTTTCATAGCACAATGTCAAAGGATTGGGAAGATGTAACATTTAAACATAATATGGTCTCTTTCCCTAGAGAGTTTATAATAACCTAGTGGAGGATTAAGATACAAATACAGACAAGTTATACAATATACGATATTATAGGTTGAAGCCACTTGAGTTAGCTGTAAATAATGGACATCAGGAAAGGGTGGGAGTTGAGGAAACTCTCCTTCCTAGAGGTCATGTGACCTGCCCAGGGCCACACACGTCCAGGAAGTGTTTGAATAGAATCTAGACTGAGGCCTGAGTCCAAATCCTGTGTATTATCCCAGCACAGCCTGAATGTTAAGCAGAGAAATTGGCATTTTACTTGGGAGATTATTAATAGCCAACAGTGATTGTTGACAATAAGAGTGACATGACCAGTCTGTATTGGATATTCTTCTAGTGCATCTGCGTGGATCTTTGGGAGAGCCAAGATGGGGCAAGACCTGTTAGCTAATAGTAATAGTGGCGAATATTTACAAAGCGCTTAACTTCATGTCGGGCTCTGTGGCAAGCACTGTACAGTGATCTTCTCTGGGCCCTGAACCCACTGAAGGAGGTCCATGCTATTGTTATCCGCATTTTACAGATGAGGAAACTGAGGCAAGCAGGCTAAGGGGTTTGCCCAAGGTCACGCAACTCTTCAGTGTCTCACGTGTGACCCAGTGCTCTTTCCACTGCAACACCTTGCTGCTCTCTTTAGGGCACCGATGCAGTGACCCAAGCCTTCTGCTTAGAGTTACAGACAGTGGGGATAGACAAGGAGGGACTTGGAGTGGGAGACATTGCAGATAGAGAATCAGAGGACGATATGAGATGGGATGTAGGAGCTGAGGAGGAGAAGGAAGGAGTCCAAGACAGAGCCCACAAGATACAACGCAAGAGAGTAAATGGTGGTGCCACTGGCCCAGACATCAGGAACAGACAGGCTTTGGTTTGTTGTCTGCGAGAACACCAGGGGGAGAGGTTCTGCTTCAGTTTCTGTAAGCATTGAGGTTCCTGGTGGTATAGATGTTCTCAAATGTTCTTAGGGATTGGGATGAACATCAATGGCTGCTGACTGAAGGCTGCTACCAAGTCTTCAAAAGTCGCTGCTGTGGACTGGAGCTTGCAGGTCCCTTCCAGCTCTGTGTCTGCGATGATAATCCCACAACGTCAATGATGTATTGTTTATAGAATGGAAAAAGAGTTCTCTTAGAACATGGCTGTCAAGTGTATGTAATTACACTAATTTTGACGGAGACTTGTCTCTTTTTTAAGTCCTAGAGAAGGCAGTAATGACAGCTTCTTCTCATAGATTCTCAGAAGCATGGAAAACACAGCCTCAAGAATTCCCCTGGAAGAAATCTTATAACTAGAAATCTACACAGAATCACCAAACCTTGCTTGGTGCCCTGGGAAACCAGCCTGCTTACTTGACCTTTATCCTTTCAGGGAACTCCTGGCACCTATTTAACCTCTCATTGCCAACCTTCCTACACCCCAGAGCCAGCAAAGCCTTCAGTTGGGTCTATATCTCTTGGATTGCCACGGCAACAGGAGCCGACCAAACCTGGTAAGGAGCCAAGGGCACCCACTCTAGGGCACTGGCAAGAGCACCCTGCTCTGCTGCTGGAGTCCTGACTTCCTTGTTTTCTTGTTTTGACCAGCTGCCTCCATACCCTACATCAAGCAGGAGGAATTCTCGCCCCGAGGTCAAACCTCTCAGCCTGAAGGCTTATTGGTCAGGGCCCAGCATGAAGGTGTTGTCAGAGGTAACACTTGTTGGGATAGGACAGGTGGAAAAATGTTATTTTTTCAGGAAAATGAGAGAGGTAGTACTAGGGAAGTGAAGAAATGAGGTCATTGGTGGTAATGTGGACCGTTCTATTTGGTAGTCCATAAACAGTGACTTTCACTTCTCAAATCTGTTTTTATTTTAAACATGGCTATTTGGTAATGCTATATCCTTTGTTATATAAATACATATTGAATAGCTCTCCTAAAACAATTACTAAAAGCCCATCATGCCCATGCCCTCATCTTCCCATAATTTTGGTAGTTTAGGTTATCAATATTGAATGATTTTAACCTGAAAGGATATAATTTTACCATTGATTACATTTTGATTCAGGTACAACAGCAGCAATCCAAGAAGGAAGTATCACTCGAGGAACCCCAGCTAGCAAAGTTCCTGTTGAAAATATCCCTTCCCTTCGGGGTTCTATCACTCAGGTAATTTTACCAATTTCTAATTGCCTAAAAGCTCTACATTGCTGAGAACCCTGAAGCTTTCTTTGTTTCAAGAGAATTAATGTGACCCTCTCTTATTCATTTGGCTTTTCAAGAAAGATGAGTGCAACTTGTCGTCAGTTCCCTGATGGCAGAGTCATCACACTTCTGAATGTTTTATTGCATTACACTATCAGCTAAAGGGAGGGGGCTTGCGGTTCCTCCCCACAGGAGGGTCAGCACTTTAGAGATGGGCAGTGCCACTAAGGTCACTGCAATGCTGCCAACATCCCACCTCTGTTGTGGAATGCACTGTTAGGCCCTGGGGATATGTTCTTTTAGGGGACACTGTAAGTAAAAAGATAGCAAATAGAAAATAATGTTCATAGAGTGAGAATGTGAATAACTAGGACAACTGAGGAAAGACCTCAGGGAGGGGGTGACAACTTGAGTTGTGTTTGGAAGGAACCTTGGAATTCTGGGAGTTGGAGCTGAGGTGAGAGGAGCTTATTTCAGACATGGAAGGCCCCTTGTGACAAGCCCCAAGGCTGGAGGCAGAATGTTGTGTCCTTAGAGTACCTCCTAGGTCTTTTGGACTAGAACAGAGTGGATATGAAAGGGATTAAGGGAATGTAAGAGTGAAAAGGTGGACGGAAGCTAGACTGTGGAGGCCTGAAAAAATCTTCAGCGATAAAGTCCCTGAGTATGTTTGAATATGAGGGTGCCCCAGTCAACTCTGTGCTTTGCAGCTTTCAGGGGGATGTATGGGCAAGGGAAAAACTGGTGGAGTAGTCAGTTGGGAGCCTAGTCTGGTATCCAGGTGAGATGTGGTAAGGCCTGGAACCAGAGCAGAAGTCCTGATGAGCTAGACAGGGCTAGTCAAGGGTTGCACTAGTGTGCATGCATGGGACATCTACAGTGTTTGGCCCCTGATTCAGAAAGGAGCTCCAGAAAGAGGGGATAATCAGTAATACCTCCCAAGTAGACTGGTGGCAGGTAGGGCGGGAGGCATTGTCAGATATAGAAGGGCATTTTCTATGCAGCCTCCCTATCAAGAGCTTGCCACTGTGGGACTGACCCTAGGCTGTGTGCACACACAGAGGTAGAATTGAGGTGGGGAGGGGAGACATTATCTTGCTTTTTTTTTTTTTTTTTTGTCTTTTTGGTTAAGCAATGTGGGCTTATTGCTTTTTTGTAAACTTTTTGTTGGGAGCTCAGACTTTGTCCAGAAAGACAAATTTCTAAATTGTTTTGTGAAATTATCATATGAATTGATTTACCTTAAAAAAAAGTCTGCAGTTGTATGCTAAGCACCAGAATCCAGACCTTTTTTATGTCTCAGTGGGCCAAATCAATTACCAGCTGATGATTACAAAAGATCTTTCTATCCCCATTTACAATATTAGTTAGATCTTTAGATTTGAAAGTGGAAGATTCAGACCCAATATAGCAGAAACCTATTTTGGGAAACAGTGTACACAGCCCTACTTTGGAGGCTTTTAATCTGCCTGTGCTTGTTGAAATGCCAAAGATTTCTGTGTTCTTGGTTATTCTTAGCTTAAGCGTGGGTTTCTACATGATCTTCATTGTTTTGATTGGGAAAATAATGAACAAACTCCTAGCTCTCTTTCGTCCCCACTCTGTAGATCCAGTTTGTTTCAAAAGAATATTTTCAGACCTACTTGGTTCCCCTAAGACAAACAACCACCAAGAAAGGAAAAATGTTCATTTCCCCTTTAACTTAGCATGGACAAGCACTGCTTAGAAGACAGCAAACAGAATTGGGCAGGCTCATATGCTCACTTCATGTGCATGCTGAGCTCAGCCGAGAGGATGCAGGACAGCTCGGGGAGGGTCAAGGCTGTGTGACTGTGGACAAGTCACTCTCCTCTCAGTAGCACCCTGGTCAGTTCTCCAAAAGTGAGTTACAGAAGAGTTTCTGATTTTCATTGGTATGGAAAATTTCCATACTGGACTAAAATTCCAAAGGACTGAACCCTACATATAAACACCATATATGTGATATGAAACATAACAGATGTGATATGAAACACCTGTTAGAATTCATGCATGTTTGCAATGAAGAATGTACATCTTACTTAAAGATTAAAAGGCATTTTTCGTGTTGATCTAAGTAATCCAGGAACTACCGTAAACTGGTTGCTGTCATGAATACATTCATCTATTCCACAAACACTCCTTGAACCCCTTGCTAGGGCCAAGACATGGCAGGAAACACAGTGAAAAAGAAGATTGCTTTCCTTGCCTTCAGGGAACTTGCAAGCTAATAGATGTGATGGTGGAATTGAGAATGTTTAATTTCATTAGAAATTTTGCTCAAAGATCATCTTTGTGAGGGCCAGAGGGTAGTAACATTACTACTAATTGGAATATAATAGACATGCCATCCCACTTTTTAAGCATATGCTTTCTCTGCCCTATATGTGTCTTTGCTCCTCTTAAAAAAAAGCTTTAGGGTCACCACTATTGTTATCTAAAGGGATGAGAAGAAGTATAGGGTATGAGTCTATTAATGCTCTTGACTTAGGGAACTCCTTGCTGAGCAAGCTCTCTGTATCAGTGAGTCCAGCATCTCCTTTGCAGCCTGTGGCCAGAGGGTTGCCCAGACTACTTGGGACTGAAGTGACTTGCCCCAGGTCATTCAAACCTAGGACTTGAACCCAGGTTTTCCTGGCTCCAGGGCTAGTTCTCCATATACTGCACTCTGCTGCCTGTCATTGTTATCTATAAAATATTGAATTAAAATACATTGAAGTTTATTCTGTCTTATGTAGTTATTCATTCAGAAGGTGATCGCCTTTTTTCCTCTGCTCAGGGTACTCCAGCTCTGTCCCAGCCTGCTGCCCAAACAGAAACGGTTGTGAAGGGAGCAATTGCTAGAATTTCCGTGGAAGACAGCAGCCCTGAGAAGAGCCGAGACGAAGCTGTTTCCAAAGGCCATGTGATTTATGAAGGGAAGAGTGGACACATCTTGTCCTATGATAGTGAGTATGAAAGGGGCGTTCGCATCACAGCATCTCAGGAAGGGAAGAATCACTGGTACAGCCTCCCTGGGGAGTGTGTCTGCAGCCTGCTTGGGAAGCTTTCCTAGGAGGCAGCACCTGGGGCCTCCCAAGCAGCCCTTCCACTTGGGGGTCAGCACTTTGGAAGTTTCTGTGCACTCCTTTGCACTCCGCACCAGTTGGTCTGAGTTCTACCTGCCCCAGCCAAGCAGAACGAGTCTCATTGATGCCTTCTTTATATGTCAGCCTTTCAGATGCCTAAAAACTGCTCTCCTGTCCCCTCTCCAGTCTTCTTTTTAAGATTAACAACCACTTTTCCTAGCATGGATGCTCTTAGGATAAGACTTAGGGAGCTTTCTGCATGTTCACCTTGAGATTTCTCCAGTTTTTCAGTGATCTTGTTAAACCACAGTATATAGGAAAACAACAGTGATAATACTAGCTGGCATTTATAGAGTGCTTCAGAATTTCCGTGGTGCCTAATGTATCTTATTTGATTTTGGTCATACGCTAACCAACCCTGTATGGGAGGTGCCATTATTAACCTTGTTCTGCAGATGAGGAAACAGACCGAAGATGTTAAATGATTTACCCACAGTCACTTACCTAGTGAGTGTCTTCAGGCAGGATTTGAACTCAGGTCATCCTAAGTTGCCTCCGTTTTGACTGTGAAGCTGATTTTTCTTCACCTAAGCTTAAGGCATGACTCCTACCCCTGTTAAATTTCATACTGTTAGATTCTGCTTAGTGATCCAGCTTTTGAGGGCAGTTTTGCCTCGTTTCACCATTCTCCAGTATGTTTGCTATCCCTTCCAGCTTGGTATCCTTTACAGAGTTGACAGCTACACCGTCTGTGCCTTTAAGTGAACAACCAAGGGCCGAACACTGATTCCTGACCAACTCCAAACCACCTTCCCAGTTGAAATCGGACCATGCTGGCAGTGCTACACTTTTATATTCATTCTCCATTGCCTCCCTTGCTACATGTCATAGGGAAATCTGGGTCAGTGAATCCCTGAGACATCTATGCAGGCCTTTGCCTTCTCATTGGTTTCCTCTGAGGTCTTCAGAATTTCCTTCCTGAGGGTGTCCTGTCTGCCCTGGGATGACTTTTCCTCTTCAGAAGGAACTACTTATCTCTTCCTTCTCTCCTTGCCTGCCACATCACATTCTCATACTGTTCTGCCTCCTAACTCAGGTCTACAGTCACCTGAGTGCTCACTCTGTTTCCACACTTTTTCTCCACTCCCCGTTGAATCCAGTGCTTTGAATTTTGCCCAAAGATTTAACTTAGGTAATGGAGTTGTCTTGATAAAAAAATTACTTTTTGGTATTTGGAGTCATGAAATTTCACCTATTCTTCCATTTTAAACACCTTGACCAGGAAATATTTTTAAGGTTTAACTTGAAATTGCTTTTATAAAAGTTGCTTTTATAAAACTAGCAAAAGCAAATGTTTTATTAAAATTATCTGTAAACATATAGAAAAGCTAGATAGAGGACAGTCAGATGGGAATTAGCAACACCCTTCCCCCCATCCATACCATCTTGGAAAATGCTAGTAAAATCTTAACTCTGATTGTCTTCCTGGAATGTAAAGTAGAGGATCTTGAAATGCTTAAGTAGTTCTAATAAAACCAATATATAGACTTTAAACTTTTTGGTGAGAAGAATTTCACTTGATTGTGTTTTTTGTTTATATTTGAAGAAAAGTTAGGGGTCATTCAGAACAGGCGTGCTTTGTGACCAGTCATTTTCTTGACATTAAGAATGTTTTGCAGATGTGAAATTACGTTCCTGTGGTCTGTGTTGAAAGTTCACTGTGTGGTTTAGAGACTCTGTGTTCTGCCTGAACCTTTGCCTAATGGCCAAATTTGTTTTTACATCCTGCAGATATGAAGAATGCCCGAGAGGGAACCAGGAGTCCAAGAGCTGCTCATGAGATCAGTTTAAAGAGAAGCTATGATTCCATGGAAGGAAACATCAAACAGGGGATATCACTGAGAGAGTCTCCTGGGTCGGCTCCTCTGGAAGGTGCATTTTACTACTGCTAAATTTCAGTGAAGAGCCAGACAGCACACTATAGGGCACATGTGAAATGTACAGGTGATTGTAAGGGAATCTTGTTAGAGAATGTTATAGAAAAGTCATTATTCAAAAGGCCTTCCTATTAAATTCATTTGAGGTGCTGCATTGTATAGAAATTCAATTCCAGAAAACTTTCAGCACTGGTGAAGTGGACAGGGCACTCACTATGCAAAATGCTTCCAGCCTGGGAACCTTGGAAGGACCGTGGCTGGGGGTTTCCTTGTGAACCAAACCTGATGACGCTGCTCAGAAGCCTTCAGTGCGCGCGCATACACACACACACACACACGATCACACACGATCACACACAGACACACACACACACAATCACACACACAATCACACGCAGACACACACACACATGATCACACATACACGATCACACACAGAGACATACACAAATGCAGACACATATACATAGACACATACACAGAGAGGCACACATTCTCTCTCTCTCTCTGAGACAGGTTGGTCATGTAACTCTTATTTTCAAACACCACTGTTGGCTAGTAATAATCTCTCCAGTACAATCCCAGTTTCTCTGTTTAACATTCAGGGTGTGCTGCAATAATACAAAGGATTTGGACTCAGGCAGGTCTCATTTTCACTCTTCAAACACTACCTGAATGTGTGTGGCCCTGGGCAAATCACATGACCTCTAGGAAGAATAGTTCACTCCCTTGCAAAATGGTGATGCTGACTGTGACACTCAGTCCTCCTGAGAGTACAGAGGAGGTTCTGGGACGTGGTGACTGGTTTCAGTAATGCCGCCATCCCTTCCCAGCAAGGCCCACCTGCCAGCAATGGCCTGAGGGCAGTGACACTTAGCTATAGGAAACTCACAAGGTTTCATGACCTGTCACAAATAGAAAATCTTGAACTGGTAGAAGTATGAAAAGGAAGGCAAGAACTCTATGCCCTTAAAGAAGTGCTAGGTAACTGAGGGGAAGGGATTTTATTCACATGGAAGTGTCAGAAATGGAACCTTTGAGATCACTGAGTCCAGTATTCGTAATTTGGTTACAATATTCCTAGGAGTTTTCTTTTTGGAATTTTTTTCAGAAGGTGATTGGTAAATTCTTTCCATTTTTATTTTACCCTCTGGTTCTAGAATATCAGGGCAGGTTTTCTTGATTTTTTTTTTGATAATTTCTTGGAAGATGATGTGTAGGCTTTTTTTTTGATCATGATTTTCAGGTCAACCAGTCATTTTTAAATTATCTCTCCTGGATCTATTTTCCAGATCATTTGTTTTGCCAGAGAGATATTTCATATTGTCTTCTATTTTTTCATTCTTTTGGTTTTGTTTTATAATTTCTTGGTTTCTCATAACATTGTTAGTTTCCCTCTGCTCCATTCTGATTTTTAAAGAATTTGGTGAGCTTTTGAACCTCCTTTTCCATTTGGCCAGTTCTGCTTTTTAAAGCATTCTTTTCCTTATTAGCTTTTTGGATCTCTTTTGCCATTTGGATTAGTTTATTTTTAAAGGTGTTATTTTCTTCAGCATTTTTTAGGGTCTCCTTTAGCAAAGCTATTAACTCACTTTTCATAATTTTCTTGCACTGCTCTCATTTCTCTTCCCCAATTTTCCTCCACCTCTCTTACTTGATTTTCAAAATCCTTTTTGAGCTCTTCCATGGCTTGAGACCATTGGATTTTTTTTTTTGAGGTTTAGGATGTAGAATCTTTGACAGAGATGTCTTTGTCTGGTGGTATGCTTTCTTCTTCCTCATTTGAAAGGATGGAAGAAAATACCTTTTCACCAAGAAAGTAGCCTTCTATGATATTACTTTTTTTTCCCTTTTTAAGGCATTTTCCCAGCCAGTTACTTGACTTTTGAGTCCTTTGTCAAGTGGAGGGTATACTATCCTAGGATTCAGAGGTTTTGTGCAACTACTCTCTGGGATACCTATATGAACCTGTAAGTTCTCAGTTCCTCCAAGGTGACACAATCAAAGGAGAGGTATTTACTCCTCTCCTGGCCTGTGCTGTGGTCTGTGAGCAACCATAAACACTCTTTATTGCCCTGGATCTGTGAGTAGGGTCCCCTCTCCACAGTCTGCACCACACCAACGTTCCTCTTCACTCCAGGTCCACCACTCAGGACTGAGACCCAGATCAGGTGCTCAGTTACTCCAGGGTCTTTAGGCCAAGGGCTCCAAAGGTGGACACTACTGCCTCAGTGGTGGCTACCGCCTTGGGGCCATGGCTGGGGCTGAACTGTGCTCACCTGTCATCCAGGTGAAAGAGCTTTCTTACTGACCTTTGAAGCTATCTTTAGCATTTGTGGTTTGAGAAATCTGGGAACTGCAGCTGCCACCCATGATTCTGTGCCCTCAATCCTGCTCCATTCCTGTCTGCCACCTGGCCCAGGCTGGGCCGCACTCTGCTCTGAGCCTGGTGCAATGGACCTTTTCTGTTGGTCTTCCAGGCTGTCTTGGGCTGGAAATTTGTTTCACTCTGTCATTTTGCGACTTGTACTGCTCTAGAATTTGTTTAGAGTCATTTTTTATAGGTATTTTATGGGCTATGGGGGTAGAGCTAGAACAGGTCTATCCTTCTAATCCGCCATCTTGGCTCCGCCCTCCCAGTATTCATAATTTACCATTTGGGAAACTGAGATCTAGGAAAGCAAAGCAACTTTCCAAGGGTCACACCAAAAATAGTGGACCCAGGATTTGAACCCACTGAACTCCAGATCCAGCCATCTTTTCTCTGTGAGTCTGATTTCTTCTTAATACATAGTGCTGGAGTTGAAATCTCTTAAGAACTATTGTGCAGTTGATAGTTTCCTTAGGATTGTAGTCAAGCAAAAAGCATTTATTAAGTGATTGCGATGTGCCATATGTTATGCTAGACTGGAATAGAAATATAAAAATACAAGAAACTTATATTCTAATGGGAATGACAGCAAATGGAAGAGAACAAGAAGCTTGAAGGAGTAGAGTAGAATTTGAGGTAGAAGCAGGGAAGCAGCATATTCTGGGCTTGGGGTAGGGGGTGGCCCATGTAAAGGCACAGGAGAAAGGGAGTGCCACACAGGAAGAACAGAGACAAGACCAGTTTGGCTGGATTGCAATCAGTGTCAGACTGGAAAGAGAGGCCTTTGTTTTTGCTGTGGAAGATATTCCCATCTAAACTCATGAGTTTGTATTTTGTGCTGGAAACCAACAGGGAGCTACCTGAGATGACTGAACAGGAGAGTGATGTGATCAGATCTACACTTAAGAGAAATTCGGACTTGGGCACCCAGATAGGCGGTTATGACAATCTAGATGAGGATGGATGAGGGTCTGAGAAGATACGGCAGCTGTGGGATCAGAGAGGGGTCAGGTGCCTGAGGCGTTATTCATGTAGGAAGGGCAGAATGTGCACACTCCTTGGCCGTGTGGGCTCACGGAAAACGCAGAGTTCGGGAGTTTCTGATCCTGAGAGTCCTGGAGGAGGGATGGACTTTGGACAGAACTTGGGGAGTTTGGGAGAGGTGGGGAGGGGTCAGGAGGGGGAGGACGACCAGTTCAGCTGTGGAGCATCAGGCTGGAGATGCCTCTGGCACATCAGAAGGCGGGATGCAGGGCTGAAGTGTGGGAGCAAGCGGGGGTTGTCCATCCAAAATCTTCATCATGTAGGGGATCGTTTGTTGGGTTCCTAAGCAGACAGAGAGAGGAGAGGACAGGGTCGGAGACTGATTCTCGAGGAGTCACTGCTCGGTGACCTTGATTGGCTCTCACTATTCACTGCCCGTTCTTGGCAGACCTTTTCATGGTTCTAGCTTTTTTCCCACTCACTAAATCTGGCAGGCTTCGTTGGTTTTGCCCCTCATTCTCCTGTTTGTTCTCCTCTGCCCAAGCATGGAAACGTTGGGTTTCTGCGTCTTAACTTGGAATATTGCTTTACCTTTTGCTCTTGGTCTGATCCGATTCTTGGTCTCAGCCATTTTGTACTTGGGAAAGTCTATTTAAAATTGGACATATAATGCTTCTCTGTTGTAAACCTCACATTACTGTTCTTTATCAGATGTTCATCATAGATCTTTAAAAAAGCAACGTTCTTCCATTGAAGACATTTTAAAATGGTCACTCTAAAGATATATTAAATGTTGTGAGTTCTTAGGATTCTGTGTTGTATTTGGTTATTTGTTGTTGTTTTTTAAAGGGTTGATATGCCGTGCCCTGCCCCGGGGAAGCCCTCATTCTGATCTTAAAGAGAGAACGGTGCTGTCTGGTTCAATAATGCAAGGTAAATTAGAAATTTTCTTGACTCTAGATTCATTTCCCTTTTGCTGGCAAAAAATAGTTCAATTTATATTTGGTGTATAAAGCCTGCCCTCCAGGGTTAGTAGTTAGTCTGCTATTGGATTCTTATAAAGTTCAAATCTTTCCTGATTTTTTTTTTTGAGATGCACTTGACATATTTGAAAATTTAAAGGTGTTCATTCTTTTTATAATTTTTTTTATCATTTTATTTTGTTTTTTGCAGATTTTAAAATTTTAAAATTCTTTTACATTTTCATTAACTACTCATCATTATGCATGTAAAATCACATGAGAATTTTGATTCAAGAAGTTTAGATCTAGAAAAGTACCTTAGCTATAATCCAGTCCATCTCCCTCATTGTACAAGTGAGAATATGGAGCGTTTGTGACTTTCCCATGATAACCTGTCTCATTAATGGGTGAGCTGGGACTAGAGCCAGTCAGATGCTGTTTTCAGTCTGTCCTTTTCCTCTCTCATTCATAATTCTAAGGAGTTGAGTGCCTGATGTATACAGGGACATTAATGTATTGAGCACTGCTAAAACAGCACTGACTAAACAGTTATTCAATTTTTTCTTTGAAAGGCACACCAAGAGCCACAACAGAAAGCTTTGAAGAAGGCCTTAAATATCCCAAACAGATTAAGAGAGAGAGTCCTCCCATCCGAGCGTTTGAAGGAGCTATTACTAAAGGAAAACCATATGATGGAGTCACCACTATCAAAGAAATGGGACGTTCAATTCATGAAATTCCAAGGCAAGATCTTTTAAGTCAAGAAAGCCGAAAAACTCCAGAAGTAATACAGAGTACAAGACCCATAATTGAAGGTTCCATTTCTCAGGTAATAATGTTTTAGAGGGAGGGCCTGTCTTTGTGTTTAACAATCCCACTTTCAGTCAGAAAATAATAGTTCTGGAAGAGACCTTCGAGGTCATCTCATTCAGCCCCCACATTTTAAATGAACTGAGGTCCACAGGGTTTCAGAGACCTGCCACAGTAGTGATTGCCAGAGTTAGGGTCTGAATCCAGACTCTCTGACCTTAAATCGAGCACTCTTTCTACCACGTAGCACCTCTTTGTTCCACATTCCTTTTTTTGTGAGGCAGTTGGCGTTAAGTGTCTTGCCAAGGATGAATCAAGGGTGACAAGTGTCAAATGTCTGAGGCCAGATTTGAACTCAAGTTCTCCTGACTTTAGGCCTGGTGCTCTATCTAGCTGCCTAGCTTCCTATTAGAAGTTTAGAAAATAAGACCCCAATGCTCATAACAGGACTTGATGACATGGGGAGCAGGAGGGTGGGTCACAGATAGAAATACAGGATCTGTCACCATAGTAAAAATTATTTATCTTGTTCATAGCATGTAGTGTTTTTGATTCAGAACAGGGAGATCTAATTAGGTCATTCAAGTCAAATGCTTGAAATGGAGTAAAAACAGTTATAATTTTTAAAAAATTAAATCTTTTTTACATCGTTGGATAAATATTCACAGTGCTTGTTTTTCTCTTTTTAGGGCACACCCATAAAGTATGAGAGCAACTCTAGTCAGTCTGCCATTAAGCATAATGTCAAGTCCCTAATCACGGGCCCTAGTAAGCTCCCTCGTGGATTGTCTCAGTTGGAAATGGTTCCAGAGAATATCAAGGTGGTTGACCGAGGAAAATATGAAGATGTGAAAGCGGGAGAACCAATCCGCTCCCGACATACTTCAGTGGTTAGCTCCGGTCCCTCTGTTCTAAGGTCTACCCTCCATGAGCCTCCCAAAGCACAACTAAGTCCTGGGATTTATGAGGATGCCAGTGCAAGGAGAACACCTGTGAATTACCAGAGCACCATGTCCAGAGGGTCCCCCATGATGAACAGGACTTCTGATGGTACAGTCTTTTTTGCAGTCTTGTTTCTCTCCTCATTGAGCTTTATGTCAATCACAGGCAGCAGTTTTCAAGTTGGAATCTTTAAATTAAAACAAGTCCAAAATGAATATCAAAATGATACTCAGTTTTGATAGATGCCCACTTCCCTCCCAGTTACAGGACGTAACTAGCTAAGTGCTTCCTGGGTGCCAGACAGAGGCAAAAATACAAGTCCCTGCTCTCATCTGTTGGAGAAAACAGCTTGTTTTAGGTTCCAGCTGTTCCTCTGAGTCATTATCCCTTTTCTCACCTTAATGAGAGAAAGCATTCTTTCTTTGGTTCATGTTACAGTGATGTAATACGGATTCCATTCTCCTTACTCCCCCTTCTCCACTATTTTCCTTAGCATTTTTGTTAATAAGAAGAGTTCAGGGTAATCAAGACCACACTCCTAATACAGTCAGTCAGAGCTGAGTGAGTTCTCTCTGATTCTTAGTGAATGAAGAGGCAAAAGAAAAGTGCCTCAACCCCGGTGCTGTGGGGCATCTTCTGCTTATAAAATTACTCAGAAGTGAGGTCAGCACATGGCTCTGCTTCCATCAGAAAATCATTTGATTCCATCAAAAAGAAAATAACAGGCTTTCCAGTCCAGGCCCAGCTATAGGACATGGTGTGAAAGCTGTCTTTGTGATACAGGCAGTGACACAGGTGGCTCATGGTCTTTATGGGCTTCAAACTTTCCTTCGAAGGAGGGGAGCTGGGATCTGGAATTCCTCAGGGAGTTTTGTCGGTGTTAGCTCAAGCCTTCATCTTAATGCAGTAAGACCAAGAGACCTTGAGGTTGTTGTCAGCTAATACCACTCCTGTTCTGTTCATGTGACTTTGGTCTTGAACTCAGTGTTTTAATCATCATGAGTTACTGAGTAGTCACTAGGGCTAGGAATGAAGTTTGAGAAGTCAGAGGCTTCTGTGAAAGAGGAACACAGAACAGCATACTAATAATTAGGAAAAAAATACCAACTCATGTGAGTCAGTAGTGTATAAAATGAGACCTTGTTAACACAGTGTTAGCTGCTGCTTAGATACGGCTGGCATGACCAGGTAAGGCTAAGAAGACTTCCTCAGTGAAGCAGGCTTCTGAGCCGTCCTTTCTAGTCTTCTGCGATTCAGAGCTCCAGTCCCGACCCTTTGTGGCTTGCTACCCCGGCCAGGGCTGTGATTACGCCCCTGAATGGACCTACGTTCCTTAAATGCACAATCCTCATGTCATTGACACCAAAGTGAAATGGGGGGGTGGGGGGGGCATCTTCCTATTCATACGTGGTAGCTGTCCCTGGGTAACACTCCACTTTCATTATTGCCCCTGTTCATTTCGACATGATTTTGTGTAAATTAGGAGGGAATGCAATTTAAAGTGGGGCTCGCTTTGTGCCTCACATCCAGCTAAGGATCGTCCTTACTTTCTCTGCGTGGTTTAAAGGTGGTGAGACACTTGGCCCAGCAGTTCAGATTCTCCTGCATGCTGGCCATGATGATATACACAGGGACACAAAGAAAGACAGAAGACTGTTGGTGGGAGAAGAGATAGTGCCGAAAATTGTATTATTCATAGTGAGAAAATTAGGTGATTAGTAGGATCCTTGAGAAGAGGTGATTGATTGTCCATGTGTTGCCCACCTTTTCATTTCAAAATCAGGCAGCCAGTAAGAGTCATTAAAGGCCTGCTGTGCTAAGTGCTGAAATGTGGTGGGGGTTGCGGTTATTGGTGTACTCCAGAAGGGGTCCTTCTTTCAGAATCTCATGTGTCAGCTAGTTGAGTGTCATTCAAATAGTGAGCATCTCCGATGGGCATGAGGTCTGGTATTGATGCCTGGCAAAAAGTTCAAAGATGAGTCTACCATGTTCCTAGCCTTTGGTGAGTTTATGCAACACCACAGGTACATAGATAATTTTTTTCCCTACTTCTGCACAGATTGAGTAGAAAATGATTCTTATAGATACAATTCTTGTTTTTAAGATGACTAAATGTATGTGTTCCCATGAATCCTTGAAAATGGATCAGTTCTGTAAATGCAAATGTCATCTATTTTAATAAATGGCCCTACTTTTTCAGCTGCTGTTTCTTCTGGGAAGTCTGCAAATCATGAAAGGAAATCTACTCTCACTCCTACCCAAAGAGAAAGTGGACCTTTACCAGCTAAGTCTCCAGTCCCAGGGGTGGACCCTGTTGTCACCCACAGCCCCTTTGAACCCCACCACAGAGGCAGTGCACCAGCGGAGGTATATCGAAGCCATCTTCCTGCACACCTGGATCCTGCAATGCCATTTCACAGGGCACTGGACCCTGGTGAGCGTTGTTTGGGGCAGTAGAGGCTTATGGCTTAATTATTTTAAAAGAGAGAGTATACATTTATCAGGCAAGAGACCCTTTCCCTCTCTTCTTCCCCCTCCATCCATTCCTTAAGGATACAGAGGCTACAGCAGCCCTGTACTACATGGGAAGCCTATTAATATCATCTGTTCATAGAGACAATTTCCATGACAAGTGACATTTATAGCAGCATTAACAGAGATCTTTCCCAGGATAATTATTCTCTTGGAAGTTTTCGGGAAGCACACATAACATTAAACACCAAAGCCTCCTAACTTTTCAGTGTCATGTCTTGGTCTCACGCAGCCTGTGTGAGCTGCTTCTGTATTGGTGCCTCACAGCCACACCCTCTCCACTGGCTCCTAGCATCTTAAAGTAGCACATTTTCCAGGAGAACAATGTGAAGGCCAAAGACCTGCTAGGTTACATACACACGTTGACTCTTTCCCGTGTTGCTTTCTTGTCTGGAATGCCACCCTCTTTTTCTCAACTCAGAACAAGACAAGTGCATCTGTTTTCCGTTTTAATTCAGCAAGCATCAACTGAGAGTCTGTGATACATCAGACACCATACTAGATCCCTGGGGTACAAAGATAGAAATGAAATAGTTCCTGCCCCTGAGAAGCTCACATTCTATTGAAGGGAAATAATGTTTATAACAGATAAATTGCTGCAAAATGAAGACAGACTAAATACAAAGTAATCTAGAAGGGGCACGCTAACAACCCCCGTAAGAGAATATTGCATCAAGGGTTAATTAAGCCAAATGGTTTTCATCATTTTGTTTAATTTTTGCATTCTTGCTAGTAGTGATAGAGCTGAGCAACTAAATTAAAGCTGACAACTACAGAGAACAATCACTGGCATTTTGAAAAGGTCTCCAATTGCTTTCAAAAATTATTTGAAAGTTAGCCAGTATTCCTAGGCTTTGAGGAAGCAAATTTTCAATCATCCAGTGGATCTTCTAGTTTCTGAGAGCTCTCTACAACTCAAAGGGTGCCCACAAACCAAATCATCACCGGAGGCAAGTTGTAGTGGCTTCTGGAGGAAAAATGCTCTGGAGTTAGGCTATCTTTAGGTAACCTTTAATTTTCTTCCTCAAACCAAGCATCTTTGGTCTGTGTTAGCTTGTATTTATACCAAATTAGGTCAGAAGTTAGGTCTTAGGCAAAAAAAAAAATTGTTCACTATGTTATCACATATTTTGCCATGCATGTGTGCGTGTGTATTCCTTTTTTCTAAAGTCGATCCATTTGTTTTTTGTCTGGCTGATTGTTGATCAGACCCACTTTTCCCCTCCATCTAGCAATCACTTGTCTATGCTCCACATCTTTGTAGTTCCTGACTGAGTACTTATTATCCATCTAGCCTTTCTTCCCCCAAGAAAAATAAAGATGACTATTTATAGTATGCCATTCTGATCCAATGTTCTCATGAATCTGATGGGACAGAATTAAATTTCTTCTTGAGAAAAGTAATGGTGTAGGTGGTTCTTGGGGAGAACATTATAATTACACTATGAAGAAGTACTTGGAAATGAAAACTCCTGGAGAATTCTCTTAGATATTGTTAGAAGCACTGGAAAGATAAGTAATTTTAACTTTTCCCTACCCTTTCTCCTTGAATGCAGCAAGAACAGTCAGGGATGCTGCATGTTGCCCATGGCCAAGGGCACTATTCTTGCTCTTCATAGCTTTGGGCATTAGCTTTCAGACTTCTTATGGGGGCTGGGCTGCCTCCGCCAGAGACTGAACTTCCTCCTGTCTATCTGTCTCTCTCCTACAGCGGCTGCTGCATACCTGTTCCAGAGACAACTTTCCCCAACACCAGGTTACCCAAGTCAGTATCAGCTTTATGCAATGGAAAACACGAGGCAGACAATTCTCAATGATTATATTACCTCACAACAGATGCAAGTTAACTTGCGCCCTGATGTAGCCAGAGGACTTTCCCCCAGAGAGCAACAATTAGGTCTCCCATATCCTGCAACCAGAGGTATGTTTCTCTAGCAAATTTCTCAGATGTGTTAGGGTAGACTTTTATATGGTTTCTGCCAAAGCCACCATCCCATATAGCTTTTGAAGGGCTCTCAATCCATGAAGCCCATAAACCTACGTGGTATCCAAAGCAGGGGAGTCAGTGCACAGTAATGTCATTCCCCGTCTATGGTATCCAGCTGTTTGCAGAGCACCTTATTCAGAAACTGGGCAAGTTCTGAGATGATAGGTAATTTGCCAAGAACACATAACTGATGAGGTATCTGTAGCAGGATTTGATCCCAGGTCTGCTGACTCTTAAGCTTAGCACTATCTACTCTACCACACTGCCCCACAGCACACTTAGGAGTGTGTGATTCTTTCAAATTACATGGCAGGGCTTTTAGAGCCAACCTTCTACCAGCTTCTTTTTTGGGCTCCTAGAATTGTAAGTTCCTGATATGTGCCAGAATCTTTAGGAATTTTCTGGTCTATTGGTGAGTGAGATGGAAAATTAATGGAAGAGGATCTGCACATTTGGAATCTGTGTGTTTCACATGTCAGCCAAGAGTCAGAGTGGGCAGAGAACTGGCCTTAATAAGCAACAAGGTGTTGACCTAGGAGATCTCAGAAGGCCAGGTCCCTGCTGTTTGGCTTGAGAAAACAAGGATGGAAATCCTCATCTTAGTTTATTCATCTTTGTGACAGGAATCATTGACTTGACCAATATGCCTCCTACCATCTTGGTACCTCATCCTGGGGGTACAAGCACTCCTCCAATGGAGAGAATCACTTACATACCAGGGACCCAACTGACCTTCCCTCCCAGACCTTACAATCCTGCTTCAATGTCTCCAGGTGAGAATCCTTGCTCTGCTTCCCCTTGATTAGAAGCATTCCCTGGTGGTTTTCCACCAGGGCTTCATGAGTGTAAATTCAGAATTAGAAGGAGCCCTGGGGAAAATGAGGCCCACAGGTGTTTGATGACACCCCAGGTCATTCTAGGACAAAGTATCTCAGCGGGAGTCAGAGTCTGCCTTCTCAGCGCCCCGCTTTTCTAATTGCTGTAATGCTATTTATCACTGATTTTTGGGTAGTAATAATGTGGTCGCATCTCTTAGAGAAATATTGCAAAATCATTGTATTCATCAGCATTTTCATCTGAACCCCTTTAATGATAAAACATGCATAGCCTTCAAGTCTAGAGCTTTTTGTAAAAATTGTACTTGTTTGAAAATTTAAGTTTTGTGGATGTTCCTAATGGAGATGTGAAAATATAAGGATTGGTGTGTTTTACAGGCCACCCTTCACACCTGGCTGCATCTGCTGCTGCAAATGTTGAGAGGGAACGTGAGCGGGAGAGGGAGAGAGAGAAGGAGCGGGAGAGGGAGCGGGAACGGGAAAGAGAGCGAATTGCTGCTGTCTCTTCAGAGCTCTACCTTCGTCCAGGTAAGAGGAGGAAGGTAGAAGTTCATTTTCTCATTGTTCAGTGGAGAGGTATGCTAATTTGTATTGACATTCTGAGATAAGTTTACCAGAGTGAATTTGGGAAATCTAACCTCATTTGTAATACTGGACAGTTTTTACATACACACATACACACACACACATATGTAGGGAGAGAGAAAGGGAAAAGGGGAGGGAGGGAAGGAGAGAGAGAGAAAATCTCTAAGGTGAGTTAGACTCATAGGCCATTAAGAGTTGAAAATGATTCAGCAGCCCAGTTTGGACTTTTCCCAGTATATTCCAAACTCTGAAGTGGTCCAGGGCCATATTTATTGGGCTAGAACTACCCTCCTCTGACTTGCTCATTGATCCATTTAGCATTGGGATGGAATAGGCACCTAATTAACCATTCCAGAAAGTGTGAAAGACCTTTTGTTTTTTTCTCATGACAGAAAAGGAAAACCAGTCTTTGCATGTTTTCATTCTAGTTATAATTTTGTAGACTAGTTAGAATTTTATAGACTTGTCTATTAATGATAGATATTTAATGTCACTGAATGAATGAAAATCTTATTAATCATTCATTGTGTGTTTCACACCTCACTGTACTACAGAAGCAAAGACAGTCCTTGCCCTTATGAAATTCACATTCTAAGGGAGCAGTTCAAGCACAAAGAGTGGTTGTAATGATGAAAGGGCTTCGAGAGAGTAGATTGATGTCCAGATCATCCAGAAATAGTGGCAGGGTTGATTTGATTGTGCTTCATGGTTCCAGAACTGGAATTGAACAAGGAAATAGCAAGGCAGCTGAGCTGGGTAGGGAGGACGTAACTGGAAAATAGGGAGTGGAATTAAAGCTTGAAGCTTTCCTGAAAGGGTTCTAGGGCCACAGGTAGGATTTGGCACATCTTGAACCCAGGACTGTCAGGCAGTGCAAGTCTGTGGGGTAGTGTCAGGAAGGTCAGTATTAAAGTGATTAGATGCCCATTGTTTCTCTGTTCTGAGGCGATTTAGTAATCAGACCTTGAGGTTGTCTCATAAGAAGTAGCCAGGAAGGAGAATGTCACTGGCCTTCTTTCTCTTACTTTGAGAACACCAGGGAGCTTCCAGGCCTCCCCTGCCCTTCACTCTTCTTGTTTCTCTGCCCTTCTTTCTCTGAACCTTTGCAGGTTCTGAGCAGCCTGGACGGCCTGGAAGCCACGGTTATGTTCGCTCCCCCTCCCCCTCAGTGAGGACTCCAGAGAATCTAATGCAACAAAGATCCACTATTTTCCAGGGACCCAATGGAACCAGCGTCATCACCCCCTTGGATCCCGCCGCACAGCTGCGCATCATGTAGGTTCCACATACGTCTCTTACCAAGGAATGTATTTCATTCAGCTCTTGCTCACCTCTTGGATGAGTTAAAACCGAAAGTCATTATGACATAAAACATGATTCTCTTGTACAAGTTCTGACTTTTGTGGAGTGAATCCTTGCTCTCGTGCGGCTCTCAGTGAATAGGCCTGCCCTTCCTAGGCACCTTCAGCTCCTGTTTGTGTGTGTTTGCAGTGGACACTTGGTCACAGCTGAAACCCCAAGCTTCCAGTTTTTGAAGTTCCTTGTCATTGTCATGCCGAGGCCTCGTTGTGACACTTTCTTAGTTCACTCCCTTCCCACAGCGGCCCTCACCGCAGCCCATGAGCCAGCTAGGCAGGGCTTAGGGACGTCAGGGAGGTGCCCGTGGAGGATCCTGAGGTGAAGGGCAGAGCAGCCGGTAGAGGTGCTGGTTGAGCACCTCTAGTTCTCTTTCCTCTCCACCACATGCCAGCTGATTTGTTGATATTACTTATTTGCAGGCAGCTGCCCCCTGGTGGGCCTTCCTTAACACCAGGCCTGCCTGCCTCCCGCTACAACACTGCAGCTGATGCCTTGGCTGCTCTGGTGGATGCCGCTGCTTCAGCCCCTCAGATGGAAGTGACCAAAGCAAAGGAGAGTAAGCACGAAGCTTCCAGGCTGGAGGAGAACCTGAGAGGCAGATCAACACTATCTGCTGAACAGCAGCAGCTGGAGCAGAAAGCCCTGGAGGTGGACAAGAGGTCCATCCAGTGCCCATACACCTCCTCTGCTTTCCCAAGTGGCAAGCCACAGGGTCAGTCGTCTTCAATTGTTTACTCTGAGGCTGGGAAGGAGAAAGCCCCTCCTCCGAAATCTAGGTATGAGGAGGAGTTAAGGACACTAGGGAAAACCACCATCACTGCGGCAAACTTCATCGATGTCATCATCACCAGGCAGATTGCCTCGGACAAGGATGCACGGGAACGTGGCTCTCAAAGCTCCGACTCTTCGAGTAGTCGTACGTATCCCAGCTAGGTCAGAGCAGGCCTAGCTTTGAGGGCCAGAGGCTTCTTACTGAGTTGTCTGCCAAAGCAAAATGACTGCTGTCACCAGCCAGTGAGGTACCTGTCAGGGTGTCCCTGGAAGAGTGGGAAGGCCACTGAGGATGCTGAGACAGGCAGAATTCCAGATAAGATGCTGGCAAGATCTGGGAAGTAATTAAATGAGAATTGTTTTATCCACATGAATAGAGTAGAACAGAAGCACCCATTATCCCAAAATCATTTGTTTGGCTGTACATTATATGTATGTACAGCTTATATGTATTTATATACACAAATATATATATTCATACAGGGACAGCTAGACAGTGCAGTGGATAGAGTGCCGGGCCTGAAGTCAAGAAGATTACTCTTTCAGAGTTCAAATTTGGCCTCAGATAATTAACTAGCTGTGTGACCTGGGTTAAGTTACTTCACCCTCTGAGCAGAATTACTTTGTCTGCCTTTGCCTAGTTGGCGTGGGAGGCAGGCCTGGGGTATGTAGGATCCAGGGATCAACCAAGGGATACAAGCTGCTGGGGAGATTTCTTCTCCGACAATAACTCACATGGTCATGCTGTCTCCCTGGAAAGGAGGTTTATTAAAGAACTCTGTGACCAAAAGAGCTGCAGAGGAAGGAGTTGGAAATAGGCTGAGGAACATTCAGGGACAAGTCCTAAGACCTGCTGGTGTCAGGACCAGAACCAGAAGGTAGCAAGTACACATAACCAACATCATTCATTGGAGGTTGAACTTTCTTTCTTTACCTCTCACGTATGTTCCTCAGTTTAGGCCAGATTCAGCTGGTGGAGCTGATGCTGCCCTTATTTAAAAAAAACTCCTGATGAAGGTGTAACAGTATGGCCTCCTCTGCCATGTTCAACTGCAGGGAAAGGTGGAGCACCTGTGTCTGCCACATGGGATTGGAGCTCCTTAGGAACATCCAGAATGAAACCCGAGGTCAGGGTGGGAGGCGTTTGAAGTCATGCTCTCTACAGGGAGTAATTGGACTTTTTTTTTTCAGAGAAAAAATGGTTATTTATTATTATGATCACTCATTGATATTTAAAAACGTAAATATTTTTAAAATATAGAATAACATGATTTTGTGAATTACAATTTCTCATTCCCAAATCCTGAAGATTAATCTCCATCGGGAATTTGGAAACAGTATTGAAAGTCCATGAATGGATAAAAAAGCATTTAGTTTAAGTGCTTACTGTGTGCTCAGCTCTGCTAGGTGCTGGGGAAACAAACAGAAAACAGACAATCCCTGATCTCAAGGAGCTTCCGTTCTCATTGGAGTTCAGAGGCAGATCTTAGTCTGACACACCAGGTCTTTCCTCCCCTTCTCTGCCTCTCCATCCAGCTCTTATCTTCCTGGTCCTTCTTCCCTCAATTCCTCCAGGTAACTGTGAGTTCTCCCTTTGATCACTAGCACTAAGAGAGTTAAAGCGAAGTGGAGGTTAGGAACCTAAATGCCCTGAGTCCTCTTGTCAGGTGCCTCTGGCTGCTCCCTTTGTGGTGGTAGGGTTTGTTCTCCTAGGATAATCTCCCACCTACAGGCAGGGAAAGCCTATGTCAGCTTTCCTTCCCTTCCTAATACTACTTTTGTCGCTGTAAGCTAAACCCCCATATATAAGAAAGCACACATCTGTCTTCTCTGTGCCCCAATTCCAGGTTTCTTCCTTTTTTCCCCTACCCTAAAGTAGCCCAGCATTTCACTTACTCTCTTTGTTGTAAGACCTAACATTAACAACTCTACAGCACTAGTATGACATGGCTAGTAAGTTTGGGAGCTAAAATTTGAATCCAACTCCTTTAACTCCAAATCTAGCCTTTTCCATGTGTCCAATAAAAATGATTAAACATTCCCTCAAGCCTGCTGAAGGTAGAAAATAAAACTAGGTTCCTGGAGTAATTGGGCATATAAGACAGTAGTAGCCATTTTTGTTTTTTATAATTGGGAAAGTTATATGCAAATACCCTCATTCTTCACTAGCTTGCCACATTTTTTTTTTTTTGTCTTGCCAAATACACCAATTGGACTTAAGGACCATTCATTTTCCTCCCAAGTATTCCCTACTATTTCCATAAATTTCCTTGGCTTTACCCAGTAGTTTAGAATGTATTCGAAGTGACTTTGGTAAGCCTCATTCCAGCTGTCTACAAAAACACTTAACAGTTTTTCCTGCATCATGTCAGAGAAGAAGTGTGGATGACGTAGAAATCTTTCTAAGGGGATGTGACTTGTCTTGTCTACGTCGTATCAGACCATCAGAATTAGGCAGCTGGCCTCAAAGCCTATGCCTCTGTTACCCACCCCTAAGAAGTGTTCCACTGAGCCATCTTTCCCAGAATAGTATCGCTGTTTTTCTCTTGGCTCGTTATTAGCCTGTTTTTTAAAATGGTGTTGTTGGTACTATCATCTTTCCCTTGTGATTTATAACATTGAGGAAAATATTAATTATGGTAAAGACATCTTTAAAAAGCAAATCTGTTGCTTTATTCTGTTTCATTAATTGTATAGCTTTCTAAATTAAGGTTTATCAAGGGGAATGGAATGTTTTTTTTCCCATTGAAATTTGTGGACAGGTTGAAAATGATTTGTTTTCAAATAATATGCATTCCCTTTCTTGAAGTATCATCTCATCGATATGAACCGCCAGGAGATGCTATAGAAGTGATAAGCCCTGCCAGCTCACCAGCACCACCCCAAGAAAAGCTCCAGGCCTACTCGCAGGAGGCTGCTAAGACAAACCCTACAGAAAGTAAGCCTTTTCTGAAGGCCTTGTCCCTTTGTGTTTATACCTGACCAACATCAAAAAGCATTTGCCTGTTACAAAGAACAGAACAAGAGAATTGTATATGAAACTATGACTCACTGTTGCTTACAGCTTGCTTTTAAAATTAGACTCTCACACCTACCAGTTTACTTTTGCGTGTGGAACAGATTCTAATACATGTCTATGCTCTTCATTTTTAGCATTAGCCAAAAATGTTAAAATTGGTATTTGTTTCAGATTGTTACCTGTCACTAAACTCGTTGCTTCTGAAAAATTTAAATATAGTTTTTTAAATTTTAGAATAATTCTAGAAACTTACATAGATGCACTATTGAAAATAACTGCTAATTGAAGAAACCTTGGTTTCTCATTTTTCCTTTGTGAGTCTTTGACATTTTGATCCAAGAGGAGACAAGTGCTGGTTGTTCAGTCCTGTCTGGTCCCTCTTGCTGATGCGTGCTACCCTTCCCTTTCTGTTGGAGTTATTGATCTGTGGGAGAAGAAATACCTAGGGCTTTTTTCCTCTGAAAATGGTTTTCAACATGTTACGATTCAAGGGTCAAGTTCTTTGAGGACACACCTTTCAGATGAGCTTTAAGAATCATTAGCATTGGGAGGTCCTCATTGGAAACCTGCCTTGTGTCTGTTACCCGTCAGGTGATCCCAGCAGACAGTATGATGGATCACTGCCTCGATTTCGACCCCAACAAGAGTCTCCATCTCCGCAGCAGCAGCTGCCCCCACCACCACCTTCTTCTCAAGCAGAAGGAATGGGACAGGTTCCCCGGACCCATCGTCTCATCACGCTTGCTGACCATATCTGTGTAAGCTTCCTGCTGGGTGTGGTGGGTCTTCTGATTTGTTCTAAGGGGAGGCTCCAGCCAGGAGTTTGTCGAGGTTCCTTTTCTCTTCATGTGCATCCTTCCCCTTACCCCCGCAGCCGCTTTTTTTTCTCCAAATACCGAATTCTTCTGTTAGAATGCATGGGTGTGTTACAGATGCTTAACCACCTCCTTCTTTCCCCATTAACAGCAAATTATTACACAAGATTTTGCTAGAAACCAAGTTGCCTCGCAGGCTTCCCAGCAGCCTCCCACTTCTACATTCCAGAATTCAGCATCTCCTTTAGTATCTACTCCTGGGAGGGCAAAAACCTCGAGCCGTTACAGTCCAGAATCCCAGCCTCAAGCAGTTCTTCATCCACGGCCAGGCTCCAGGGTGTCTCCTGAAAATCTTACTGATAAATCCAGGGCAAGGTAAAGGATTTGTGCAAACTCTGCTGCACTCCCTTCCCTATATTAAAAGTGATTGCATTTGCCCATATCATGCTTTCTCCTTGGTGCCTGTTGTTGTCATACCCAAAGACCACATGTTTTTTCTGACTCTTATGGGTCCAGAAAAGGGATTAGTTAAGTTGTTGCCTCGAATTTATTCTGATCAGATGGGGTGAGGAACAGCAGGATTATTCTGTTTTGGATGTTTCAGATGCCTTTTTTCATCCCCTTTGTTGTGGTTTTTCAGATCTCGATTTTTTAAAAATGTTATATAGCCACTGATAAGGAAAGAGTATTTCTCAGTACAGTACAGGGAAACTAGGTGTCTTGTGCTGAGAAATGTAAAAGCTCACATCCCTCTAAAGGGGCCCTTTTGGGCATGTTGCCTTTGGAGTCCAGTTGAAATGCCACAGAATGGTTAAATGGGATGACAAAAGGCTTATTAACTGCAGCAAGCACTTGGACTTCACAGTCACAGGTTTGGCGTTCCAGAGGAGCTTGGTATGGAGGATTTCTTTTTGTCAACTCTCACACAAACTGACCCAGAAACAAAACTTTTTGGTTCTGTATAGGAGCATCCTGAATGAGAAGCTGCTTACTAGGTGAATTTTCTCCTACTTTTTCCCCCCCAGATAATGTTCAAATCCTAATAGTTCTCTTTACTTGCTCAATAGACAGAAGAAAACTTTAAATTAGACTCAGGGGAGTAGGCTTGACCATGGACAATAGTGATCAGTGGAAAAAGTCTTCCAGATGTTCTTGGCAGCTAACAGGGTTTTTCTCACTGTCCCTGAGCATTCAGCACTGTCAGTTACTGGTGACAGATTAGGCAGAAAAGGTTCTTTGACCCATGATGTATTAGTGCTGTCATGAGTCCCTGAGGCTGCCCCAAATGAAGGGACAGCTCAGAGTCTGGCTTCACAAAGGCACAAGGCTTTGTGGCTTTTGCTCTTTTCTCATGATGTGTATTTTATAATCTCAGGCCTGGAAAATCTCCAGAAAGAAGTCATGTCTCCTCAGAACCCTACGAGCCAATCTCCCCCCCTCAGGTTCCAGTCATCCATGAGAAGCAGGACAACATCCTGCTCCTGTCTCAGAGTGCAGTACCCACGGAGCAGAGGTGAGTCCAGAGCACATGCAGTGGAAGGACATGTGAGCTCAGCTGATTCTCGTTGGCCATTGCATTCTACTCTTGTCTGCTTGGATGCCTCCCTTAGCATATTGCCAAAGCAGCTCCTTGCGCAGCGGCTTGTTTCTGTTCATGGGGATCTGAGCACAAGCATAGGAGCCATTTATGCTTAGAGGGCAGCTGTATTTGGTGTCAAAGACCAGGTCTAAGTCCTGGTTCTGCCTGCCAAATCATCTTTGGCCCTTTAAATTTTATGGGCCTCATTCGCTTTGTCTGTAAAATGGTAAAAATCATTCTTTCAGTGACTTATCAGGCCTTCTATTCATGTGAACTGCTATAACTGGCATCTTTTACGTCTCCCACTGGACTGAGCTTTGTGAGGGCAAGAGCTTTCATCTTTCTGCCAGTCAGCACTGAGTAACTGAAGGAAAGACTGAACTAGAAGGCAGGCTCCTGCTGGTTCCTCTAGAAGGATTTTACTTCATGAGCTCTAAACTTCAGAAAACTCAAATCAAACTTGTTCTTTCTTCTTTTGGGGGCTAACTAACTAATTTGGGGGCTTTTTATAACTTTATTAAAGAACTTTATAACCTTTCATATGAGACTATGATATTCCTTATTCTGTACCCCCTGCTAGAATATGCAGGTCTCTTTCTTGTCCTTGGGGTTATCATGCCAACACCTTCTTCAGGGTCTGACATGAATTTAATCAAAATAATATGTCAATTCTTAAAGTATACTGCAGGTACCAGGACAGTGAGATTTCCATCTGTAAAGAGACTGAGCCTTTCTCATACTGCAGTTCATCCATCATAGGGCCTTGAGTGATTATTGCCACACATTCTACCCCAGGTGGGAAGATGGCTTGTTTCTAGAGTTCTGGTTCAACTAACAGTTTCTAGGGATGAGTATCTTTAACATGGATAATGTACTTTGCACAAAGCTTGAACTAACAGTGTACATGAAGAGTTTTTCCAGACCTTTATGAGAATTTGTTGAATGAGAGCTGGGGAGGTAGCTGTATCCTCAGATGATGGTAGCAGCAGCATGGTTCAGAGGAAAGAGTCCTCGGGTTGGAAGCAGAGGACCTGGGTTCAAATGCTGACTATGCTGCTCTGATCATTGCCCCTCTGCCTTCCCTTCTGGTTTATAATCCAGCTCAACGTTATTAAGAGGAACATTCTTAACAATCAATGGAAAAGGACCTTTTGATTGTTCTGATAGATGGGAATCTTTTGGTGGCACTTGTGTCACTGTTCTCAACGAGAGGCCTTCCCGAATTCCTGTCGGGGGAACACTGTCGTAACATGACACCATGGTCTTCTTCACAGGAATGATTCCCGCTCACCAGGAAGCATTAGCTACCTGCCTTCCTTCTTCACCAAGCTGGAAAACACTTCACCCATGGTGAAATCAAAGAAGCAGGAAATTTTTCGTAAGTTGAACTCCTCTGGTGGAGGTGACTCTGACATGGGTAAGTGGGACTTATTTTATTGGCTGAAAATGAAACTGTGTATCTTAAGTTTACTAGTAGTGACACTCTTGAAGTCACGTTACTTCTCATCTCTCAAACACACCAAAAGTTTTTATAATTTTGTAATTAAGGAAGAATTACTGAATAACCAATGACTTTATAGTAATAATATGAAGATGCTGGTGAAAAATTGTAAAGATTGTCAGTACCTTAAGTGGTGCCTCTGATGAGAAATGGGCCCTTAGGGTGGTGTGGAGAGGCTGAGACCCTGAAGCAGTAAAACTTTTGAGTACTAATTATCTGTTTTGATGTGCATGATTGGTTCCAGATAGTGAACTTAAATATGCGATGTTTAATTCCAGCAGCTGCTCAGCCAGGAACTGAAATCTTTAATCTGCCAGCAGTCACTACCTCAGGTAAGACAAATAATGAAAACTTGCCTCTTGACTGAGGCTGAATGTGGCACAATGGGAAACTCACTGATTTTGCTTTTGACCTAAGTTCAGACCTTGACCCTGCTACTTAGTGCCACTTACTGTCTTTTTTTTAATTTAATTTTTATTTTCAATTCCAAGTGTTCTGCCTTCTTCTGCTTCTCATCCATCTGTCTCAAAGGCAAGAAATACGATATCCACTCTACATATAGTCATACAAAACATTTGTGCATTAGCCATTTCTGTTCACACACACATTCACACCCCCCAAAAAAGGCAAGGAAAGTAAAGGAACATTCTGCACTCAGATCCTCAGTCCTCACTCTAGAAGAGAATAGCCTTTTTACATCATGAGTCCTTTGGAGTTGTGGTGGATCAGTGTATTGCTGAGAAGACCTAAGTCACTCACAGGTGATCCTTGGACACACAGTATTTGCTCTTACAATGGGCAGTGTTTCTCCTGGTTCTACTCAGTTCACTTTGCATTGATACATGTGAAGCTTTTCAAAACAATCCTCTTCCTCATTTCTTCCACCATAATAATATTCCATCATCACATTCATATACCATAACTTGTTCAGCCATTCCCCAACTGATGGACATCTTCTCCATTTCCAACTCTTTGCAACTACACAGAGACTTCCTATAAACATTTTTGTACACATAAGTCCTTTCCCTCTCTTTTTTCAATATCTCCTCTGGGTACAGATCTAGTAGTGATTTTGCATAGTTTTATAGTCTTTTGGGCATAACTCCAAATGGTTCTCCAGAGTGGGTAGACCAGTTCATAACTCCACCAACAGTATATTAGTGATCCTGCTTTTCCACAACCCTTTCAGCATTTGTCTTTTTCCTTTTCTGTCATATTAGCCAATCTGATAGGTGTGAGGTGATACCTCAGTTTTAATTCGCCCATCTCTAATGATTAGTGATTTAGAGTATTTTTTCTTATTACTATTGAGAGCTTTGATGTTATTCCTCTGAAAACTGCCTGTTCATATGATCCTTTGACCATTTATCAATTGGGAAATGGCTGTTATTTTTATCAATTTGATTTGGTTCTCTGTGTATTTGAGAAATGAGATCTTTATTAGAAAAACTTACTGGAAAATTATTCCCCAGTTTTCCTCCTCTTCTAATTTTTGCTGCATTGATTTTGTTTGTGCAAAAACTGATCAGCTTTGTGTAATTGAAAATTATTCATTTTACCTCTTGTACCACTAATTTTTTATGTGACTTTGGTCTCCATTTAACCTCTCTGGGCCTGTTTCCTCATCTGGACAATGGGAAAGCAGATTAACTGATCCCATTCTACTCACAGATGTGGTCCTATTTATGAGATCTTGGAAAGTCACCTGACCCATCGATAAAAGAAGGGGGTTAATTTGACAAGGTAATCAATAGTCTTTGGTTCCTTTCACCTCTGAATCTCGTGAGCCCGGAATCATTGCACTCAGAGGCTACCTGTCATATCCCCTAAATTAATAAGGTGGTGGAAATGAAGCAGCCGAGAAGCATTAGCTTAAAACAATAGCACATTAATCATTTTAAAGGCAGGGAGAAAAAGAAGGCAGAGACAAGCTCCTAACCTAGGGGCTGGGAACTGTTTTTTTTTTTTTAATGTTGACAGTTGTATTGGTTTCCTTTGTAATCCTATGTATTTCATTTTATGCATTTTAAAACATTCTTTTGGAAAGGGATCCCTAGGATTCACCAGACTATTGCCAGACGAGTACTTGACACACGAAAAGTTAAAACTCTGCTATAAGGAAACCAGAGGATAATGTCAGGGTTTAAGGAAAAGTAATGTTAAGCATTGGTTTGGGTGTGATTAGGATTCACTTAGAGAAAGAAACAGAAGTGTTAGTGAGCTGCCAGGCACTTAGCTGCTTTTCATGAATTGCTGAGTTGAGAGACTGAGCTTGGATGCTGGTGGCATGGAAGAGGTCTGTGTTGCCTAATTAATTTCTCTTTTTCTGCTGCTCTTTTGGCCCCAGTCTTCTTGTCGTAGCTCATCAGGTATTTGGATTCTTTTCTCTTCAGGTTCCATCAGTTCTAGAGGTCATTCTTTTGCGGATCCTGCCAGTAATCTGGGTCTAGAAGATATAATTAGGAAGGCTCTGATGGGAAATTTTGATGACAAAGGAGAAGATCATGGAGTTGTCTTGACACCACCTATGGGAGTAGTACCAGGCAGTTCAAATCCATCCATGTTGGGCAGTAGTGAAACACGCAGAGAGGAAACAAACCCATCGCCAAACTCTGGTAACGTTGTTAAAAACTTATTGTAGCCATTTAAGTTAAGATTGCTTTTTAGAAGACATCAATTGGACCTACAACAGTGACACTGAGGTATGAGAGAAAATGCCCATCTTTTCAGTGCTCAGAATGTGAAGGAAATTCAGTGTTTGCTTATCAGCTTCTAAGAAGCCCTTACCCACCCCTACTTTTAGGGAGAATGTGTTTAGACTGGAAATCAGAAAGAAAAGAATAAGAAATGTGTATGATCTTTCTACCATATTACAGATGTTATAACAAAGATAGGAATTTTTATTTCAGCGCATTTGTGCTCCCACAGAGGGTGCTCAGTTATTCTTAAGCAGTTCTAAGTAATTTTGATTTCTCCAAAGGATTAGTTTATTTTCATTTGTGTTCAGTTGAAGTGTGGTTTTTATCTTAGAACCCTGATGTATCAAGAACAGTTTTTCTTTTTATATAAATCTTGCTTGCAGGTGGGGGAGTCGGCAAACCGAAGCTAATTGGCAAGTCAAATAGTAGAAAGTCTAAATCGCCCATTCCTGGGCAAGGCTACTTAGGAACTGAAAGACCTTCTTCAGTGTCATCTGTCCATTCAGAAGGAGACTATCACAGGCAGACACCTGTGTGGGCCTGGGAAGATCGGCCCTCTTCCACAGGTGAGAAACTTACTAGGGGCTGGAAAACAGCATTTCTGATCATTTACATCTATGTTTATTCATAGCTATTGTTTCTTTCCAAGGCAATAATTTTACATCTTGAGACTGTGTTCCCCATTAGTCACTGTTTAGTGCCCAGACTACTCTCCTGCACAGAATTTGGGTGTACAGAACACCACGGAAATACCTGACTTGGTTTCTGATGAGAGACACAGGCAGGGATGAGTTAGGAAAGCGACTGATCTAATCAGTCACCTATGTAGTTTCTGAAACTAGTTGAGGCATCCATAAGCATATAGTTCATAGCAAGTAAATGACTGTTTTTGGTAGATAGGCATAAGCTTGTAGTCTCAGGTATTTTCATCATCTGGTACAAATGATCCCTAGTAGTAAGTGCCACTCATGAGACCTCTAACATTTCCCCTTCACCTGGGCCTTTAAGCTTTAAAGTATTTGAAGTATTAAGTTTTACTCTGGGGCCTTGACTGTGACATAGATTTGTCTAGGGTTTCTTGAAAGCTGTGCCCAGTGGAACGTATTTAAGCTACGGCATATTGTCTGCCACATTTGGAAAAGGCTTGAGAACAGTCTCAACCTAAATGGCATATGCTTTCCGAGGACCAGCTTAAGGGAAGTACAAGGAGGCTCATCACCAAGGGGTGATCGCTCTTTTGGGCCCCAGCAGCATGAAAAAAGGAAAAATATAAAATGGCCTTCCACTCTATGCAGCCTCTTCCTTTTCTGCTGTGATGGTACCAGAGTGACTGAAAAAGATGACATTTAAAAAGTATCCATAAACACCAACTCACTGGTTACTATACTTGTAGTTGTAAGCATTTATATAGAGCTTTATGCTTTGCAATATATTTTATATATTATCTCATTTGATTCTCACCATGTGAAGTATTCCTCATTTTACAGATGGCAAAACTAATCTTGAAAGAGATTAAGTGATTTGTCCAGAGTCACACAGTAAGGATCTGAGGTGAGGTAGGATGCAAACTCAGGGACTAGCCTGAGGAACTAAGTTGCCCCTTTTAAAATGTAAGTGAAACCAGAAGACAAAAGAAAAGTGTAGCTGATTGGCAGAATGACTCACGAGACAGGAATTGGCAGAGTTGGTTTTATCGTTGTCTTAGACCCTGTGCACACTCCTGCAAGTGCAAGTGTATGATTTGGAGAGACTAACTCTTAAAATCCATTTTTATAAAATACACTCAAACGAGAAGTATCATTGCAGCTCTCCAGGTCACTATGTATGAAGTTGTACCCAGGTCAGTAATAGCCCATGTAGGAATAAATAGCCTGTCACATCGGAAGTGCTGTCCTCCAGTCTTCTTCATTCTGGTTTGAATAGGATTCCCCCTTTCAGGTCTCTATGCCCTGATCCTTCCCCAGTAGGTCCAAGCCCTGAGCAAAGACATTGTACCACTCTAGGGTTTTGATCCTTTTGTGTCCACAGAGGGAACACATAAGTAGGAGAACAAGAAAAAATCTCTACAAAGGAAATTTTACCATAACCACCCCTCCAGGATATGAATAACTAAAGTCATCAAATCTAGCAAATAATGCACTAGACTGGACATGAAGTCAGTGTTGTAGCACATGCTAATTGTTGTTACACCAAGAGGACAGCAGTTTGAGCCAGAAAACTGGCTGTCAGATACAAAAACATTCAGAGGGCTCTTTGGTCCAAACACCTGTAGAAAATACTCTCTAGAAGCAGAAGCTCAGGGCTTACAGCGGCCCCCCTTGCTTAGAGCTCACCTTGTGGCCTGCCTTTTGGTTGGCTCCCTGGGTTGCAGACCCCCTTCCCCCTAATAGAAACACCCACCAAAGACAGTGAAAACACATTCTTTGGTTCCAAGTGTAGTGAAATCCCCTGCACAGCCCCTGACCCTTACCTGTCTCTAGGCAACTCACCCCCACCCCCACCTCTTCAGTGGCATTTGAATCTGCTGTCCCTTCATTGTCAAACCCTCTTTGGGATTTCAGGGAAATGATTCACCTAAACCACCCAAGAGGAGAAAGTGGGACTGAGGGCAGATGCTGCCTTTGTACAACAACTAGTCCTTTCAGTGAAAGCCCTAAGACAACTGGTCTGATATTATGGTGAAATTTAGCCCATCCCACTGTTGTTCTCTGCGAAGCCAGTTCTGTTGACAGCATCATTTCAGCCACCCAAGGAACAGTGAGGTTGTTGGCATGTGGACATGTGCTATATAAATAGTCACCCTTTGTCCAGCATCAGCAGTGACACCACCTAGCCTCTCCTGCCCCCACAGGGAGGCCTCACTGGCTAGTCTAGCATGAGACGCTAACCAGTTCACACAAACAAGCATCAGAGCAGTTTTTAGCTTCCATGTTATCACAAAGAGGTGACTAGAGCTGACAGTAGAAGTGGCAGGTGGTCTGAAAAAATTGCCCTTCAGAGGTCAACAGTCTTTTTCATGGAGAGTTCAGGGATGAAGGCTTGGCACATTTCTGAGTTCTGCCCATCCTATTAAAGTTCATGTTTGTGGTATAGTTTGAAATCTCTGCCATGTTCTTCAGAGAGACCCACTGCCAGAGGGGCATAGTGCACAAAGACTTGGGCACATCAAGGAGTGTCCATGAACTTGCCCTAATGTCATGGGCTAGGTTGATAAAATAACAGCCTCCACCCACCCAGCAAACCACCCTACACTCCGGTTACTTTATGTCTGTAGTAGAGGCCCATATTACTTGTCGTCCTGCCATCTTGATCCAGACAAAAATCTTTCTGCTGACTGCCTAATCCTCTCCTCTCCATGGAATCTCCAAGGATGTTGATCCCTTCACTGAGTTTTGGGAGCACTCTTGATGATCTAAATTTTGTAAGATCGTATTACACAGTAGAGAGTAAACTGGGCAGATGGCTCTCCTTCTTTTCTTCTTTTGGTATTTCCTAACTGGGAAATTATGGGGCTGGTTATCTCCCTGTTTTAATAATTAGATCTATAACTCCCTCCTAGAAAAGCCCTCTGGCCTTTCCATCCTTTCAGAATAAGCCACCCTCAAAAGGGTACCACCACTCAGGTCTGCTGACGACCCAGGAAGCTTCCCCTTGATAAATCCAAATTTCAAGAGTACCTGACTGAGCGGGAGGAATCCTTTTCAGAGCCTAGCTCTGATGTCTTCTGAAATAGGCTGTTTTAAGAGTCGGGGGTTTGTTTAGTCTGTAAGGATTACAGAGTCAGTTAAGAACTCTTGACACTTTGAATTAGTGAGCACCCTCCTTAGCTTGCCTTCAGATTGAGCGCCAAGATTTCTACCATAACCCACAGGGACAGATCCTGTATAAAACGGGGGTTGCTAGCTAATTTCATTAAAGAAGTCATTGTCTGCTCCCATTGGCTAGAAATCAGCTAGTTAGCCAAGTCTCTAAAGCCTCATCCTTCTGACAGTATTTAGTTGGCAAGTATCTCATCTCTTTCCCCATGGTAATCTTTTCCAATTCTCCTATCAAAGTGCACCTTGGGATAATGGTAGCATATACCTTCTTGGTCCCAGTGTTTGAAGAAGGCCTGGCTTAGGCCCAGATGAACAGGAAGAACCAGCATAAGGGAGGAGAATCTTTCTCCAGTCCCCATTCTCCTCCCAAACTTCATCTCTTATTTTTCTGGAGCAACAAGTTGTATAGAGTCCCATCAGATGGTCCCAGCAGCATTACTAAGGGGAGGGGAGCTGCTTCCACCTTCACCTGACTATCACAAATCCATCAATTTGTTTTCCACCTTCTGTGCAGCATCATTGACTCAGATACATTTAATTTCATTTTTGTACGTTTCATGGTCATCTTCTCAATAACCATTAGGAACAGCCAAGGAACAATGAATCCAGCGGTGTTTTTATCCCCTCCCACGGAACCCAGTTGGCCAACTTGTGTGGATATGCAGCTTTGTCCCAGCGATGGAATTCATCACCCACAGCCCCTAATTCCTGGGCCACTAAATATAGGGACTGATATGTAGCCATCCTGGCAGTAGGAGCACACTGCTCTTCTCCATTGCCATTCCCCTCTCCTAACAAGCTACAAAGTCACTGTCAGCCTCATCAGATCCTGCAGACTACACCAGATGTCTTAGGCCCCAAACACAAGATTACAATCTTGAGAAATTGAACCAGTGAGACATAATTTTTTTAAAAAAGATAACCCTATTACTAAATACTAATGCTCATAAAGAGTATTTCTACAGGTCTCCAGATCTTTGCCTATCACAGGGTACCCAGGTCAAAAATAACAATAATCTCTTTGGAATAAAGGGAAATAGAAGAGCTTTGTTTCCTTCTTGATAAGTTTGTATAAGGTTCCCCCCCCAAAAGCATTCAGCCTGTCTGGTTCCTCTGGTCTTCCATGGCTACAGGCTATCCATGTGCTTAAAATTAAGAAGGCTTTCATCGGCCCCATAAGTCCCAAGTCCTAGGAGAAGCAAACAATGCCTGAGACATTCAGAGACTGCAAGAAATATTTCATAACACATTTGGTGCTCTTTGTAAGCATTTGTGACGTCACCATGAAATTAATGTAGCACATGCACAAGTGATTTGCAGAAGATGAGGGAATAGAGAAATTACATGAAGAAGCGATCTCCCCCCCACCCATTAAGTCAGCATACACTTGGTTATGCTCAGTGATTTCAGTACAAAGATGGGTGTGAGGGAGGATGATGAAAAACATTGGAAAATGTGCTTAAGCAATACGAAACAAGAGGCCACGGGTTTGTGCTTAAGCATTGGAAAATGTGCTTAAGCAGTAAGAAACAAGAGGCTACACAGAAGCTCTTCTGTGATGAATCAGGGGTTCTTAACTTGGAGTCTGTAAACTTTAAAAAAATATATATTTTGATAACTTTCAAGATGACAACTTTCAAGATGACTGATTTCCTTTATAATCGCATATATTTTATTTTATGCATTTAAAAGTTTTATTCTGAGAGGAGTCCGTAGATTTCACCAGATTGTCACAGGTGCCCATGGCACAAAAACGGTTAAGAACTCCTATCTAAATAATTTGTTCAAGTCAAATTGGGAGGTGCTGCATATGCCAAGTATCAAATACCATTTTTTAAATGAAATTGATTATATTTTTAACAGACGGGAGATTAATTGTAACTGATTTGGCATATAGGCCTACCTAAGGTGTGGTGTACAGTCAGGCCTTCCTTCACCTTCTTAGAACAAAGATAAATGTGAATTTGTAAAACCAGAATAATGAATACAAAAGAAAAATGCAGAGTTCAATTTAAAAAAAAACAAACACAATAAATTCAACCTGACCTATTCAAATAAGATGTTTGTTGATGCCCCCAAATGAGAAATAGAACCAGATTATAGCCATTTTCCTAAAGAAGTTGCCATAGTAGGGAAACCAAGAGAGCCTAGAAACCACCTCAGCCAGCATACAGTTAATCTCCTGACCAACCCGAGAGATACGTACGGCAGCTAACAGCAATGTTGGTTTCGAATATAAATGCCTTTGTAAAATCTTAGGGAGGAGGATCGTGGAAGATTATGAACAGTATCGCCTCATAAGACAGTGAGATGTGGAGAGAAAGGCAAGATTAAAAGAAGCATGGAGAAAGACCTGACTGAGCAGTCGTCCTGAAGACTTGATGGGATTGGGAGGAAAACAGACAGAAATGGAAGCTCTTTATAAAGACTTTATCACAAACTCTCTTCATCATGAAGGCCAATGGGGCCGCCACCTTTGGACTAGCATCCTAGTTTCTGATGTATACTGCATGAGGAAGCAGAAATGGCATTCAAAGAACACAAAGCTGGACCTAACCAAGGGTACACAGAGGAGGTCCATGCTGGAGGCACCCCATTTCAGGTATATGTAAGAGGGAAGGGATACCAAAGGTACAGAAAGAAGTCAGACTTTGTTACCAGACAGGGGCTATATCCATACTTTCCTGTTTGTACACATTGTTTATGATTATCTGTACATACATTGAGGGCACCCTTGGAGGTGTGACAAGGGAACAGGCCAGCTTTCACAATGCTGTGCTACTTAATCTCAATCATACAGTGGATTGAAAGGGGCAGAGTGTGTAGGATCCTACCTTGTTTCCTGTTTGTTGGCTGCTTAAAAAACAAAAACTTGTGATATGTGATTCAGTAGGGACAAGATACCACCTTCAAGGCCTTCCTTCAGCAAAGTATTTCTGCCATACATGGCAGCCTACAAGATACTTTGAAAGATAGAACATATTTCTTTGTTCAGACATGTTTGTTAACATCAAGCAAAGAAAATAAAAAACAGGAAGATATGCTTGTGAGTGACAGAGGTAAGTCCAGTGCAGACTCTAATCAATCAACAAGTGTTTCTTAAGTAATTACTCTTTACCAGGCACTGTGCTTAGGTGCTGGTGGTATGACTACTCAAAGAACTTAAATTCTGCTGAAGGGAAACTCCTTGTATACAGGTGAGTAAAAGCACTCATAACAGAGGGAATCAGAGAGGGGTGATGGAGGCAGCCTTTAAGCTACCCCCCAGGCTCAGAGAGTAGAGCCCTGGATTCTGAGCCCTGCTTGTGTGAAGGCTGAGTCTGGAAGAGAGCAAAGAGGCCAGTTTGGCTGTAGAGCCTGAGAGGAATAAAGAGTCTAAGCAGACCGGCACCAGGATGCAGGCTTTAAAAGCCCAATGGGGAAGTCTTTGTGTTTTGTCCTTAAGGCATTAGCTAGCTGCTGATGCTGAGGAGTCACATAGTCAGACTGAATTAAAGAGGGTGAGGTTCTCCAGATACATCTCTTTGTGGATGGCATCATGCAGATTGCAGAGACCCAGAGTACTGCAGAACATCTTAGGCGAGATCAGTCTGACTCTTCCTACAGGAAAACCAAGTGGATGAAGCATGCCTGCTGTGTGGTAGAGAACAGGCAGCTGGCTAGGCCTTCCATAGAGTGTACCTGTCACTCCCTCTGTCTTGGACAGATAATGCATATGAACAGTGAGTTGGGCTCAGGATAGAACGGAGGGAAAGAGTGAGCTAACTGGACTTTAGGAAATTGTATGGTGCTTTTATTGATAGCAGACTTCTTCCTGAAGCAAAGGCCCATATTTTAATCCTATTATTCTTCCAGTAACGATGTATGGCTGCGATTCATGAGATACCACACTTTCCAAAGGATCACCCAAAGGGCAGCACTCCTGCTCATGGACATATGAAGAATTGAGAGAAGTGCATGACCAGAGGGCTCTATCATGTAGGGAAAGCCAGGGAGGACCAGGGCACAGCCACAGTGTTCCGTTGCTACTCACATGGTATCAAGATAGAAGAAGAAGAAGTCTCTCAGCTTATTGGTGGGGGCGGGGGGGACACTGCTGAAACACATGCAGGAGCACAGAGATGAAAATCATGCAGCATGCACGTGATGTGTTGGGACCTGCACTGCTGCAAGAGGAGATGATCAGTTCATCAGCGTATATATTTAGTGATGTTTAGAGGTTGAAATCAAAGAATCAGAGAATGGGAAAGGATGTGAGGAGGTTCTCGTTTTCAACCCAAAGCTGCCAAACTTTTTTTTTTTAATTTTCTCATTTTAACATCATCTTCTTTTCCCAGTATATCCTTTCCTAACCATTCATCGTAACAGAATAAATGAGGAAAACTATTCAGCAAAATCTGTCACCATATGGATCAAATCCAACAGTATATATGCAGTATTCCATGTCCTTAGTCTCACATATTTGCTAAGAAGGCAGGTTCATTCTCATATCTGTTTCAGAGTCAAATTTAGTCATTATTAAATAATATTCAATTTTAGTTTATTTTTGTTTATATTGTATATAGTTGCCTTTTAATATATGATTTTCCTGGTTTTACAGAGGTTAATTCTTAAGCTGTCTTCTCAAAAAATACTATTTTAGCTCTGTGGCACACAATTATGTTTTTGTGTGTATGGTAGGTCCAGAAAGAGAATTCTGTTCAACCTCTTAGCCTACATATAAAACTAATAGTGATCATAAATTAATTTTAGAATTACCTTAGGTCTCTTTAGGGGGAAATAGAGACATACAATGGGAAAGAATAAATTGAACATCCTCTGCTACCCATACTTGATTCATGAATTATATATAACTGTCATATCATGGTAACAAGTTTTCCAGTATTCCTCATAGCACAGAAGGGGAAGAAGTTTGAATTGGGGTCTTGAAGAGCCAGGTTTTGCATTCCTATGTGATAATGGACAAGTCACATTAATATTTTTGTCCTCACTACCTCACATGGTTGTGGTAAAGAATGTGCTTTATAAAGCTTAAAGCCCTCTCCAGGGGTGATTTCTCACTCATTATCCTAAAATTATTACAATGTGTCAGCTAAAGACTTCCTCCTGCAGCGGCAGGATACAAGAAAATTAGTCTGATTAAATTAGCTCATAGAAATGATTGTCTCCAAGTTCTCGAAGCAATTGAGAATTCTGTGTTCCTCGATGGAGCTGGCAGGGGTGAGAGTCGCTGAGGGCTTTTTTGGGAAATGGTCATAGATGCCAGCATGCCGGAGGATCCCCATGATGTGCTCCCTCAGCAGCCCATAAACCTGTTCACCCTCCCCCACCCGATCCAGGGCAGTAACTTCATTTGCCCCTGAACCTTCAGCCCCTTCCCTTGAGTTACGGACTTCAGCAATCGAAGCACTATTCTGCTGGTAAATCATGTGCCATAAAGCCATTCTTCAGTTTTCTTTTTTCATACTCAATAAAAGAGATTTAAATATTTTTATTGACCGTATTTTCTTGCGTCTTCAGTCATCTTATTCTTCTTTGTTCCGTCTTCACGCACCTTATGACAATATTATTAAACAAGCATGGAGGGGGAGCCATGGAGTCCCAAACGCTGCTGGGTGATGGGTGCAGTCTGTCAGACACCTTTGCTATCAGATAGGTCATGTTTCTGTGACCTGTAAGTGTTCCCAGGGAGAGCCTCCAGCTCCCACCTGTCCTTGTGGCGCCTCTTCCCCAGTGTGACATTACCTCTTCATTCTAACAGCTTTTATCATGTCCCGCATAGCTTAGTGACCATTCTTGTTCTACAGAAGGAAATTAAGCTTTCCTAAAGCCGTATGCATTGATCAATAAAAGCCAAATTTTATTTTTGGCAGGTTCAACGCAGTTCCCTTTCAACCCTTTGACGATGCGGATGCTCAGCAGTACACCACCAACATCGATCGCATGTGCCCCCTCATCTGTGAGCCAGGCAGCTGCTCACCCACCAAACAGGATGTGGGAGAGAGAACCCGCCCCGCTGCTGTCTTCACAATATGAGACGCTGTCAGACAGTGATGAATGAACTATGCACAGATTGATACCAGGAGGGAGGGGGTCTTTAGGTTTTTTGTGTTGTTTTTTTTTTTCCTCAATTGCGGGTCTAAAAAACTGTCTCTTGACTTGTGCCCAAAGAGACTTTCCAGGAGAGCCAGGGCCACACACGATGAAGAAATGATGGAATCTCATTTGGAGAGCCAAGTATAAAAATGACTGTGATACAGCCCATCAGGAGGATTTTAATAGTGGAGGGTGGAAATCCTGAAGATAAATATGTAAAGAGTTTTTAAAAAGTGGACAATTCCTGTTCTACATCTATTTGTAAAGAAAAGCATAATGTCTTTAAATCATTCTTCTGTAAATAGAGATTACCTTTTTGCAGTGTTTTCCCCTCGCTATAGTATCTGGTGTACTTACTTATGTTCCAATCAGCGCATCATTGACTTTGGGGGGGTTATTTTTGTGATTTTTTTTTTTTTAAAGCAAATTAACGCGTGACTTCATAGCTCTAGCCTTCCAAACCACCTCACTGAGGCCTTGTTACATTACATTGGCCATCACGGGCATTGTATTTTAATGATGTGTGTTTCTCCTTACATTTTCCCAGTAATGTTAAAAATCTTTATGAAAATATTGAGCTCTTCAGATGGACCCTGTGACAGAACTGAGTCAGCAAGCAGGAGAGAACACATTTCCTTCGTTTAAAAAGTATTCTGCCACATTTGTACATTTTTTTCAGTACAGTCTTTTATTTTTAATTGTTTAAAAACTGAGCACTGCAGCAATATTATTGCATGGGTATGTGATGATTGTTTGAAAAGGAAGAGGCTGCTCATATGAGGTGACTTAACTGACCCTAGGGAATTTTCTTTGATGCAGTCCAAACAGGCTACTGCCTGCCTCCCATCTCTGTGGCCCTAGATAGTGGGCCTGGGGGTCTCAGGTTCCTGGGGAGGTTTTAACTTTCCCTTCTTGTTTCCTAGGCTTGCTTTTTTTTTCTGGAGTTTTGTAGAGCAATCAAACTGCTTAGCCAGTCTCAAGATATTTTAGATTCTGTGCTCTACAGTACTGAACAGTGTGTGATTCACTGTTTAAATTTAACATATTTCTGTTCTTTGCACAAACTCGTACTTATCCTCCCTCTGCTTCCCGGTTTTGGGGCCAAGCTTAGTGTTAAATAACCTTAACTGCATTGGCTAATGGAACTAGTTTTAAATTGGAGTAAGGAATTATTTATGGTCCAAGACTATCTTCCTAATCTCATTAATCACTACCTGCTGAATTTTAGGTGTTTATCGCAACAGTAGGCAGGCAACAATCTGTCCCCACTGTCCCTTTGGGAAAATAAATGCCAGGTTTGTATGGGTTTAAAATGGGTATAGAGTCAGGTACAACTTAAAATTTGCTGGGATTAATATACACTGAACTGCCAAGAGTATCCACTGTCGTCTGTGTATACATCTTAGAGAAACCTGGGCCTCTCAAGGTTCATTAAGAGAAATTCCGAAGGAGTTAAAATATTTACTTTCTGATACTTGAAAGATGGACATCTGTGTTAACTTGGTTCTGTGATTACCTCAGATTTTATAATGGGATGATGACATCTGATTATTGCTCAGTTTTAACTGTGGGAAATTTCTAGAATCTGAATGATTTTACTGATTCAAGTTGTTAGTCCACAGGCTACAATTGTTACAATATTTTTCTAGATGCTTGAAAATCCAAACTCAACAAAAGGGGGGAGGGAATCCTATTCTTGGCCAATAGTTTTCTAAGATGATTTTTTTTTTGATGTGACAGAAGTCAAAATATAGAGACTTAAGTTACTTTTTGGATCTAATTGTGGGCCCATGATGCTTTGGCATACTCATCACCTCACTCCCCAAAAAGGAAATCAAAAACTCCCCACACAGCTCATGTACAATTTGAAGTATTGTTCTATTTAACCTCTAGGAGGAGGTCGTTTTCTGTTTGTACAATTGGACAGAATCCTCATTGACCCATTAAGCCCAATCCTACCTGACCAAGAATCCTCTCTCCAGGGGGCCTGCCATCTTCTCACATAATTCATTTCACTTTTAGGCAGCTCTGCTTGTTAGGGGACAAAAAGTTCTTTCTATGTCAAGTCTCAATCCGCCTCATGGCATCTTCTGCCTGTTTCTCCATGCAGTGTCTGTGCCCTCTGGCATCAAGCAGAACACAGCTGATTGCTCCTTCTTATGACAGCCATTCCGTTCCTACTTCTCTGACACACCAGAAAGGTGGGGTATTTTAAATGGCTTTGCCTGTGGAATGACTCCAGAGCATCTACTGTGGTTAGAGCATGAATTGGTAGCCATGGTGGTTTCTGTGAATATGACAAGTCTTGGTCCTCCCTCCCTTTAGCACATCCCCTCCAAGCGAAGCTGCTTTTGCCCACTGATTTTCTGTTCTTGGAATTGAACCTTAAGCCAGCCCCTTCATGGACTCCAGCACCCAGGGCCCAAGTGGAGATTGGCTGGAATGCCAGGCGCCTTATGGAGTTGGTTCTGTCTTGTTCCACTCATGGTTTGCAAAAGCAGTCAGACAACATTTTCAGTGCTGATTGATGATCTGTGCTTTCACAATGTTTTCATCTTGGTATGTTCACTGATTCTGATTTGAAAACATTTAAGACTTGAAAACCCATGTGTAATGATAAAACTTCATTTCTCCCCTTCCTTCATCCTCCCTCCCCCACACACATGTCTTTAGTAGTCAGTGACTTCTGGATTCAGACCAATCAATAAAAGGGGATCAGCGAGTTCTCCATCTGCTTTGTGGCCTCGTTTTACAACAGTGCAGACAAGCCTCATTGGGAACAATATGATTTGGAGCTCCCTCCAGTGGAAGACAATTCCTCCCCAGAGAATTTTCCCAAGCCCCTGACATGGCTAGGCCACCCCAGAAATCTCTGGATTAAAATGGAAAAATAATTAAGTGTGTCTAAGTAAACTTGCTTCTGAGTAAGTGCTAAAGCAGGAGTGGGAAGGCAGAGACAGGCTGGGAGTGGCCTTTTACCTCCCCACTCCCTCACATCGCGCCGCCTGTTCAGCCCCCCAGGTGAGCTTGGTTAACTAAACCTTTCCTTGTGAAGCACCAGTTTTATCTGTCAAAACTTACATAGAGAGATTTAACTAGTCTTTCTTGGGGATTTTTTGAAGTAGGTCAGCAAATGATCAAGTTAGACCTTCTTTGTGAATCTTACACCATTTATCCTATATGTGAATTATCCTTTCGTTCTCCCATTCCCTAGGATCCTGGACCCTAAGACTCTTTTTTTTGGACCAGATCTGGGATTTCATTTTACTAGGGTGAGCCTAGAGATCTCCCATTACACAGGGAGATCCACATCCAGTGCCACTGGGAGGTGCAGAGATATGCCTGATGTCACATGGCCAGAAGGGGTCAAAAAACCCAGCACTTTGCAGGCCAGCTGCATCCACCAGGCCATCCTCCTTCTGCATTTGCTACGTGCCTCATACGACTTAAACATTGTTTTCAATCTGAGCCAAACTAATAAAAATCCCCCCTGGATTCCTTTAACGTACTAGATTTAAAAAATTATTCAATACATAAGTGATCTTGGTGTCTAGTTTATTACTTAGGATCATCCAATCCACAGCCGTACCAAAAATATTACTAGTACACCCATTCCATGGATGGCATACAAATAATTAAATTTACATTCATCACTAGTTATGTAGATAAACTGTCACTTTTCCCTGGGCGAGTGGTCATTTGTAAGACAAAGTTTCATGAGATGGGAATAAGTATGTGATTGCTTAAGTGTTCAATTTCAAGTGCAGCAGGTTTAAATTAGTACATGGGAGATGAAATCTCACCCATATTAGGTGAGACTGAAGTGACAGGTTTCTTTCCTTCTCCCAGGACAGTAAATTATAATAGGTTCATTTAAGAATAAATAATTAAAAGCTCTAGAGGTTTGAAAGACACAATTTCACATCAATAAACAGTTTCCTGCAGAAACTTAATAGCTCACTCCAGTTAACTATGACTCAGTGATTCCTACTATTTTGGACTCAGCAGCCAGGAGCGTTAGAATGTTAGAAGCCTTATCCATCATCCATTTAGAACGTTGGAGCACTTCCAAAAACAGGCAGCTGTTTCATTTCCAGCTGCCCTGCTTAGCAGTCCCATTTATGAAAACCTAATTCTGGATAGTGGGTAGAACAAGTTCATTGATTATGAGCCTGGCACGTAAGTGCCAGTGAACTATACTTTTAAAATAACAATTTAGTGAAAAGTCTTGGTGGCCCGTGACTAAGCCATTTTTAATGTCATTTTTTTTCTTTTGATACCCACTAACGATAAACAGAATGTGGCTACTACGCACAAGTTACTAAAGGTTAGAGTTGAAGTGGTGTGTATATCCTGAAAGACAAATTTCCCTTTGCAAAGAAGCCAACTTAAGACTTCAATCTCTGATGTGTTTGGTACAAACTGCTCTTTCTACACAAACAGAGAGGAGCAGAGAGGCTACAGAAAAGAGGTGGGCACTAACATAGTTTTAAAAATCGTAATGAAAACCCAAGTTAAGGCCAGGCCTTTCATGACCCTCTGAACAGCACCAAGAAAGACTGCTGAATTCTAAATCAGTCATCTAATTCTAAGAGCTGCTGTTATGCCCCAAAACAAGTCAGGCCTTGAAAAAGAGGTTTCTTCTCTACCATTCTAGGTGACTCAGTAACAAAAGCTACACTTTCCATTCTGTTCCCATAAAACAGAGTCCAACACTGAGAACAAAGCTCAAATCTGAGTGGCTTGTAGAAAAAGGACTGATATACAGTATGTTTTGTTTGATTTTTCAGGGGTGGGGGGTAGAGTTAAGCATCAAATACAAATGATTCAAGCCATCTGTTTAGGTATTTCGGACTAGAATTACATTACATGGACCTTCCTCTAGGTACAGGACGTCCCCGCCCTGCCCCCCCACCCCGGCCCCAGAGAGATTTACCCCTAGGTGAAACAGAGTCAAAGGCCTCTAGTGCTAGCCAGTTCAGTCAGCTCCTCCTTGATGTGCTCGATGGAGGCCACATCTCCCTTTAGCTCAGCCTCTTTCAGGGCCTCCTCATAGACATATTTGGCTTCAACAAAGCTCGCTAAAACCAGGAAGGGAAAGCAGAAAACTTTTAAAAATAGGAAGCCCAAAGGAGAAACTTCAAGAATTTAAAGGATTAAACAGGCTTCTAAATGATCCCCTCCTCTGCTAGACCTGAGTTTGGGGTGAGAAGTCCAGAGGTAGGAGGAGTGGGCATCAAAGATGCCCTCCTGGGCTCCTGAGTTGGGAGGCCTCCATCTGACCTGGAGGATCTTCATCAAGAATCAGAGGAGGTCACATATGGCTAATTCTCTGCCAACACAGGCCTAGCAATATGGTGGCCATTCCAACTTTCAGTGCCCTCTTCTGATCTACTCTTCAATAAGAGGATATGGGAGGACAAAAAGAACCTCCAGGAGGGAGGTGCTATCTCTAAATGCTTCCTGTATCCTCTCCTCTTTCCTCCCTTGCTGTCTCCTATACCTGTACTTAGGCCCTTCCCCCATTTATCTTGCCTTCTCCCCAATACCTTTGTGCATCAATATCCCTGCCATGTTGCTGAGCACTCGGTGAAGCTCAGGGTGCTCAATCTGCCTTGCCAGTTCTGATGCCCTTTTCACATACGTGTAGGCCTCGTCAAAGCGGCCTTGTGCATCCAAGGTAGTGGCCAGGTCGTTCATTAGCACTACAGTCTGCATCAAAAAAAAATGCAAAGGCAGCTTGGATAGTGTGGGCATTGGCACCCTTCTCTGTTTCCCCGGGGCGCCTTAGTCATGCGGGCATCATCATCGCATACAAGCAAATACACACACAACATACACAAGCAAAAAATGGTCAATCACACGGGGATTGCTAGTCATGTTTTCAAATAAAATACGCAGGAGTATCAAGGAAACCAATTCTACTGAAACAAAGATATCATTTTGTTCCCCTCCCCTGAAATCCATCTGTGGAGCCTGTGTTAAGAAGCCCTGCCCTAGACCTTTTCCCGCTAGCAAATGTTTCCAGATTACAGCTGCACCTGTTTGCATTTTCACCTTGTAAGCTCCAAACATTTCCTAACTAGCAGAATAAAACTTCCCACTTACCCTAGAGGTGGGCCTTCCAGAAGCCTTACCTCTGTAGAACAGATATGACTCCACAATTACTAAAAAAGCTGCCCCAAACAGACAGAAAAACTAGATGCTTTACACACTAGGAAAACACCTTCAGTACTTTGTATACAGTTTTGACAAGCAGGGTTACAGAATCAGTCCCCCAAACAGGGACGGAAACAAAAGCTAAATGGGGCCATTTGGTGTAAGAAGGTGCCCTAGGATTCAGCATAACAACTGAGGTTCAGAAGGTTCTTAAGTTCTGAGGAAAAGCTTCAATTGTGTCCAACTGCTGGAGGAGGCAGAGAAGCCCAAACAGCTTCAAAAGGTGTGGACAATTCAAGGAAGTAGGCTCACCCTTGTCCTCAACAACCCAAACCACTTGATTCTCCAATTCAACCAGATAAAACCATCACGTGCTATATGTCTGAGATTTGCTTCTCAAATTCCTGCTCCCCTTATGCTGGGACTTAGTGAAAATGTCTACACTGACCACCTCCATCACTTACTTCCCCTCTCACCTCCTCCAGGCTTCAGACTATTTTTATCCTTTTTTTGGTTCTTTCTCTGAAGAGTTTCCCGCTCTGCCTGGGCTTTCTGTAAGTGTGGTAAACAGCAGGGACATACTGGCTGGCAAAGGAAAAACCGGCCTGGTTCTGAACAAGAAGGGGATGTGCTCTGTTTGATTTCTAGAGCCCCTCTGACGACGGTCAGCATGGTACTGCTCTTTCTGGCTACAGCAACACCAATAGCCCGTGTCTTCAGAGAACGACTCCTCCCAGAATAACTAAGGAAATAAGTTACATCACCCACACTCAGACCAAAGGTCATCTATTCCAGTTTTACTCACTGATCCAAAAGCAGTTCTATCTGTCCCCCTTCCTCCTTTCTAACAGTATGGCATTTCCTATTCTGAATGTAGAAATTTCACCTTAGACTTCTTCACCCTGATTTTTAAGGCAGGATAATGAATGCACAGCCCTCTACCAATAAGCCACCAAGGTAGCAAGCAAGCAAGTTGTCACCTGCGGGTGTCTTTCTCCTCGTATCTCTCTGGAAATCTGCAGTGCTTTTTCATACATTTGTTGTGCATCAGACAGTCGGCTGATATCAAGAAGGTATCGAGCATAGGAGTCATAGCACATGCCCAGAAGGAGATGGGTATTGGCTTTCTCTTCAGCTAAAAACCAAGCAAGACCATGTGGGTGGAAGGGAAATGAGGGATCGTCCCCCCCTCCCAGCTTCCGATGCCATGGCCTCATTCCCTTGTGAATCAACCCATCAGTCCCTGAGAATCCCAGCTCCTAGATACCAATTCGAGACAAGCAGCAGCATCACCACACTGCCACCACCAGGACCCATGTAATTATACCCCAATCTCAGAATCAAAGTAGGTTCTCTTCATTCATTGATGAAAACTGCTGTCAAGAGAGTTGGGACAGTTAATGGTCACTTGCCCATGGAAGGCAGAAATAGTTTGGATACCTGGAAACTGACTTAGAGTTGACTTCTAGACTTTATTTTTTGCAGTTATTAAGTATCTGATGGTCTGGAAATTCCCTACACTTCAAACTGAATTCAGGAGTTAAAGTTTCCCACATTATTCATCCTACTTCCAGTTAATTAATCTATTAATTTGCTGGCATTGGAATGAACTTTAACACATTAGCTAGAGAAATTCTGTCCTTTCTGAGTTTGCTACCTACCTGCCTGACTCCCATTTTTTGGAGGTTAAGAAATTAGGTATTTTAAATTAAAAGATCCAGACTTGTGGCTGAGCTGAGGATAGGAAGGAAAACATCAATGTCTTCCTCTTTCAGCTTCCTAAAGGATCATGGGCTGTATGCTTATTAAAAGGTGGCAGTTAAAGTGGCCCTATCTGCTCAGTGACTGTCTCCAAAAATAGCAGAAAATACAAACCACTTTTTGATCAGTACCCAAAGTACATAATTCATCTCTCTTCCGTTTTAACTAAAAAACTTCCTTCTCTTTTCTGCAGTGCATTAGGAAATCCCTCTCAGATAAGACCTGGATTCCTTACCTGGCATAATTTCTTCTGTTAATGCCTTCTCTCTTGTGATTTTTCTCTCCAGGGTTGAAATGCAGAACTCATAGCCAGCAAAAGCAAATTCCTGTCTGTAATGCAAAGAGCAGGGATGAGCAGTTCACCTTCAAGCTCCCTGACATTCTGCAGGGCGATCAGGGTCAGACTTCTGTTTCGTCCAGCTAAGACTTGAGTCACCACCAGAAAGGCAGGTGTGAAATGGGAAGATGGAAACAAGTCAAGGCTCTCAGAGCTCCCACCCACTCACCACTCAAACCTCCTCTCTTACAAAGTCACACTGTTCAGGTTAGTTTTTTGAGGGATATGTACCAGGTGCACTGCCACACAATTTCTGTAATGGAGATATTCCAATTCTGACACTGATCATTTGTTTGCAGCTGAGTCAGACTCTGTAAGTGTTTTTCCTCTGGCCATGAAAGCAGCATATCAATCCAAGCCCATATGATAAAGTAGGCCACAGCCAAACTGAAATGAATTTCTGGGATGCCAGACCAAGTTGATGGTTTCTGACCCTCTGAAAAGCAGGTGGCTTTACAAGAGTGTTTTTTCCGACATCCCAAGTCAAAAGTCTTCTCTCCAGCACCAAGCCTGCCCTGTGATGCCTGCTGCCCTAAGGGCCCTACCTTAACTTACCTTTTCAGAGTAGCATAGATACTGGCCAACTTTAGGGATATTTCAATTATTGCATTGTCCTCCTATTGGAAGAAAAGGACATTTAAAGACTGTACAATTCCTCCCTAGATCATTTTAGGTAATAATAACTGTCATTTATATAACATGCTAAGGCTTACAAAGACCATCATTTCAATTACCTGGTCTTAGCTCATAATAACCCTGTGGGGATACATTTTTCTGATCAGGAAACTGAGCCTGAAAGGTTAACTGACTTGTCCAAAGTCCTACTGATGGCTCTGACCCTAAGTCTTCCTCTAGCCCTCCAAGTACCAAACCATATCATATGACCTCATGCATCAGGGTACTGCCTCATGGTCTGTGTGTTCCTCATTGTCACAGTTAAAAGCTCAATTAAGAAACCACTACATTCCTGGCATATCAGGCCAGCATGGCTGCAGGCTGGCATTCCTATTTTGAGGTGGAAGATGGAGAATCAGAAGGGTGGTTTTGCTGCTGCGGTTAGAAATAAAACATACGCTAAGAGAAATGCCCTTTCATGGAAGATGCTGATTTGGAACCACTCACAGATAACAAAAGTTACTATTCTTACCTGCTTCATGCCCCCAATCAGGAGATGGCTCATTGTTGCTTTAAAAAGCTTTTCTGCCTAAAATAAGAAATAAGAAATTGTATAAGTGGTCTCACCATTCCACAAAGGGTCACAGAAAACACTAGGATGAGGGTTCCCAACAAGGGGTTTACAGAATAGCTCTCTAAAAGGACATTAAGAGGTGACAGAAGATGGCAGGCCTCCTGAGCTTGTCTATTTATAGATCTTAAGGAACACTGTGATACAGTATGACTTCAACTTAAATGAGTTCATCTGCTCTCCAGACAAAGATCTCCTGGAATTTCAAGCCTAATCTTTCATGGATTCAGAGTCTAATAAAACACTTGCTTACTTTTTCAAGCTGATTCCTCATAAAAGCTAAGTTAGCCATCTGTAAAGGAAAGAAAAGTCAAATCAAAATTACTTTTCCAATTGGTGCACTGCCTCCATCATTTTTATCAGAATCTAAGACCTCTTCTCCTCTATTTTCTTAAAGTGAGAGATGAGCATGACCAAAGGACCGTCACTAATTAGAAGTCATCACTGTACAAGGAGAGTGATGGGCATGTATTTCAAATCATGCTGATAAAGACCAGGCTAGCACTTAACCATTTCTTAAAATTCCCTGAATATTTACCGAAGTATTAATAGGTAGTGGAGCATTCAGGTGAATTTTCAGCTCCTCCTACAATGCTTGACACACAGCAGGCCCTTCATCACTGCTTGTGGATTGACTATGCATAAGAATTGAGCTTATAATCACCAACAACCCCGTCCAACACTGAAATTAAACTCACCTTACAGATGGAAAAACTGAGATACGTAAAAGTCAACTTATATGTTTTGTCCTCTTGAGATCCAGAAACAGAAAGCAGGAGGCTTAACAACCCCTCTCCTACTTTTGGCCCAGCAAATGTATGAAAAGCATTACCATATCATAGGTGTAGATGATGGCCTTCTTGATATCTGCCTTATGAGCAAGATGAAGGGCCTCATGTAAAATTCGCTCTGCCTCCTCCGGGTCCTTTTTCATAATACTCAACTGCAGGCAGAGAGTGCAAAGGAGAACATCAAAGGAGGAATAGCAATGCAACTGTGGCTAGTGTTTTTATATATAGTATATATACATACATATATACATATATAAAAGTACATATGCATACATATATACATATATAAAAGTATATATATGCATACATATACATGTATAAGTATATATACATACATATACGTATATATAAAAGTATATATACAAACATATAAAAGTATATATACATACATATATAAAAGTACATATACATACATATACATATATAAAAATATATACACATATAAGTATATATACATATATAAAAGCATATATACATACATAAAAGTATACACACAAAATATATATACACATATATACATATATATACAGATATCTAAGTACATATATACTTTTCTTTATTTCCTTAAATACGTCCCATATTCCATTAGAAAATTAACATTCTTTTTTAACATTGGCAGCTCCAGACTCTCCGCCTGGGCCCCCTCCCTTTCTCCTTGAGAAGGCAGATGGCATGTTGATTATGCACGTGGCACACGTCATTTCCACCTTAGCGGCCTCTACTCGGGTCCCCTCGGGCCTGTATTGGGAGGTGGGTCGGTGGGCTGGAGGGAGGCCCCCTGGGGACGCTGGAGGGCCGCTTTTCCCCCCTCCCCGCAGGTCTTCACGAGGGGCCTCACCTTGGCCCGCTTGAGCATTTCGATGATCTTGAGCTCAGTCTCGGAGGGCGGGCTCTCCACCTCCTCGTCTTCCTCATCCTCCTCCTCCTCCTCCACCTCCGCGGGGGCGCTTTTGAAGAACCACGACAAGGCTGCTGGCGAGAGGGGGCGGGTCCGGTCACCATGGCAACGCCGCGCCGTCCCCATGGCAACGGGCGCCCCGCCGCCCCCGCCGCCCTCGGCTCCCGCCCCCGCCGGGCCCCGGCTCACCCGCCAGCGCCACCACGCACAGCCCGCGGGCGGAGCGGCCCTGGCCGAGGCGGGAGGGCTTGGCGGCCACGTCGGTGCTTCGTCGGCCGCCGCCGCGGGGCCCCGCCAGCAGCAGCCGCGCGTAGCCCCTCCGACGCCGGCCCGCGGCCGCCAAGAGGCCCCGGCCGAGGCTGCGACTCAGCGGGCCCCACATCCCGGGCTCGGTCCGCGAAGGGGACGAGTGCGGAAGGAGCGGGCGGCTCGGGACGGCGAGTCACGCGGCAGCTTCTCCCGGAGGAGCCGGGCGCGCAGGGGGTCCCCGGGAGGATGGGGGGGAGGGTGGGCCGGCCGTGGCACCGGCCTCGCAGCTCCAGCTCCGACACTGCCGGGAGCCGCCGGCAGCTGGGCAGGCCGGCCCAGACTCCGCCCTCTCCCTCCCCGGGCCCCGCCTTCGGCCCTACCACGTGCCTAGGAGTCCCGCCCCCCGCGTCGTGGAAGCTTCCCCGGCCCCCTACTTCCGGGGACGGAGGCCGAATGGCCCCAAACCTTCCGCCTCCGACCTAGAAAGCTGCGGTGTTCCCATTTCCGGGCTTGCGTAAGAACCTTGGGGCACGTGGCCTGGCGGGGCAGGAACTACATCTCCCAGGGTGCGTAGCGCCTACCCTAAGAATCCGGGGGCGCTGGAGCTCGGGGAGGGCGGGAGCGGGAGCCGTAGAGGGTGAGTCCCAACCCCGAGTGACCCGAGAAGCCCGGAGTCTGGGGCAGATCTTGGCCTTGAATGCCCCTCGCGCGGGTCTGACCTTCCCCTCTCCCGCCCCGCGGGTTTTCAAGAATCCAGCCTCCACGTTTGACAGATGAGGAAACTGAGGCCTGGACGTACGGCTAAGGCCCCCCACGGGAGCCCCAGGGTCGGGGTGTGACCCCGGGGCTGACCCGCCCTTGGAGATCCACATGTGTCCCTGTCCCCAGGGTGGCATGGAGGCCACTCTGCCCGCGGTGCTGGAGGCGGTGCTGGGCGAGATCGCGGCCACGCGCGGGGAGGCGGCCCGAGGTAGGGGGGCGTCCCGGGACAGCCGCTCCGCCCCGCGGGGATCCCGGGACCCCAGGACCGGCCAAGCCCGGAGGGTGCGGGGCAGGAACCTTCTCGGGGCGGCTTTTCCCTTAGTGACCGGCAGAGGATGCCCCTGACCAAGGAACCCTGCTGCCCATGGCTGCGGTCTTGTGTGGGGCTGCGGAGAGGGCAGGGAGCCTGGGTGCGAGTGCTGAGGAAGTCACTCAGACCCTCAGAGCCGCGTGTGCGTGGGATGACCATCTGCGATCCATCCAGTGACAGGGAATCATAACGAACATACGAACGAGCCTGTGCGACTCGGCGTCTGCCCTCTGCCCGCGCTGCCCGGGGCTCGCCTGGTGCCTCCCGTGTGCCTCGGATGAGAGGGGAGGGTCCTTCCTGCGGAGCGGTGGCGGTGCCCTGCAGATCCAGGGCACACTGACGGGACCCGGCCACCCCCGCGGAAAACTCAACCCATCAGAGAGCAGGGACTGACCCTCTTAGCGGGAGCCCAGCACGCAGGAAGCATTTGATCGGTGTTTTTCATTCATTCCATTCATTTATTACTATGTGTTTAGCCGTGTGCTAAATACACCTGCCTTCCAGGAGATTATACTATATGTTATATTATTGTAATTTTATATTATTATAATAGATTAAATAATATAATCTATTATAATTATATATTCGACTATATTATATAAAGGGAAACACACATCCAGAGGAGCCATGACCAGAAGAGGGGCCTTTGGTCTGGGAAGTCACGGTGGAACCACAGAGCAGTTGTCTTTTCCAGAGACTGTGCTAAGGCTGATTTAATTACAGTGCCCAGAGCAAGAGGTGGAAGCAGGGAACAGGGTGGCCATACTTGACCAACAGCAAGTCCTGAAATGGCCAGGATCAAAGGGTACACTCATCCAACTGGACAGCCAGGCTGGGGGAGTGGGGAGTGTCACTGAGCTAAAGATAAATTATAGGTACAGTAAGGTTGTCCAGACCAACTCCCTCATTTTATAGAAGCTCAAAGAGTTAAAGGGATTTGCTTGAGGCCACACTAGTAAATAGTGTTTTTTTTAACGAGTGTGTATACATATGTGTGTATACCATGTATCCACGATATAAGTGTATAGATAGTATATATACATATATATGCACACAAATTTGATATATAAACCCTTGCCTCTAGTTTTTTAATTGATCTTATTTTTAGGAGTAGCTTTCATTTTTCCAACCCCTTCATTTCCAAATGTCTCTTCTCCCTCCCCACCTACTGAACCATCCCTTCCTAATAAAGATTAGCCATGAAATAGAGCATTTCAACCAAACCAGCCGCCGCCTCAGCAATGCCTGAAGATAGCTGCTGCATTGATCCACATCCAATCTCCCGCTTCTGCAAAGGGGTTGCCCTGTGTTTCCTCTGCTCTTCCAAATGCCTGTTTAAAAATGGTTTGCTATTGCATTGGTATCACTCAAAGAGACATGGCCATTTTCAAGGTAGTGTGCAAGAACAAATCAACTCCCTTTGTCTGGTTTTTAGTCAAAACAGCTGTGAGTGAATGTGCTTAAAAGGATCCACCGGTATCAGTTGCTCATGTGTTCTGATCCCAAAAAGAAAAACAGCTGACTTTTTCTGAACTCCTCCAATGAGAGCAACTACTGTTATTTCCTACAGAAAGCAGATTGTTTTCCAGGATGAAAACCCTCTCAGACATTCAGTGGCTCCCTGTTGCTTATTGACTGAAAGTTTAGGGAACTGCAAACTTAGGGATATGACCTAGGATTCCACCTGGCATCTTCCTGGTTCCGGATTTCGGGGGGGGGGTGGTGCGGGAGTGGAGCAGCTAGTTGGCACAGTGACTACAGCATTGGGCTTGGAATCAGGAAGACATTTTCCTGAGTTCAAATCTGGCCTCAGATACTTACTAGCTATGTGACCCTGGGCAAGTCACTTCACCCTGTTGCTATCATTTTCCTCAGATATAAAATGAGCTGGAGAAGGAAAATCCCAAATGGGGTCACAGAGTTGGACACAACTGAAACAATGGAACATTTTAATTTCTTCATAATTCCTTTTTCTTTGCGCATTGTTAAACCCTTTCTCCTAAGAGTTTAAAATCTCTGGAAAAGTTAAAAATTAGAATTGATTACAGAGATGACCCTTTATCCAGATTTTATACTCTTTAGCAGTGAAGTCCATTCATTGGCTTTTTCATAATTCTAATCATGTTGGGAAGGAGGTAGAAATTGAAAAGGCCTCCCTTGTGGAGGTGAGCTGGTGGTAGGGCCTGTAAGGCCTTTATTGCTAAGGATCAACATGTGGGCTCATCAGTTAGCGTTTAGGAAGGTGACTGATTTTTCTTCCCCTTTTTTGTTTTGCAGTGCCTGATGAACTCCTCTTGGCGTGAGTATTTGCTCTTTTGAATTTGGGGGGAACTTTGATTTTCAGTGATGCTGGAGTACGATGCTTTTCATAGATCTGAACTTGTCATTATGGCTCCCTATTGTTTGTTGACAAAAGCTTAAACTTCTCCACCTGGCACTCCCAGCTCTTCACAATTTTGTGCCACCTGTCTTTCTAGCCTTATGGCTCACCTCCATATGTTCCATCCAGATTTGACTACTGTCCTCTCCCAACATCTCTGGAATAAATAAACAAGTAAATACCTAAAACTTAACCTCCTTGCCTTCCTGCACCCCACTTCCTCCACCTGGAATTCCCTTCCTTCCTTCTCTGCCTAGTGAATTCCTATCCATCCATTAAAACCCACCTCAAATGCTGCTTCCTTCAGGAAGCTTTCCCCAGTTACTTCTCTCCCTACCCCCAGTGGAGAATGATCTTCCCTCAACACCTACGTGTGTGTGTGTGTGTGTGTGTGTGTGTGTGTGTGTGTGTGTGTTTTGAAGCTTTTTGTATTGGAGTCTTACTCTTCTTAACAGGAAGTCCCATGAGGACAGGGGTCATGTCTTTTCTAACCTTTATATCAACAAATTAACTAATAAGCACTTATTAAGCACTCACTTCATGCCAAACACTGTCCTGGGCTATGGAGATATAAAACAAAAGGGAATCAGTGCCTGCCCTTATGGAGCAGTGAGGTTGTGGTAGATGAGACGCTGTGCACAGATGGGTCTATACACAATACTAGGTGTTTGGTGGGGTGTGGGGGAGTTAGGAAAGGTCACATGGAGAAGAAAGGAACCTGAATTTGGAAGGAGATGAGATAGTTTAACAAGTGACTGGGCAGAAGGAGTGCATTCTGGATACTGAGGACGGCCAATGCAATAGCATGGAGATGAACTGATGTGGAGGCCTTGGATGTAATGAGAGGGGTCAGGCACCAGGGGCACTGGGCAGGTGGAATAAATAAGACTTAGCGCTGCTTGGGTGAGGGGGAAGAAGGAACTGAGGATGACTTGAGATGCCAGCCTGGGGATTGGGAGGATGGGAGTGCCCTCAATAGAAACAAGTTTGGGGGGAAGCTTCTGAGTTCTACTCCAGACATGCTGAGTTTGAGATGCCTTTGGGATGACCGAGAGGAGACACCAAATACACAGCTAGCTGAGCAGGGTTGGAGCTCATAGGGACCCTGGAGGTCCAAGGCTCTTTCACACAGAGATGGTAATTGAGCCTGTGAGAGCTGATGGGGGCAGCCAGAACCCAGGGCTTCCTTGCAGGTAGGAACTGGGATAGCAATAGAGGCCCACGGAAAGGAGAGTGAGACAAGCAGGAAGGAAATAAAAACCCAGAGAGGAGCGGACCCATGAGGAGGGTACCCAGTGACTGCAGGGGGTCAGGGGGAACACCAAGAAGCCACCCTTACATTGGGCTCTTAAGAGATCAGGGATAACATGACTGATGAGTTTATTCAGCACTCTGTGCCTAGCATAGTGTCATGCACACAATGGTGCTTAATACATTTTGGTTGTATGTGACATATGAGGTGCATGTTGATTGATTGATATGAACTTTCCTATCGGAGAAAGAAAGCATTAAGTCTGGGGGGGGCAGGGAAAGGGTTTCCCTCCCCTCCAAATAGTGTCCTTTGCTATCCTTCCATATATGTGCATGTATGTACATATATGTGTGCATACAAGTAATATGTGTCTATGTTTGAGTGTGTTGACTTGGAATGAAGTTTGGTGGATGTGCCCAGCAAGGTGGAAGGCCAGATGCTGAATGGGATGCCATTTCCATCCTCAGGCCGTGGGTCTTAAAGGCTTTATCTTATTAAATGTGTTCCAAATTAGGAACATTCTTTCAAAAACAGAAAGGCCTCTCAGGCTACAGTGTGACTCAACCTTCTTCTAAACCATCTTGACCTCAGGAGTCCCCTGGTCTCTACTTATTTCCACTGAAAATTGACTGGAGGTCGGCCATCCACACTGAGAATGGTATTAATCACATTCAAGGAGGAATATTGTTTTCAGGCCTTTGTCTCCTGCTCTCTGTCTCTCTTTAGTGGGTGCTCCCTGTTTTTATGAAAGCTATACCTCTTATTTCTCTAAAAGCCCAAGATTTATAAAGCTCTTCTAGGTGCGTGGCAAGTCTTGGGAATCCCAACTTGGGATTGAGATCGCAACCCAGTAGGGAGTCTTGGCAGGAAGCAAGAGGGAGAGCTTATTTTCTTCAGTCTTTCTGGATTGAGTCTTGTCTGAACCAGAAAGAAAATTTCCCTCCTCTCCAAGCATTGGCAAAGTTTGGCCTATAAAGCAATTTCTCATTTTTAATTTACCCTTAATTGAAGGGGAGACTGAGCTGGGGTCAGGTTCCCTTGGGTAGTATTTGTAATGGGCCTACAACGAATAGTGAAGTATTTTAGAAAAGACAGTGATGAGCAGCATATGTTGAAGTTTCATCTCAGGGGCTTCAGACACTCTCAAAGTGGCCTTGTTCCTTCCTCCCCCAGCATACATACTCTGCACCCCAGAGAGGCTGCCAAGTTGGATCTGACCAAAGGTGTGTAGAGCTATTCCCCTCCCTGTACCAGAGGGTATGCAGGATTGAAACCTTACGCCTTACCCCACTCACTCTTTACATCTACTGATATCTCTCCACATCTGAGGCACAAGGCTGTCACAAGGAAAAAGACATTTACCAGTTGCCTTTAGGTACTCGCTGTCTCCTGGATCATGGCAAAAGGGAAGCATTTCAAATTGATAGCATTAGGGAGGCCTGATAAGGTGAGGATAATGTGGCAGAGGAGGTGGGGCATCCCCAAGGGCCCAGAGTAGACCTAATGGAAGCTGCTGGTGGGCTTTCATGAGCTCCGAGCCCACTTAGAAAACTTGGAGGATGCTACAGTAAGGCCCTCCAAAAAGCTGGTGCTCAAGCATTGCTTATGTCCTTTTGGAAAGAGGGCTGGCTCCATTCTTTCTCCTGATTTTCGCACATTCACTTATTGTTCATTGCATTTATTTGGAGGATACCAGATGGCATGGGAGTTTGTCTGATATGAACTCTTTCTGTTTCCTAGGCTGAAATTTATATTTGGTCCATCTGCCGTCCAGGCCTTGGATCTCGTCGATCGACGTTCCATCACCCACATCTCCTCTCCTAGTGGAAGAACCATATACCAGGTAGAGCTTATTTGGGGGAATTTCCAAGCTGGAAAATTCCCGTTACATTTAAATTGTGTGTTTACTGGACTCAATATGGAGGAATGCTATAGTCAAATTACTTCCTGTACTGTTTTGAAAGCATTTAACTTGATGGGAAACATTTGACTGTTAGTAATTGAAATAGAATCCATTTGCAACCTCACAATTATCCAGTGGAATGAGCCTTAGACTGAGAGTGAATGGGAATTTAATATGGGGCCACAGCAAGCTGAATGTCAAAAATGATGCATCTTTCCCTATGACATAGAGCAGGAAATGCAAACACTATTAAAGATTTGCTAATGCATGGGGGGAAAAAAAAGAATTCCCTCTTTTTCAGCGCTCTGAAGGTCGGTCAGGTTGTGGCTTTTTTGGTGGACAGGACCAGAGTCATAATTGTTTCAAAAAGATTTTTAGCATTATATTATCTTTCAGTCACCAAGCAGTTAAGTCCCTACTATATGCCAGGTTGTGTACTAAATACTAGGGAAATAAAGACAGACAAAACAGTCCCTACCCTCAGGGAGCTCCCATTCTAGGCATTAGATGCTAGGGCCTGAGAAAGGTCTCCTCCTGAAGGAGGGGGTAGAGATGACTCTTGAAGGAAGCTGGGATTCTAAGGAGCCCAGTGGGGAGGGGTCAGTCCATCAGTTCAAAGATGTGGAAATGGGAGCTGATTGTGTATGAGGAGTCATAGGCCAATGAGCTGGATCGTAGGTAAAGGAAGACCCCTGGAAAGGGTGTAAAAGGTTCACTGGAAGGTTCCAGATTAGGAAGAGCTTTAAATGTCAGACAAATAATTTAATATTGGATCTTCGAGGTAATAGGGAGCCATTGGTGTTTTTGAGGAGAAGAGAGGTGCCCAGTGCTGCCAGCTCTTTCCACTCACATGTCAGGTCATGTTGTTTGACACTGTCAAGTAGGTGTATAGAGTTGGACAAAATCTGACCTTGATCCCCTCTCTAAGCAGACCAAGGCAGTGGTGTTCACTTTGTAATTCAGAAACTCCACTGGAATTTACTTGCTTGAGGTCAAGAGGAATTTCAGGTGGATCACTCTGTCCCGGGAACTCTGCAGCCCACCAACCTTTGCCCTGCCCTAGACCATGGAAGCTCCAACCCTCTAGATGTCATCATCTTCCTGCTAGAGATGGGATTTGCATATTGTCTCCAATTTTTTATGTAGTCAAAAGGCCCCAGCTCTTCTTAAGAGAAGAGAGGCTCCCAGAGCTGATAGCTCTTCCCACGTCCTCATGTATCAACTTTGTTTTGATTCTTAATCCCAGCATAGCACTCGACCTAGGTCAGTTTGGCTTCCAGCCATATCCTCCTTTTAAGTGGGCTGTCCACAGCTGTGCCATTCACGGTGGATTTTCATTTACTATGATTCGTGGCTCTCCAGTGACCCAGTTATTAGCTAAGAGCCTAATGACTTTGCTTGAGATGTTTTTCATCATTGTTGACTTTTTACTTTTCCCAGTGGTTATTTTCATTTGTTTCATTTTCATTATTCACATCCTGTGTTATATTGGGTTGCCTTATTTATTGTAAGAATGCTAACTTCCTTGGAGTGTGGCAATCAGCCCAGACTCTGAGTGAAACAAGGCTGTGGAAAATTCACACCCTTGGGATTGTTTTCAATGGGCCCATTTTATTGTACTTGGCCAGTGTCAAGGGTCTTCAAATGAGGGAGAAGTTGAAAAGATGTTCTGATGGTCTTTCCAGGAGCCACTGTTAGTTATCCTTGGTACCAGAACTGGCTGTCTTCCCATGGGACCCCTGTCTAAGTGCTGTCTGTCCTATATCATGAGTACCCAGGTTTTATGCCAGGTGCATGCCTGCAGGTTTCAGTGTGTTCCACTCATTCACCCACTGGATACATTTGGGAAGTGGGGGTCAGTCCTCCTCATCAGTTTGGTTTGCTTACAAGACCACAGACTTAGAGCTGGAAGGGACTTCGGACAACCATCTGATCTGACCCCATCATTTTACAGAGGAGGAAACTGAGGCCCAGAATATTAAGTGATGTGCCCACAGTCACAAAGTGAGTAAGAACCTGTGGCAAGATTTGAACTCAGGCCTTCCTGACTCCAAATCCAACCATCTATCCATTGCATGTTGGAGCATCCTTTCACCTTTTGAATAGATGATGTGCCCTTCAGTTAAGTCCTCATCTCTAGAGTTGACTGGGAGCAGATCAAAGTTCCTTTGGGTAGTCATGTACCCAGAGACACTTGCTGTCTAATGTATCCCCTTTTAAAAACAAAGCAAAACTAAGACCTTTACCATTGCCCACTGAGAGGGTTCAGGCCTGTTTTGAGAAGAGCAGTCACTTTCTGGCCAAGATAAGTGTCATTATTTGCTTGGACTTAGAGTGGAAGGAAGGTAAGAATAAGCGCTAGTTTTCCACTTCCCGTAACACTCCTTGGCTCATACCACTAAATGGTTTACATCAAAGGTTCAGCCAGCCTTGTGTGGCCAGGGAAGGTGGCAACCAGCTGATTAGTGTCATGATCCACAGACTAGGCAGCTATTTAGAGCACATGGAGATTCATTCCATCCCTGTGTGCTCCCTAACCGCTCCCTGACCTCCTGTTCCACCCTGGACCCTGCCTAGAAGGCAGAGAAGCACTAAGCAGAGGCATCCCTTCTTTAAGGGCCCTTTCATTTGTCCAGGAAGAAGCCTGAAGCCCAACAGTGGTCAGAACAGTTTGGTTAAACCTCAAGCTAGAGGGCCTGAGGCTTGACGACCAAGGACTGAGAGCTGAGCAAGCCCAGGTTGGTCACCCAACCACAGAGGGCTGCGCACTCCCCACACGTCCCCTCCTCTCTTGGCAGTCTTTTCCGCCTCCTGCCTTTCCTTTTGTAATTGGGGTTTTTTCTACCATTGCTTCATGGAGAAGTAGCAGTGAGCTCCGTTAAATTGGGACTCGGGGCCACCAATGCTGGATTGTTAGTTGCATTCGAATGCCTCCGGGAGGTCAGGTGCTGGCTGGGCACTGCTGAAGATGCCCAGGTAACTAACTAAGCTAGTGTTCTGCTGTCTTAAGTTAATGGGAGTAGGGAGGTGTGCCACACATAGCTATAATGCAAAGGAAGCTCTAAGGATAGTGAAGCCTTGAATGATTTGGTAATGTTCAAATGAGCATATTAGAGAAGGATCCAAGGAAATCATTGAGCTTAGAGGGGCCTTAGAGGTCCATCCCCCTCCTCTGATATATGGAGAAACTGAGTCGAAGAGATTAAGAGTGGTGTTCAAAGTCACTTTGGTAATAAATACTAGTCAGGATTCTCACAAAGCCCCTGTGACTCTGAATCCAGCTCTTTTAGCCGGGGTGTGCACGTTAGGTAGGATTTCAACAACTGGAAGTGTTAGGAAGAGCGCTTCAGGGTTGGCAGATATTGTGAGCCAAGGAACAGAGGTGGAAAAGTGTGAGATGTGTTGAGGTCTAGAACTCTCTGGTTAGAGTTCAGAGCATATAGTGGCTCCAGAACAGATTGAAATCAGATTGTGGAGGCTTTTGAATTGGCAGGCCTAGATCCCAGATCTAGAGTGGGAAGGTCCTTCAGAACCCCCTTTTACAGGTGAGGAAACTGAGGCTCCAAAAAATGAGATGACTTACCACAGGTAACTCAGTCGTGACTGTCTTGGGCAAGAATCCAGCTCAGCTTTTCCTGATTCCAAACCCAGCACTCTGTCCACTGTGCCACCTTGGCCAAGGACTTTGAACTTTATTGAGTAAGTAGGAGACTGTCATGGAAGGTTTTTGAACATTAGACTCTATTACCTTGACAGTAAAGTAAGATTATCTCCAATAAATTGGTTAGAGTGGGAGAGTAGAAACCAGGAGGCAGCCTAGGAGGGTCTTACCATATTCTAGAAGAGCGATAAGGGCCTAAGACCAGAGGATGAGAACAAAAAACCACAGAGGGATTCCTGGCAGAGAGAGCTTACCAGGAAGCTGTGCCCCTCACAGACCTCGGAAAAACAACAGAAAAGCTGGCAATTTCTAGAAGGTTTAAGCTGAAGAAAAGCTCTGATATTATCAAAATTACATATTAAGAGAAACAAGGAGATATGTGCTGGTTGGCAGGTTACAGGAAATCCCAAGAGATAACCTCAGTAGGGTTATAGATGTTTTCTAGGAATTCAAGAAAGTTTTAAATTGATTGGGAGTGGGGGGGGGGGGGAAGGGAGGAAGAACTCATAAAAAATGGGAATGAAGCTTAAAAAAGTGAAAGACCATGACAAAAAGGAGTACCATTTGTGCTTAAGTGTCTTGGTGTGGGCACTCCCTCCACTTGTGCAGATTGTAACCCCTCTTTGATTTCAGTGAGAGTCTTAATGAGTTGCTGGAGCTCAGAGTCTCCCTGTGTTGGCCGCTGCCTGGTGCTGGGTCTTCCACACTAGGCAAGGCTGGCTTTGAAGGGGCTGGCAGATTGGTCATGACCAAGTCTATACCCAAAGGCTTTACTGTTTGGCATGTCCTGGCCCTGCCCAGGCCCCTCAGGGATAAGTGGCTTCTTGGCTGGCTTTCTCTCCACTCTGCCACACTACCCAATCTATGCATGAGAAAAATTTGTAGGAAGGGAAGGTTGGAAAATAATTGAACTGGAAACATATTTAGAAGCATTGCAATTAAGTGAAAATTTTGGCAGACAAGTCTTGGAGGCACAGACACGGTGAAAAAGAAAAAAATCAGATCAATATTATTTCAAGAAATCTTCTGGGATGGTTCCCAGAACCATCCAGAACAAGGAACACTATGCAAATAGAACATGCAGAATTCTAATAAGAAAATTAGAATGTGGGCCACCCAGGCAGATCGTTATCAAATTGCAAAGCTACACCAATAACCAAAAAAAAAATTTCTTTTCAAGCCACCAGAAGGAGAAAGGAAACTACCTAGGACAAAATCACAAAATGGCAAGGCTAGAAAGGACTCTAAATATTATTTAATCCAGTGTTCTCATTCTGTACAAGTAGCAGCTAAGACCCAGAAAGGTGACTTGCCCAAGCCTACTCACTTTCAGATAATATTCCAGGCCAGTTCTTAGGAATCGCTTGGATCACTGTCTCACCAGGGTTTTCTTTTTGTGATGGGGGGAGAGGGGAAGAAAGACATTTGAATAATGCCCATTTCAGTTCAAAGTATGTGTGCTGTGATCCCAGGCTCAGAATTCCTGAGATATCTAAGGCTTCTGTTGGAAGAGATAAGGCAGACATTTAAAATCCAAAATGAATATGACTTCCCCAGGAAAAACCCACCCTTGTACCAAGGCTGTCCATCCAAACTAGACTGCTAGAAAAACAGAATCACAGGCACTTCACAACCAGTTAACGCTCCTGGTTGGAATCCTAATGTAAAGAAACACAAACCTATTGGGAGCTGGGGCGCTGGGGGAAACAAAACCTTGAGTTGGTCAAAAAGTTGAACATGACAGTTTGGCTCGAAAAGAAAAAAAGATGATCAGAAAAGTTAATTCCAACGTGTGCCATAAATCTTAGTCTGGTTTTAAGCATTGTGTGTGTATGACCATGATCCATAGAGTTTTCAGATAAAGAAAGAAAAGGTAGAGGAAGACAGTTGACAATCTCAGAGCAAAGCACCTGACTTGGCTAATGGAGATGTTGTTTTGGGGCAAATGGAGCAAAACAATGTTTTGTGAAGTCCAGGGGAGGTTCTTATCACCAGGTGGAATCAAGAAAAGCTCCGTGGAGAAAGTGGCATTTAAGTGGAGCAGTAAAGAGCAGTGAAACTTCCAGTGGGAAGGAGAGGAAAGGAGACATCTTAGGCATGGTGGGCAGTAGAGAGTTCTAGACACTGAGCACAGACATCTCAGGACCACAGCCATAGATCAATAGAATTATTCTGTCTTGGTGTAAGGAAAGGATGGAGGGCTGGGGGAGAGGACAGCAGGAAAATTCACTGGTGAATGTGGAGGGGATGGGTGGTCCATCCTTCATTGCCATATTTGTTGCCAAAGAAGACCACGCCATCAGAGAAATAATGACCTGACTTGCACTTGTCTTTGTTTTGAGAGAGGAAGGGCTGTGCAGGTCACCAGCCTCACTTCTCCTCCAGAATTATCTGAATCCAGTGATCCATCAGGATGACTGGAGATGACCCAGGATGATGCAATTGGAGTTAAGTGACTTGCCCAAGGTCACACAACTAGTGACTGTCAAGTGTCTGAAGTGAGATTTGAACTCAGGTCCTCCTGACTCCTGCACTGGTGCTCTATCCACTGCACTACCTATCTGCCCTGGATGGGGTGTGAGGCTAGAACCGGAGTCTGAATTCTGACTCATCCCATGTACAACTTGTGAGACCTTGGGCAAGTCCCTTCACTGGTCTCCCTCAGTTTCCTCACCTGTAAAATGGGGAGGCTAGACCAGATGATAGCCAAGGCTCTTTCCCCCTCTAGATGTACAACCCTTTGTAATAGTTCAGACAGATGGTGATGAGGATCTGTATTCAAATAGCTGTGAGTGATATAGAGGAGATAGAATCAACTCAATTAAGGCCAGAGTTATGAATGTGGGAGATTGGGCAAACAGTGACTTCACTGCTAGAAAGAATGAAGTCATGAGGAAGGTCCAGCCTGGCGGGGACAGATACTAACCTTGGTTTTGAACATGTTGTTCTCCAACACGGTGGCATTGGAAGCCTGGAAGTGTTGCACTGGGAAGCTCCAGCCCAGAGGTGATAATTGAAACTGTCGAGAGTAAGAGATTGCCCAGAAAAAAGGGTAAAAGAGGCCTGAGGATGTAGGGCCAGTGGAGTCAGGCCATGGAGAAGTTGCATGGGAGGCCCCGGGGTGCCTGGGCCATGACAAGCTCTTCATTTGCTGATAGCAGCAAAAACACTGTGAATTCATGTGGACTTTTTAGGTGTCTCAGTGCCAGGTCTGTCCTGACAGTGAAAGTCTCATGGGAGAAGCTGAGAGGCCATGAGGTGCCAACCTCTTCTTTGGTTATAGCCCAGCCCTTTGTAGACAGACATTGGGAGGGAAGGCTAATGATGTGGCTCCAGAGGGGGCCTGGCTTTCTTGACCTTAAGTTGTCATCCTGAGGACTCCAATTCACTTGGAGGATCTTTTCTGATTACCCTCGGCTTGGAGTGGCTTTTGGAGGTTCAGCTGAGGGAATGAGAGGTCCTACTGCATCCAAACCCCCTCTGCCCCATCCCTGAAATACGGCCATCCACCTTTGCTGGCTGTGGGTCCTGCCTCTGAGCCCCAGGGCAAGGGATTGAGCCTCCCTGAGTCAGGACATGTGGCAGCTTTTAGGCAGCGAACCTCTGACCTCCAATTTGTTACACCCAAGTCCATCTCTTGGTACCATCCACCCTCTTGAGCAGTGTCATATCACAGGCTTTTCTAGTACTTTTCAGTCTCAAGAACAATCTGATTCATGGAGTCTGAGCTACAGAGGGCCTTGCTGACCACCCTGGCCTCCCTGTGAGTGAGCTTGGAGCCCCTGCCCTCTGACTTCCTGCAGAGTGCCTGTGTGTCCTTGCTGGTCATCTCGGTGGGCAGAAATTTTAGGATTGTTCCCAGAGACAATCTGTGAGCGTGTAAAATCCTACTCTGGATGCATGCTCTTTCTACCTCCACACTGCTGAAGGAAGGTGAAATCGGGGGCCCTCCTTTGGGCCCCACTCCTCCCACCCCCATTGGGCAGCTGTGGAGGTCCTCCTTGTACATACTTTGTTCTAAGGCCCCTCAGAAAGGGTGCTGGGAACCACAAGGCCTGGGAGCTGCTTTGGCTTTGGCATGAGCCCCATGATCACTCCACCTCACCCTCAGAATCTACTTCCTCTTCTCTAATATGGGGTTAATGTACTACCTGCCTTCAAAGCCAGAGCCCTGGGGTCAAGCCCCAGTCCTGACATGACCTTGGCCAAGCTACTAAACATTCTGGGGCTCACCAGCCTTGATAGTGGGTGTTCCCTCCTCAGAGATCCCTGCTTCACCCGATTGTGGTGGTGAGAAAGCACCTCCTACCAGGGCTGGCCCACTCCCCACTTTCCCAAATGAGTTTGGGGCAGATATGTGTATCCTCTCCCTCTGTATGTGTGTGTGGGGTTGTGCCGTGCAGTGGCTTGAGGGTGAGAAGTGCAGCATTGAGGTGGGGAGAGAAGAGAGGAAGGAAGGATCTAGCCATTCCCAAGCAGGGGTGAGCATATCTCTGACCCCTGGTCCTTAGTCTCAGGAGCCCCAGAGACTTAGTCCTGAAGCCTTTTCCACTGTCTGGACCAGGAAGCTTTGGGATGAGAAGGGCATTGCTAAGCAACGAGGGCTGTCTTTGCTGATGGGGCTCAGGGCCTTTGGGGGGAAAGCTAGACTGCTGCAGGAAGCAGAATTTCCCCTTTTTGGGGACATCACCAAAGTTTTCTTTTCTGGCGCAATACTCCACGTAACTCTTGGGTAATAGGGAGGGAGGGAGGGAGGAGATGATTGGCAGTGCGGGTCTGGGGTTTGAACCTTCCCGTATCCTTGGCCTGCAGGTGCTTGGCAGCTCCGGGAAGGCGTATGTGTGTTTTGCCTCTTGCCATTACTGCTCGTGCCCAGCCTTTGCATTCTCTGTGCTTCGGAAGAGTGACAGCCTGTTGGTAAGAGGGGCCTCGATGTGACCAAGGGTTGAAATAAACTGCAGCTGGTGGGACCATCCTTGCATTCTCTACTTATCTCTCCCGGGTTTGTCTACCCTGAGGGAATGTCATTTTTGGAAGAGTATCAGTTTCCTGCTCAGTGAAACCCTTCCCAAGAGCTCTCCCTTTCACACTCATGGCCATTCCACTCAGAGTCATCCAGGAAGCACTAGACCTTGGCACATAAGAGGTGTCTCCCCCAACTCCCAACCTGGGAGTCAACCCAGCTGCAGAGGGGACGGCAGCCTCCCTCAGCCTTCAATTATTCATGAGACTTCTTGTGGATCATGGAGTCTTTGGAGGATTGTGTTCCAGCCACCCTGCTTTATGGAAGAGGAAGCCAAGGCCCAGGAACATTCAGTGTCTGGACCAGCATCACACGGCTTCTAAGGAGCAGAGGGTCTTAGGATTTGAACTTGGGCCTTTTGTCTGTAACCGATACTCTTTCCATTGCACCATGGTAGTTGTACCTAGTGCCCTTCCCCTGTCTGGCCTGCTGCCTTGGCACTGACCCTAAGGGGCACAGGAGCAGCACATGTCATCCATTATCAGCCTCAGGAGAGAGAAAAGGCAACTCACAGAAAGGGGAAATGTACATTTGTTCCACTGCCCCCAGTCAGGGATTCTTCATCTTTTTTGTGCCCTGGAATCCCTGAGTAGCAGGCTTGTGAAGCCTGGGGAGCCCTTCTCTGAATCATGTTTATAAATGTATAGAAGAAAATACATAGAGTTGCAAAGGAAATCACTTATATTGAAATTTAGTTATCACAATGCTCTTTCCCATCCAAGTTCATGGACCCCCTGAAATGTGTTCTTCACATCAAGTGAAGATTCCTCAACCCTAAAGGAGCAGGGGTGGGTGGGGCGGCACAGGGAGGGAGCGGCTTTGGAAAGAAGGCAAGTCTTCTTCCCATACGTGGGGGGAGAAGTCCATCCTTTCCTTCAGATTCTGCCATGATCACCTTGGGCAGCATCAGGGCTTTGGGCATGTGTGGTGCCCTTGGCCACAGCCAGCCATGTGTTTGATCCACAACATTTGCCCAGCCCCGTTTATCTGCTTGGTGCAACTAGTCATTTGTTTCATCTGTTCTGTACTTAAAAACAAAAACTTGCTGATATATTTTGTTTTCCTATCATCTTGAAACAGCTGGAGGCGAAGTGGATAGAGTGCCAGGCCAGAAATCAGGAAGACCAGAGTTCAAATCTGGCCTCAGATAGAAGCTGGGTGACCCTGGGCAAGTCACTTTTCCTCCGCCTCAGTTTCCTCCACTGTAAAATGAGGATCTTAGTAGCCTGGCTCCCAGAGTTGTTGTGTAAAGCACTTAGCACAGTGACTGGCACATAGTAAGAGCTCTATAAATGCTAGCTATTATTATTAATACTTTACTTCTACCTTACCATTCCCACCACCCCTCCTGGTGGGCCATGCAGAGAGTTAAAAAGGAAAAGGTGCAAAGGGTCAGCAAAGTCAAGGGAGGCAGAATCAAGCTCGACACAAAGGAGGGGTTCACCCCTCTCTCTGTCCCTTGCCTCATCTCTCCAGCTGGGCTTGGTCATTCTGATAACCCAGTTTGGGGTTTTTTTCCTTCCCGTTGACATGGTTTTGTAATCATGTGGGCTGATTTCCTGGGTCTGCTCACTTCACTCAGCCTCCTTTCATACAAATCTTCTCCTCCTTCCTGAATCTTTCACATAATGTCATTGTTTCTTCCAGCACAGTCATTTCATTATGATCATGTGCTGCTACAATTGGCGCAGCATTTCTCCACACCATAGGCACTGACTCTGTTTCCAGTAGTGTCCCTACTATATTCTCTTTGAAAACCTGAGTCTCACAAAGCAGGCCTGGTCTGGTAGACCACAGGGACTTGAGAGAAAATTGGCAATTAGGCAATCTCTTCTGGAATCAATGGACAGAAAGAATTTCAGGATGAAAAAGAAATCTCTTCCCTGGGTATCGATAGCTCAGTCCCCAGAAGTGGCTGTGGCCATCGCTGCATTGGCCTTGAAAAGCCTGGGGCTGCTGGACTTAATGACAGTGACTCACTGAGTGTGGAATCACGAAGGAATTTGGATTAGGCTTCAGTGCAGAGTTTGATTTTTCTTTAAACTGTTTGGTTGGCATTATGAGAGAGAATCTTGTTGGCCGGATCTTGTGGACATGTTGGTCCTTTGCCCTACAGCTGTGTTTGATTCATTCTGCTCTGGGTCGTGCTGATACTGGACCTATTCTGGGGACATCGAGATTCCATGTGCCTCCTTTCTCTTTGTAGCATAAGATCTCAGCCTCCCTCGTCACCAACATGGTCTGTGCTCTGGCTCTGATGGGCCTATGTGGTTTGGCTGGACCCATACCTGGTGATGAGACTTTGTTTCTTGTCGTTTCATTGGGGGGACTTTTTTTTTTTTAAGAGAGGTTGTTACAACAGTTTGGACGGAGTTGGTTGGTCTACTTTGAGCTGTTAGGTCTTTTCTCTCTGGTTCCTCCCCACTCCTGCCATGTGGATTTTTCAGGGGAAAGTACATAGAACAAGAGTTGAGACCAGAGGGTTCTCTTCTTGGAATCCATGTATAAATATCTGGGATTCTATGAACTTGGATAGGAAAGGTCACCTGCCTGCCTCTTCCCAGCTTGACCTCTCTCTTCTGTCCTGGTCTACACCTGGGTTTCCAGTTGCGGGGAAGAGCTCCTGGGCGGGAAATGCATTCTACTGATACAGCTTGTCAGCTGTTTTGCAGAGCTCTAGCTTTTGGGACCCCTCTGCCCTCTTCAGAACCAGAGGACCCCCACCCCAAAGACCTTTTATTCATGTAGGTTCTATTAGACATTAAAATATCTTCCTACTGACATGAAAACAGTTTTGACCTCAAGTACCGCCTGAAATGACCATACCCTGAGAACCGTGGTCTTCAAGGGTTGCCAGGGGCACCATGGATAGGTTAATGGATTGACTTTCTGAGGTCCTACTGCCAGTAGATATCAGAGGCAGGATGTAAACCCAGTTTTTCTGGCTCCAGGAACAACTGACATATTTCCGCTTCCCAAGGTGGTTTCTGACTAACTTGTATCTTATGTCTTCCAGTGCAAGCATCTCCTGGCCATCTACCTCAGCCTGGCCATGGGGCTGTGCCAGGACCTGCGTGTTTCTAATGAGCAGCTGTCTGGCCTCCTGTTGGCAGAGGAGGATCAAGAGCAGGTCTAGCCGGCGCCACCGATGCCTCTACAAGTCGCCTGGCAAGAGACTGCTTCTCTTTTCTCTTCACCTGAAGCAGAGATGCTGGACTGAAGGACTAAGCGAGCAGTTATGAAGTGCTTATTGTATGCCAAGCACTTTCTCATTTAATCATGTGTTGTCTAAGGAAAATGGCACCTTTCCTTCTGTCAAAGGGAGTTACAGAACCTACAGAATGTGCCTGTGATCATGGTCAAGCCTTCCCATGAAGGGCTTTCTACAGCCAGGATACCAATGAGATGGCAGAATTCTTCAGCAAAATACACTGTAGTAGATGGGGGGAAAATCCTATTAGTTGGTATTATACAGTATTCAAATTGGGGGCAGCTAGGCGGTGTGGTGGAGAGAGCGCCAGGCCTCGAGTCAGGATGACCTTAGTTTTAATCCAGCCTCAGGCACTAGCTGTGTGAGTGGTCAAGTCATTTAACACTGTTTGCCTCAATTCTCTGTCTGTAAAATGAACTAGAAAAGGAAATAGCAAACCACTCCAGTATCTTTAAAACCCCAAAATGGGGTCACAACAAGGCTAGCAATGTTCTGATGAGTGGGAATGGCAAAGTAACGAGGGAGAAAAGCTTTTTCTTTCGTGGTCATGTGTCTATCTCCAAAGGAATGGGGAAAAGATCTTTACCAATTTGGGATCAGAAATTTTGCATTCAACTTCCAACCTCACTATTTATTAGCTTTGTGACCTTGGGCTGCTGGACTTTTCAAGCCTCTGTTTCCTTTTCTGGAAAATGGGGATAATAGTACTTACATTGTCTGTCCCACTAACCGAGATTAACTTAGATAAGTCACTTTAATGGAAAGCTTTTACTAGCTATCAGAGCAGAAGGCTATTCCTGGGAAAAGTAAATCCAGTGGGAATATGGCTGATGCTTTGGGAATCACCCAGAAGCAAAGGCACTTGAGGACATGGCTAAAGGAGTTATTCTTCCATTCAGCAAACATTAGGCGACTACAGCATGCCGGGTGCCAAGATAGGGAGGACACCAATCTAGCTTTTGAGAACTTAGAACCAGCATATGACTAACATCCAGAAGCAGGAGTGTGATTGGTTTTCTATTTGCATATTGAAATGTAATAGACTCATTTTAAACACAGGTAACTCTGGAAGGCAATAGTGGATAGACAGCAGGCCTCAGGGCCAAGAAAGTCTGGATTCATTGCCACATGCTGACTCTGTGATTCTGGGCAAGGAATTCAACCCCTGAGGGCCCCAGGCAAGTCTATAAAAGTGCTGATCCCCATCGACTGGGGTTTCCTGAAATGTTAGGAGTTCTTTACACCATGGATACCATAGATCCAGTCCCTTCTGTGGTGGCCCCCACTGCCTCTGTCACTGCTCCCTAAGTGAAACAAAACCAAAAACCCCAAAGGGGAGAGTGGGCTCAGGGCCAGATATGGGTGCTATAACCTCTTTCAGGTAAGGGAGAATCTTGGTCAAAGTGGTGTATCCTTTGAAAGAAGTGAGGGATTTTGGTAGAGTTTGGAGTACGGAGATACCCACTATGGACACAGAGGACCACCTGAGCAGAGGCCCAGGAGACAGCCCATGAGCCTACTGGTATATGAGGCTGTATGAAAGCCACTGGTGGCATCTATCTTTCTTCGTGACAAATGGACAGTTTTGGACCTGATCCTGAGGTTTCTCGAGGTGAGGAAAGTTGGACAACATGCCACTAGTTCAGTCTCCCTCCCATGACAGTGTTTTCCCTCCCTAGGAAAGTGAGAAAGCCAGAGACAGTTCTGGATGTAGTTTGATACATTAAATTTCTTATCCAAAAAAAAGCTTTATTTTTAATTCACTTAAATTATCTTCAGCTTTGAGCTAATACTACATCTGTACACACACACTGCAAATGAGGTTAAAATCTCACAGTTTGAGCTCAGCCATTTCTTTGCCCCATCTTTTAGATCTGCTCAAGGAGGACCAGAAGCAGAGGGCAGCTATTCAGCCTGCTCCTCCCCTCCAAAGCTGAGTGGGAAACCCCTGCCATCCCCCCCAAAAGAGGAAAGGGAATCTAGCACAGGAGGGATGAATTTGTTTTCCTTTGTTCTTGGGTCTCTCTAAGAGAGGGGAGAAAAACTGCTATCTCCAGTATGAAAAGCACAATGTCACTAGATCGCAAGCCGGAAGGAGACTTCGCATCCGTCACCAGGGCCTCTTCTCCACCCATTCGTGTATGTAGTGTTCTTCTGGCCACTTCCAGGGGGAGCAGGTTCCCATCTGTCAGAAGAGCCAAGGTACTGTTTCCCCATTGCTTCCAAGTTAGGAAAACATCACTGCCGTGTGGGTGAATTCACAGTAACAATGGACGAAATCCTTTCTTGTTAGAGAGTAGTATTCAGTACATCCAAAACAGTGGGGCAGAGGTCAAGGAGACTTAAGAAAAATGGTGTCCTTGACCAACAGCTTCTTGGCCTCCCTTTGGAATCCCAGCCTCATCCAGTCCACACGGAGCTAGCAGCAGGAGCAAATACCACAAAAGTCTGTTTCCATTTGTCGGCCCTTGGAGACAATCATATGTTTACATAGATCCAGAGTACAATCAGCGAGGTGCTCAGAATGGGCAGTCTGTACATGTGTGTCACCACTGAGACTCAACCAGGTTTCTCATTGCTGTGCTTCTCACAGGTCTCGGGTCTCATGGTTTCTCAGTGGCAGGGGTCATACATCCGCATCGAGGGTCTGCGCTGTCCCTGACTGTCCACTGCTACTCTTGGGGAGGTCATCTGTGTGACAGAGGATGTACCTCGAGATGATCTTGCGGAATGTGTAGCGAAAGTCCCTTATCCGGTAGGCATAGATGATGGGATTGATGACAGAGTTGGTATGCGACAAGAGGATGACTGTGTGCATGAGCGCCTTGGGCTTGTTCTTGGCAAAGTGGGAGTTAAAGAGCGTGATGCAGTTTGTGGCATGCAGGGGCAGCCAGCACAGAGCAAAGATGCCCACAATCATGGCCAATGACTTGGCCGCGTGGATCTCCCGCTGCAGTGTGGTCCGCGAGTGGTCCATCAGCTCCATGCGGCGTAGCTGCTGGCAGGCCACCAGGAAGATCTTGACATAGATGGCCAGCATGATGAGCAACGGGGGCAGGACGCAACCAAAGAAGTTAAAGTAGACCATGTAAGACATGGTGACCACGTTCTCAAAGAGACATTTCACGGGACAGCAGCTCCGGTTCGTAGAGCCATCAGTGCAGTTGTGGGTGGCATTGGCTCTGTCATTCCATCCCATGAGAGGAGTCAGGCCAATGCCAAAAGCGAGAATCCAGAGCACAGCAATGACCCCTCTTGCCCGGGTCCCAGTAACTAAACTCTTGTACCTGTTGCCAAAAAAAAAAAAATCCATTACATTCAGTTTCTAATAATCACAATAGTATTACATGCTTCTTTTGGATATAAAATAATCTTCATCACTGCCCCTCCTGGTAATGTAGTGGATAGAGTGCTGGGTCTGGAGTCAGGAAAACCTGGATTCATATCCAGATACTTATTTGCTATGTGACCCTGGGCAAGTCACTGAAATTTCTGTTTGCTTCAGTTCTAAGACAGGGACAATAAAAGAACCCCCCTCTCAGAGTTGTATTATAGAATGAGACAATGATTGTAAAGTACTTATCACATATAGGTACTATTATTTCCTCACTCTAATAGCCCCCACATTTGCCTCGGGAACAATGAGTTTAATTTTTCTAACGAATATAAAGTTCTCAGTGTCATTCTTGGCTATTGGTGATCAAGGAACACAGTCTGTGATTTGAATGAAAAGTCCAGTTCTCCAAGGAGAGCCCCGCTAAATAAGGCTAGAGACTGAACCTGGGAGTGCCCAATATGAGAAACTCCCGGGTGAAGAAATTCTCTCTACAATATCCGTCACCACCTTCTATATGACTGCTCTTACAGAGCTACCTGGAGAAGAAGGATCTCACCCACAGTCACACAGCCAGCATCTGTCAGAAGTGGGACTCCAACTCAGGTCTTCCTAACTCAGAGGCCTGAGTTCTGTCTACTTCACCCAGTCCTGCTAGACGAAGATGGAAGATGATTTTCTTTTTAAATCTAATACCCAACTAGAAATTATTCATGCCCTGGGCATTTTTGATACCCAAAAGATGAGTGCCTGCCTCCTGGGCCAATAAAACTGGAAATGAAAGAAATGTTGTAATTACCTATGAATTGGTGGGTATCCCTGTGCATGGTATCACACACACACACACACAAAGACGCTGCAAACTAGATTGTAAAAGAACACAACAGGCGTTCACCAGCTGTTTTCTCATTCTCTTACATGTTTGAATCTACTGGGGTGGCATGAGACAAAAGCTCTTCCCTTTCAAACTTCTCCACTCTCAGAAGGAGAAAATTGATTCTAGTTGAGGCACCATTAAATCCTTTTCTTTAATTGTTATCTAGTCTCAGCTGGGTGGCACCAGAGTGCACAGAGCACCTGGTGTGAATCAGGAAGACTCATCTTCCTGAGTTCAAATCTGGCCTCAGACATTTCCTAGCTGGGTGACCCTGAGCAAGTCATTTCACCCTATTTGCTTCAGTTTCGTCATCTGTCAAATGAACTGGAGAAGGAAATGGCAAAGCCTTCCAGTGTCTTTGCCAAGAAAACCCCAAAAGAGGTCATGAAGAATCAGACATCACTGAAAACAACAATGACATGTGTCTTTATATACACATTGCTGAGAGTTGAATGGGTACGTACACACACACACACACACACACACCTTTTGTAGCAGGACATACCTGCCATTAACACTAACTTGTACCAGGTGAGACCTTCGGGTCTCTGAGCTAGCTGCCCACTCCCCATATTCTGGAGAAGTCTAAGGACTGGAGTTGAGGGAAGAATGTGTTCCAAGCATGGGGGAGACAACGAAGACAAATGCTTGGGCATAAGCTAGGGAAGCTGGGTTCAAAAGCAGAAAACGAGTCAATTTGGCTCAAAAGACAAATTTTGTGAAGGGAAATAATGTGAAATGAGACTGGAAAGGCAAGCTGGAGCCAAGTTGGGAGGGAGGGAAGGAGGAAAAGAGAAAGAAGGAAAAAAAGAAAGGAAGGAAAGAGGAAAAGGAAGTAAGGAGAGGGGGAAGGGAAGGAAAAGGGCTTATTAAGAATTGAGTATAGCAAATACAAACACCAAAAAAGTCCTTGCCCTCAAGGACCTTATAATTCTAATAGAGGAAGATAGCTCAGGAAAGGGAGATGAAGATACCAACATGGTTTTGAAGTCCAGAAGACAGTCTCAGCGCAAGGAAGGGAATGAAAGCTGGCTAGGACTCCTCCCCAAAATGGATGACCCAATGAGAGAAAGGGGCAAGTGGGAGCCCTGGAAAGTTCTTGAGCAGGTGAGTGGCGTAGTCAGAAAAGTGTTTTAGGAGGGTTATTTTGGCAGCTGGACTGGAAGCTGATTAGAGAGGACATTCCCCAGTCTATATAGCAGTAGATCAGAATGACGAATAGACCTAATAGCTGTTTGACCTTGGCAAGTGACAAACCATCAACTTCTGTTTCCTCATCTGTCAAACAAGGATAATAAAGCAGCCCCTCCGGGGGTTGTTATATCAAATGAGATAAGCAAAGTGTTTTACAAACCCTGAAGTGCTATATAAATGAGCTATTAACACAAATTTCCAAAACAGGAGTGCAAACCAACATCAATCATATCTAAAAATCTAGAAATCATTTTTAAAATTAGAAACAAAACCAGTCCTTTAGCTGGGTTATAGATAAGCAAATTGAAGCATATAAAATAATGAAATGTGATTACGCCATAAGAAATAAATGAATATAAAGAATTAAAGGAAACCTGGAAAGACTTGTACGGACTGATGCAGAATCGAGTGGGCAGAGCCAGGAGAACGATGTGGACAATGACAATCTCGCGAATGAATACAACACAAAGATAATACCTGAACTCATATCAGATGCAGTGACCCAACCTATGTCAGATCAGTCAACCAACAAGCATTGTCCTGGGGGTATGAAGAAAGCCCTCCCCGCCAAAAAAATAGTCTCAGTGCTCTAGGAGTATGCATTCCAATTATAATAGCAATTAGTGTGACTAATGAATCCCTTGAAGCGGGTGCATGTGTTCAATTTGAAGCTATAATTATGTAAAATATAGTCATGGGTTCCAACCCAATGGAAAGGAAGCATGAATTGCATGAATTCAAATATGCAAATGAAGTATTCAGAGGATATCTCCAGATCTAGCTTAATGTATAGCATTTCACAAATGTTAACTCATTTGATCCTCGCAATAATCTTATAAGGCAAATGCTATTATTCCCCTTTTACAGATCAGGAAACTGAGGCAAATAGGGTAAAGTGACTTGATCGAAGTGACTGAGGCAGGATTTGAATTCCTTTTCCAGACTCCAGGCCTGGCACTCTGTCCACTCTACCAACTATGTGCCTCAATACAACATATAAACAACTAGGTCAATACAAGATAAATAGAAGGTAAACAGCAGGTTGTCTCAGAGGGAAGGAGGGAAGGCAATAGGAGCTGGTACGTTAGAGGAGGTGGGCTTGGGGCGGAGTCTTGAAGGAAGCTAGGGACTCTGAAGAGCTAGAGATGAGAAGGCATAGCATTCTTTGCACTGGAGACAGCCAGTACAAAGGCATGCAGGTGGGAAAGGTAGGAAAAGAACAGCAAGCAGTTGGGTGAGCTGGATCAGAGTAAGGCATTAGAAGACGTGAAAGGTAGGAAGGGAGGAAGAAGGTTGTGAAACTTGAAATACCCAATAGAAAACTGAAAATTTAATAGTGCAGCCTATGGAACTCAGTGAGGAGGGGGTGAAATGATCAGACCTATCCCTTGGTAGCCAAGTGAAGGATGACATGATGAAACATATTTCCTGCCTCCAAATAAAGAGGTGGGGGCCTACAGGTGTGGAATGCTGCATACATTGTCAGGTTGCTCATTTGACTTAACTGATTGTGTTTGCTGTAATGGGAAGTCCTTTGGGAGTAGAAACTGTATTGGGAAGTGATCGTACCATTATATGAAAACATCAATAGTGGTTTTTAAATTCCATTGGCTAGGTCACTGCCTAGAGGGGATTGGCTGCCTGTCTTTTGGATATTCTGAAGCAGCTTGATTTGCTTCCATGTCTATCTCCCATCCCTCTGACAGCGTCTGTTGCATGTCTTATTTGGCCGGGTCGGCTTTGCTCCCAGTAGTGAGATTGATTACTCACCAAGCCTCCCTTTACTAGGCTCAGTCCCCTACTTAACTTACATACCCGGGGCCCTGATGACCTACCTTCTCCCTCCCCTTTCTCCACTGGGCTCCTCTTTCTGGAATGCCAAATCATTCCGAGGAAAAACTCCCTCTCTGGAAGATTAGGGCAGCTGGCTTTCAGGGAAGAAGTGAAATTCCTGCAAGATGACTGGTCAGGAGCAGCCAGCTTAGGACTCCTCTCTCTATAACTGTTGGGGATTTACAAAGCTTTGTAACCCTGAGATTCTGGGAAGGAGACAGCTCCATTTCATGGAAGAGGAAACTAAATCTTGAGGCAGCCTAAGAAAAAGTCTGTATTTCCTCATCTGTGAAATGGAAGTAAGGATTTGACTAAATATCCACTGGGGTCTCTCCCAGCTCCAGATCTCTGATCCAACCTATAAAACTGTTGGCCTCAATTTCCTCCTCTGTTAAGTGGAAGAGTTGGGCTAAATGACTTCTGGGGTCCCTTCTAGCCCTAGAGCTACAATCCCATGAGCCTCTGAATTGATGAGACTCAATGAAACACACACACACACACACACACACCCAGTATCTCTACCCAAAGGTTATCGTGTTGGGACACTGACACTGACTCCCACCAAACTCTCCCCCTGATTACAATACTGAAAAGTTAGATCCAGGGAGTGATTACTTCCTGGCCACCTTGCCTATGTACTGAGCCACGTTTCTTCACTCAAAGCGGCTCATTAACTTGGGGAATCAGCACAGAAATAATCAAGGATAGAGAAGGAACAAAGGGGAAAAAACAGGATGAGCCTTTCCAGTTACATAATACAAAAGAACGAAGAGTCAGGTCTCCACAATAAGCAATGGCCCATTCCCAGGGCCCCCTGCTCTTCTCTGCTCTTTCTTGAGTATCTCAAATAAAGTAATCAAGTCACTGTCTTTCTCCAAGAGAAATAAGAATTCTCAGGATGGGCTCGGAATTCCACATGGAAGAGATCTACGCCCTCCCCCCACCTCCCAAGGCTATGACTTCTGGTCCACGGGGCACCTGTGGCTTGGGCAGGGTGACCCCCTGCAGTAGGGGACAGAGCTCCAATCTCCCACCTCCTGACAGAATGAGACAGACTTTTTTGGATATAGTCAATGTAGAAATTTATTTTCCTTTGACTATGCATGTTATTTACTAGGATTTTTTTTCAATGGCAGTGGGTGGGAGAGAAAATAAAAGCGTGTTTATTTTTAAAATTAAAATAAAAAAAAATGACAAAAGCATGAAGGAGCACTTCATGCCCTTACTTCTTGCTCTTCTTACTACATGTTCTTCATCCTTTTAAAGAGGTTAAAGACCTTGACTCCCAGGTAGCTCCCAAGAGATGGAGAAGTAGAAACTTAAAAAGGCACAGTTTGAGTCAGGAAAGCTCTGGCTTGGCCATTCCTCTGAGTTTGATTTTCTGTAAAATTAGGAAAATCATCCCCAGCCAGACAGTGGGGCTACTTCACTGACCACTTACAGAAAATACTTGCAGTTAATTGACTTAGGAGACAGTCAAATGAATCCAACAAGCAGGGATGAAGCACCTAAGGACCAAAGATAAAAATGAAAACATGCCTTGCCCTCAAGATGTTTCCATTCCGTTGTGAAATTGAGTAGAATGGGATGGAAAAACATTTATTAAGCAATCTGCCAAACACCACGTGGTGGAAGACACAAATAGGGGCAAAAACAGTGCCTGTCCTCTAAGAGCTCCTATTTTAATTGAGGGGAGGGACAGTTTGACATTAATCAACCAATTAGTCAATAAGCATTTATTAATCATCTATATGTCAGGCACTGGGCCAAGAGCTGAGGATACAAAGAAAAAAAAGTCCCTGTCCTTGAGAAGTTTACGTTTTGTCAGAGGAAATAACATGTAGAGAATATATACAAAGTATATACAATGTAACTTCACAGTGGAGACAATATTACACCCATTTTACAGGTAAAGAAACAGTTAAGTCATTTGTCCAGGGCCACCCAACTAGTAGAGTAGTGCAGATGCTTCTGATTACTGGCTCTACCTCTGTTAGGTCTTTCTTAAGGGACATGGACATGCTGGACTGACTGTGGGTTCCGCTCTGTGGTTTATCTTGGCTCAATGACCACCAAAGCTCTGGAAAGCTATGCCCTTTGCCTAACTGAAGGAATCTTCACATTCCTGTCACTGTGCCAAGCCATCAGTTTGGTTTTTGCCAGCAAAGAGGATAGACATGCTGCCCAAAGGCCAAGAAACCTAGCCCCCATCCCAAAGTATGGACCTATGGAATTAATGAACAAAGATGCAGATGGGATGGAGAAGAGATTCCTGGGAGTGCACTGAGAGCTATCAACCTTTGGGGTTAAACTCCATCTACAATAAATGCCTTCACTACGCCCCCCACCCACTCTCTTTACAATTCAGTTTCCAACCTCATCATTTCACTGAAACTGCTCTCTCCAGAGTTATTAACAATCTCTTAGTTGCCACATCCAGTGGTCATTTTTCTCTCTCCTCATTCCCCTTGACTTCTCAGTAGCCTTTGACAGTACTGGTCACTCTCTCTTCCTCGATCCTGTTTTCTCTCTAGGTTTTCAGGACACCTCTGTCTGTCCCAGTTCACCTCTTTCCTTTCTGTTCCTTTTCATTCTCCTTTGTAGGATTCTCCTCCACATTACACCTTCTAACCACAGGTATCCCCCAGGGTTCTGCTAACCCTTATTCTCTCTCTATACTACTTTGTTTGATGATCTCATCAGCTCCCATAGATTTAATGACCTTCCCTATGCTAATGGCTCTCCCATCTATATTTCCTGCCCCTAAACTCTCTACACACTTCCAATCTCCCCTCTCTAATTGCCTGGCTACTTCTTAAACAGGCCTTAAACAGGGCGTTATCTCACTGTAAGTGAGTATCTGCAAAGACCTGGGTCTAAAGGGGCCAAGGTCTCCCAATGCATCCTGGGTCACCTCCAGTCAAGCTGATGAATATGGATTCAGATGGTTCTGGAGGAGAAGTGAGGCTGGTGACCCGCACAGCCCTCCCTCACTCAAAACAAAGTCAAGGGCAAGTCATGTCATCATTTCTGTGATGGCGTGGTCTTCTTCGGCAATGAAAGATGAATACAAACAATTTATCCCATATAGAGCTTGCTCTGTATAGAGTTGTTTGCCTGTTGTCTCCTCCATGAGATAGATGGTAAACTCCTTGAGGGCAGGGACTTGTTTTTTTCCTCTTTTTGTATCCCCACTGTTAAGCACATGATAGGTGCTTAATAAATGTTAATTGATTGAATCCTAGTAACTTAAAGTCAGAACTGGAAGGCTACTCAGAGAACATCTAGTCCAATATCCGTTTTTTTAATAGAAGAAACAAACCCAGAGAGAGGGAATGAATGATTTCCCTGCCTCATTTAAGGCAGGATTTGAACTGGGAAGACAAGACATATGCCTCTAAAATGTTAAGGAGCAATAAAAAGCTGCTAATCCCAAGTGCCAAATTTAGGGAAGACTTGAGTTCCCCCAGAGTTCATAGGAGGGCTCCTTCTCCTCCCCTCCCCTCCCTTCTCCCTTCCCACTCTTTTCCTCCTTTCCCCCTCCTCCCCTCTTTTCTCCCATCCCCTCTCTTGTCCCCTTCCCTCCCCTCTCCCCTCCTGTCCTCAGCTCTTTATCTACTTTACCACAATCCCACTGAAATGTTAAGTTAAATGTTCAACCCTTAAGAGTCTTTAGCCAGGCTTCCCAGCATCCTCTGTCACTAGCTTTGTTGGTGTTCAGTCATTTCAGTCACGTCTCACTCTCCATGAGCCCATTTAGGGTTTTCTTGGTAGAGCTGCTGGAGCAGGTTGCCATTTCTTTCTCCAACTCATTTGACAAATGAGGAAACTGAGGCAAACGGGGTGAAGTGACTTGCCCATGGTCACACAGCTACTAATTGTGTGAGGTTGGATTTGGCCTCAGGTCTTTCTGACTCCCAGTCCAGTGCTCTAGCCTCTCCATCACTAGTTACAGGACCTTTTATGACTATGAGAAATAGTTCCATAGTCCTAAATTCTAATTTTCTTCTGCTATAAACTGAGGCCAGAGGGTAATGTAATCCAAAAAAGCGCACTGACTCTGCTTTCAGAGAACCTGAGTTCAAATTCTATCAGTGATATTGCCTGGTGACCCCAAACAAGTCACTTTATTTCCCTCGGTTCCCATTTCTTCACCTGTAAAATCATGAATGGGGCCAGATGCGATGTTTCTGGGTCCCTTCTAGATTTAAGATCCTGGCAGCCAGGTAGAAAAAGGATGTTAGAGTCCCACTCCTCCCTCTATCCCACCCCACCCTACCCTGCACCTCTGTCATGGAGAGGGAGGGAAAGGAGTGAGAAGTCAGGGACCTGGCACTGTTACCAAGAATTGGTTTCAAGGCATCCCCAGCACACACTGCTTACTCCTAACAGACCTGTGCCTTGAAATCCCCAGGAGCAGAGAGTATATTCCAGCTAGCTCCTCTGATCCAGCACTTGTCCACTCAGCAAAGGCTCATGGTGGGCAGATATAATTCTGCACACAGTACATCAGCATCAGACTGGGGCGTCTCTGGAGCAAGAGAAGTTTTCAGGGATGAGTTCCTAGAACTCCACTCTACAATGCGCCAGACATCACTGACATTTTTCTAGGGAGTCACTGTCTATTTCTAATAGTAGACAAAAAGTCTTTCCTGATCACTTAAAAGGTCAAGTATGAAACACTGTATTCAAAATGGAATCGTGAATCCCACTGACTCAGACTATGAAAGATTTACAGATTTATGGGACCAGGAAAAAATTATGTCCAATTGTGGATAGGTGGGTCTTGGTTTTACAGGGGTGGAGAACCTGCGGCCTTGAGGTCACATGTAGCCCTCTAGGTCCTCGAGTACAGCCCTTTGAATGAATCCAAACTTCGCAGAGCAAGATCTAAGTCCTCAAGTACAGCCCTTTGACTGAATCCAAACTTCACAGAACAACATCTAGGTCTTCAAGTATGGCCCTTTGAATTCAAACTTCACAGAACAAAATCTAAGTCCTCAAGTGCAGTCCTTTGAACCCAAACTTCACAGAACAAGATACTTTGGATTCAGCCCAAGGGCCATACTTGAGGACCTAGAGGGCCACACATGTGGCCTCGAGGCCATAGGTTTCCCACCCCTGGTAGGAGGTAATGTGGTACAAGGGACACAGTAGTGGCTCTGAGAGCAGAGGGTCTGGGTTCAAATCCCACCTTTGAAGGGATGACCTATGTGACCTTGGACAAAACCCAACCTCTCTAGGCATCAGTTTCTTCTTCAGTAAAATGAGGGGGTTAAAAGAGATGGCCTCTAAAGCCCTTCTAGAACTAGAAATATGGTCCCATTGAACAATCAATTGAAGTTTTATTATACTATATAACTTTTATTTTATTATAAGCACTTACTATATGCTGGGCACTGTGCTAAATGAAGGAGATTCAAAAAGAGGAAAAAGATAGTCTTTGTTCTCAAGGAGTTTACAGTCTCCTGGAGGAGACAACATGCAAACAAATCTGTGCAGAGCAAGCTGTTTGCAGGGTGAATAGAAAGTAATTAATAGAGGGAAGGAACTAGATGTAAGCAGGGTTGGGAAAGTCTTCAGGGAAGTCAACAGGCAGAGTAGAGGAAGAAGTACTCGCAAGGATAGGGGACAGACAACTGAGAAACCCCCTGGAGCCCAGAACCCAGAGTAGGAGAGCGTGGTTCACCGAACAGCCAGGAGGCTGGCGTCACCAGATCTTAAGGTAGACGGCAGGAGGCAGAGGGCAAAGCCATTCCACCAGAGTCACCCACCAATTCATTGATGCACAGGATTAGCACTGGCTCCACCTTAAAGATTATTTAACCCCCTTATTTTACAAAGGAGGAAGTCTATTTGTCCACAATCACTCAGAAAGCAAATGGCCTGGCCAGGACTTGAACTCTGATCCCCTGACTCAGTATCCTAGTGCCCCTCCACTACACCACAGGCCTTTGACCAGGCATTGAAAAGATCCCTTGAGATGGTGCAGCCCAGCCACAGAATAACCAGAACTCAGGAAGCCAGGAAACATCAAAATCCAGTCCAATCTAATCAATTCAACAAACAAGGAGCTGAATCAGCTTTGGGGAGGAACGAGACCCCAGTGGTATTGTAGTCCCATTTCTCCCATTTTACAGATGAGAAAACTGACACCCAGAGATGTTAAGTGATTTACTTAGAAAGGTAGGATTCGAATCCAGGTCCGCCAACACCTGATCCAGTTCTCTTTCCACTGTACCACCCTCAGACTAAACAGAAAGCTTGACTCCAGGACCCCCTGGTGTACAGGCTTTTAAATGCTGCATAGTGAAGACCACTCCACTATGTGTGCATGTGCGTGTGCGTGTGTGTGTGTGTACATATGACAGGAAAGATAAAAACAAGCCCATCCCTGACTGTTAGGAACTTGCAGGACATTGAATGGTCAGAGGTGAGGGTGGAAGGATGAGGAAATAAACACAAATAACTAAAATACTAGTTCTAGGCTCATAGAGTTATGAACTGTGTGAAGAACAGTCAGATGCTTGAAGGCAGGAAAGGAAGATGGAACACAACTATGGAGGACTTTGAATGCTGAGCGAAGGAGTTTGTATTGACCTTTAAGGAAATGAAAAGCCATCACAGTCCTGGAGAGTTGGCAGAGAGTGACTTGCCCAAGGTCACACCACTAATAGATACCTGAGGCAGGATTTGAACTCAGGTCTTCCTAACTCCAAGTCTGACACTCTATCCTCAGTGGGAGAGTGGATGAAGAGTCTTAAAAGGAGGATTGGAGTTCAGGATTCTATCGAGGCAGGAAGAGTAAAATGTTGAACTTGGAGTTCATCTCTGTGACCCTGAGCAAGTCACTTTCCTCAGCCTCGGTTTCCTTCTCTGTAGAATGAGCATAGAAATAGTATCGACCTTCCAGAGTTGTGAGGATAAGCTGAGATAACTGTAAAGCCTGACACATGGTGAGCACTACATAAATGTTAGCTAGTGTTACTATTATAACTCATAGTATATTGAGCCTAAATGCATCACTGACCACAACTGTATTCGGTGTTTCCTATACATGGTTTCTACATAATGATTTCTATTTTTACAGCCTCAATGTAAAGAGACCTCAATGGTGAGGGGACCACAGGTCTCTGTAGTGGAGTATGAAGAGCTTAGCCAGCCCCCAGCATGCCTCTCTTGGACCACTATTGGCACGGTGACCACTGGCCATGCTCAGTTTATCCCCACTCAGCCAGGCCCCCTCTACCACAGGACCCATCCAGGGATCCTTATTTTCTTTGCATTTCTAACACAGCACAAGCCAAACACAGCTCACTCTGTTTACGCCCTCGTTTCTACACCCTGGTCATCAATTCAAAGGCAGTGGGAGCAAGCCAGACTCAGCAGGTTCCCTCTCTGAGAGCACATGCTGTATCTGTTTGTGGGCAGATTTTTATTTTTAGTTCTCTCCTTTTATTTTCCTTCATTCAATCCCGATCATCCAAGAGAGGCACAGCAGGAAGAGGAGATGAGGAAACTCAGAAGAGGCCAGGCGCCTGCTTGGCAGGTCACTGGCCTTGGAAGTGGATGGGCCCAAGGGCAGTACTGCCTTACTCAGTGATCCCTCACTCCTGCAATGCCCTGTCTGAAAGTGCTCCAGGTGCCTAAAGAGGACCCATCAGCTGCTTTTTCAAAAAACAGGGCAGGCCCTGGGAGGGCAGAAACATCCCAGTGGACATTGGACTCAAAAGACCCACAAGCCTGGGATGCAGGAACCAACTGGAGGACAGCCCCTACTGTAAGAAGGGCTAAGTGTGCCTTTGGAAAAGCCAAGCAGCCCATCTTGGAAGATAGTGCCCTGGGTCCCTGATATTCTTTGAGCAAAGTCTGGACAGCCACCACCAGGGATGTAACGAGACAGTTCTTTCTCTCTGTGTCTCTATCTCTGCGTGTCTGTCTCTCTCTCCCTTCCTCCCCCCTTCCCCTGGCCCACTGGCAACTGAATCTGTCTTTAAAAAAATAGTTGATTTAAGGGTGTGCGCCACGATTGCTGCTCCAGCCAATGGTACGGGGGGCGGGGAGGGGTAGATGAAAAAACACTTGTTATAGAATCTGGTGTGGCCCTTCTCACACTCCCAGAATGCCAGAGTTAACAAAGGCCTTAGAGAGAACACCCTGCCTGACCTGCCCTCCCCACCTCATTCCATAAGGGAGATGACTGATGCCCAGAGAAAGGTTGTGACTTGCCCAGGGTGACCTGCTGCGAGGATGCCCATGCCAGCCTGGCACTCAGCTAGCTCTCCACACACTTGTCCCAGGAACAGTCTCTCCAAGCAGGCTGGCTTAGAATCACTTCCATTTATTCTCATAACCTTAAGTGAAGAAAAACAATCGACAGTTTTCCAACCAATGGCAGAGGACCAAGGACGAGCTTCCTTCAAAGTCTTTGCCCTAGGTTTAACCCGAAAAGACTCCTTCCTTCAGGTCACAGCATTTTCCAGTTTTCAGGGCCTGCTCTGGACCAAGGCATTCCCATACTTCCTCTGGTGGAAGCCAGATCTCTTGATTCTCAGGCTCGGAATGGCTCTAGTCTAAGTAATACTGGAGCAGGGACCCTCTTGTTCTCCACAGCAATCATCTGACTTCTTTCTGACACCTCCAAGGAGAATCTTTGTAGTGATTCATTTTTAGTTGTGTCTGACTCTTCATGACCCCATTTGGAGGTTTCTTTGGCAAAGATACTGGAGTAGTTTGCCATTGAGGAAACTGAAGCAAACAGTTAAGTGACTTGCTCAGGGTCACATGGTAAGTATCTGAGACCAAATTTGAATTCAGGTCCTCCCAACGTTAGCCCCAGCACTCTATGCATTATGGAGCCACCTAGCTTCTCGCAGGAGATGGCTTCAGTTGTTGGGAAGGTTTTCCCTGACATCCCTCTTCCATAACTTTACCCCTTGTTCCTGGTTCTACCTTCTCAAGACTCATCCCTCTTCCACAAGAACCACCCCCTTCAAGTGCTTGCATACATCTCTTCTCCAAAAGTGTCACCCCAATTCCTTCAATAGAAAGGATGAAGCCAAGGCCCCTCATCGATCTCACTGCCTGTCACTGGACACTTCGATGTCCTTCTTACATGACAATTCCCAGGGCTGAACCCAATCCCCTAGCCGTAGTCTGGCTGGGGCAGAGGCTGACAGGACTCTTGTCTACTCCCCACTTGTGACATCACCCTGCCGACTCATACCGAGTTTGCAATGCACTAAAACTCTCAGATCTTGGTGTAAGACTCTCCATTTACCCCTATTGAATTCCATCTCCTCAGAGTCAATCCAATGCTGGTCAAGGTTCTTTCAGATCCTGCCTTGGGCAGCCAACCTTGGGGCTATCCCTCCCAGTTGGGTGATCTATGAACATAAGGGACACTCTACCTATAGCTTTATGCAAGCCACTGATAGAAAATGCCAAGCACGTTAATTAATGGTAAAACTATCCAATTTAGACTTAAGGGGTCGAGACAACCGTATCTTGTGCCAGGTACAAGGTTCCTACTTCTGTTCTTGGAGGGTGGGGATGGGGAAGCCTTTCCTACCAGCCCACCAGAGTGGTTTGGGATGTGCCTGTGAGTGCATCAGCAATAGCCCCAGTAATGTGGGCCCTCAGAGTTGCCACCCTACTTTGTGCTGAGGTCTCCGAGCTAGAGACCAGCCCTATCACCCAAAGTGTAGCCTGCTACTAGGCAGGCTGTTCTGTCCCTTTTTCACCAAAAAAGAAAATAGTCTGGCTCAGTAGTGTCCCTGGTGTGGGGAAAGTACATCTCCACAATTGTAGTGGAGCAACTCTTTTCTAACTTAGAGCCTTAGACAATTACCCAGAGTCCTGCTTAAGTGACCAGAAGCAGAATTTGAGCCCAGGTCTTCCTGACTACAAAGACTGTGGACCACCTACTTTACCACCCTGACTTTATTTCCCTCAGGAAAAGAAATGCTTCAGAGATTGTCTCCCAAGGCTTTCTAAGACCTGCCTGAGAAATACAAGAACTCCTTTCCAGACTGCACACTTTCTATTTCACAACAAGAGGCAGCTTGAGTCTGGAGACAACTAGCTTCAAATCCCACCTCTGAGACTCATTAACTAGGTGGTCTTGGGCAAATTGCTTCAGTTCCCTGGGCCTCGGTTTCCTCCTCTGTAAAATAATAGGATTGGACTGGATGACTTCTGAGGTCTCTTCCAACTCTGGGGTTATGACCTTATGTAGAAAGAGAACTGGATTTGGGATCAGAAGCCCTGGGTTCTAATTCTACCTTTATCACTTACAAGTGTGTGACTTTGGGTAAGTCTCATTTTCATCTTCTGAAAAATGGGAGGGTTGGACTCAATCCTGTGCCTGTCCAGGCCCAATAGAAACCTAGGATTCTGTGCCTGTGCTGACAAAGCCTATATACACAGGGTTGGGGAGCAGTGCTCTCTAAGGCATAAACATGTCCTTCCACAAGGTAAATGAGGACACGGAGACAAAGAAGGCATGTGATGAACTGGGCACAAAACATCGGACTTCAAGGACAAGCCAACATCACTTTCACTTGATTTAAAATATTCATCAGAAGCTCAGCCATCGACATCCAACTGGCTAGTGGCTGAGCCTGAGTGCGGCCCACGCTGTGACCCCACCAAGGACACCCGCTCCCCTCGTCCCCTTCCTGTGGGTCATTCCTAGGCCTGGGCTGTCAACACAGATCCGTCAATAAACCGCACTGTGTCATCGGGTCCTCTATCCCCTTCTCGGCACAAATGAGGACTGGCAGGGAGCACGCTCTGAGCTCACAGTCTGGGGTCACCGCACAGGGGCCAGCTCTGGCTGGATGCGAGGTCCACACTTCTGTTTGTTGTCCTCCCAGGGGTCAGCCACAGTGACCAAACCCTTTTCCCCAGCTGAATGAAAGCAGAACTCATCCTCCCAAGAATGCAACAGCACTAAGCCAAAGGCTTCATCAGAATTACAGAAGCAGAGGGACCTTGGATGCTTCTATTTACCCCCTTAGACCCCACCCAATGCCTTACATGAAATGCAAGACTGGTGGGGATGGAGTAACAAAGGGAACCCAGGAGATCTGGATTCTAGCCCTTGGGCAGACTTCACAAGTCACTTGTGTAGACATCATCTCCATGATCTTAGGGTCCCAGATTTAGACTGAGAATGGACCTTTGTGGCTACTCAGTCAAACCTCTGATTTTGAAAATGAGGAAACTGTGGCTCAGAGACTGACCCAGTGTCACTCAGTCAGTAAATGACGAAGGTGCTCTCAGGTCCAGTCCTTTTTCTCCTGTATGGTGATCCCACAATCATGCATCCATAGCTAAGAGGATGGTATGAGGCCATCTCCTCCAGCCCCCACTTTCTCTTCCACTAACTGTGTCACCTTGGAAAAGTCATTTCGCCTCCTCTAGAGCCATTTCCTCTTCTGTATAATGAGGGGTTGGGATAGACAATATTCAAAGGCTTGTTGGGCTTCGGACACCTAATACCTCTTAGAATTTGGAGAAAAGCATCTGTGTTAGGGTTTCTTCCTTTACTGAGGAAATGATTGAAATATCACCAGTAGGAATGTAATAGAACACTATTGTCCCAAAAGACGGGGAAAGGGAATGTTTCAGAGAAAGGTTTGTAAGACTCCAAAGTCACTTCACTTCACTTTCCTGGGTCTCAGTTTTCTTATCTGTAGAGGGTGGGCTGTTGGGTTTTTATTTTTGCCTTGATTTGCATAGTGCTTAGAACATAGTAGGCACTTAGTAAATACTTGTTGACCTGACCCTGAAATACTTTGTTGCTCTAAATCTATTTTCCCCCTCGTGAAGTTCTAATTACTTTTATATAAATTGCTGTCTCTCCTCTCTGCACCTTGCAGTCTCAGACGTCCCAGAATCTTCAGAGACCCTTGGTGACCCCTGACACTTGCCTCAAATCCAAGGAACTCTGATCTTCCACCATCCTCCTTGATGGTCCTTGGCTCTCTCTTCCTCACAGCCCCACGTGGCCTCACATCCCCATCACACTATCCCCTGACCATCCTTCCCCTGGGATTCACCATCTTCTTCCCTATTCCCCTATAGCCCCACCCTGTTTGAGACTTTTACCAGCTTCCACTGGATTGCAATAACAACCACTTTCCCCTACCTCCCTGCCTCCAGCCTCTCCCTGCAGAGACTACCCAAACAGCCCTCATCCAGAAACCTAGAGTGGCTATTAACTGTCTCAGGCCAAATCCCAATTCCTAATGATGGTAAAAGCTCACAAAAGTTGCCCTGTGCTCCACCTCCCAGAGGAAAGAAATCAACGATGAGAAAACAAGTGACCGGGTTTGAAAACAACTTTCAGGGTCCGTTTGAGGGTGCTTCAAATGCTTCCCCTAGGAGAGATCACTGACATTCTGACCTTCCTTCCAAGGTTTTCACTGGGCCAGATTTAGGCAGTGGTCACAGATGTTTTACAAACACTATCAATGAAAATGGGAGTTCTGCTTAACATTGACCCAAAATGCTGGTCATTTTGGTTGACAGAGATTGCTGCTGGATGACGACTTTGGAAGCCCAGGCCCATTTGGGCACACTTATCTGACCAGTCCCATTTCCTGTTGCTGTCCAATCCTAAATCTCAATGCCAACCAGGCAAACATATGTAGACAGATAGGATAAAGAGAGAAGAAAGGAGGGAGAGTGGGAAAAGAGAAAGAAAGGGAGAGGATAGAAGAAGTAAGAGTATTTATTAAGCTCTTACTTTGTGCCAGGCAGGGCAGTGATTGAGTACAAGGTCTGGAGTCGAGAAGACTCACCTTCCTAAGTTCAAATCCCACTTCAGACACTTACTAGCTGTGTGACCCTAGGAAAGTTACTTAACCCTGTTTACCTCAGTTTCTTCATTTGCAAAATCAACCGGAGAAGGAAATGGCAAATCATTCCAGTATCTTTGCCAAGAAAATCCCATACAGGGTCACAAAAAGTCATCCGTGACTGAAACAACTAAATAGAAGTGTCAGGCTTGATGCAAAGCATTCAGAACGCAAAAATCAAGCTAGCAAGATAGTGCCCCCTGCCCGCCTTCAAAGACCTTACATTCGAATAGGGAAGACAATATTTAAAGGGGAAACTTCCTCACCATTTTCCACCTAATGAACATTTATAAGGGTCCTAGGCACAGGAGACAAGAAGACAAAAAAAATGGAACCCACCCTTACCTCAAGGTCCACCTGTGCACACATAGATAGAAGCATCCATGCAAAATATATACAAATATAATCAAGCTGACAGGGAAGCGAATGCTAGCAACCACGAGATTGGATTTCCCCCACCCTCCACTCCTTTCTGCCCCTGCCCCCCATAATGCTTGGTTCTTGTTTGTGTGATCTCTGAGGCTGAATCTTCCTTCAATTAATCCTAAGACACAGGCGCTGGCCCGGCCCAGGGATGGTAAATATTCTACTTGTCTCCAAAAGGCTCTCTTTACAAACCACTAACTGTTAGGCTGCAGTGAGACCCTGGCTGCGCCCAGGCCCTGTTTGTGACCGACTCTGTTAGTAAACACGCGTGCCCAGACAGATGCTTCTCGTCTGGGAGCTTGTCAGATTCTCATCTGTGGAAGGGGAAAGAGTGGTTCTCACCAGGAAGGCTTGTGGACACCCTGCCCCCACTTTCTCCTGAACCAAGGAGGTTCAGAGGAGAGAAATGGAGTAAGCTCCATGTTCTTATGGCAGAGGCAGGGTGAGCCCTCTTGACCAACAGAGTTGTATTCATCAGTGCTGGAGGATGCTAGAGCTGCTGGGTTGATGGGCATCTTTGAAGCCAGCTAATCTACCACTGAGCCAATGATGATGATGAAGATGGTGAGGGTGATAGGAGATGACATTTCAATCTATAGCACCTCACAGTTTGCAAAACATTTTACATGCATTGTAAATGCAAATGACCCTGTGAGGACATTATTCTCCATTTTCAGATGAAGACACTGAAATTCACAGACATGAAGTGACTTGCCCACGGTCACCCAACTTATAGTCATCAAAGGCAGCGTTTGAACCCTGGTCTTCGGGACACCAAGTCCAACTCTCTACACACTATACCACAGTGCCCTCAAGAAGCAAAAAACAAACTATGAAACAAAGCATGGTTCCACCTAGCCATGTCTAGTATAGAATTAAATTCATCAGTGATTAGGTTGTGGACAGTGTGAAACTATTGGTCCCTTGAGGGCAGGCAGAAATGATTTTTGCCTTGCTTTGTATCTCCAGTGCTTAGCACAGTGCCTGGTATATAACAGGCATTTAATACTTGCTTACTGACTGACGGATAGTGCTAGAGGATGGCAAACTCTCTGGGGTGACCAGCAAGCCCAGGAGTTCTTAGCCAGGATCCACAGGTCCACTAGTGCTCTGAGGATAGATTTCAGTAGGTCCACAAACTTGGATGGGAAAAAAATGACATCCTTATTTCAGTATAATTGGGTTTATTTGCAATCTTATGAACTGAATACATTTAAAAACATCATTCTGAGGAGGTGGGTCCAGAGTCCTTCCCAGATTGCCTGCCAAAGGGGGCCAAGGTCCCCTCCAAAAGTTAAGAATTCCCAGACAAGTTTAATCTGTACCTGAATAAGCTTCTAAACATGTGATCAGCCTCTACTTAGAGCCCTCCAGAGATGGAGACCTCATTACCCTGGGCCAGAGTAACCCATTGCATTTTGGGACAGTTTTAATCACAAGGAAGCTTTCCCTCATATCAGGTCATATTCTACCTGCCATCGTGCCTGGCACACAGTCAGTGCTTAATAAACGTTTGGCTGGGAAAGATGGCCGGGGCACTGGGATGAAGAATCAAAAGTGTAGTCCCGGGCTCTTGGATTGCTGCCGAGCTTTCTAAATCACTTCCTGCCCAAAGTAAGTATACACTGGCTCAGGAGCCAGAGGTAGGCATTGCCCCCATTCCACCCTCTCCACCCCTAGAAATCACTCCTTAGCAGGGAAGACTTGGGTGAAAGGGAAATGCTTTTCTCCTCTCTGCCCCAGCTCTCCAGTGTGAAGGTGGAGGGGAGGCATGGAGTCTCCATATTGGAAGAGAGCTCACTGATTTTCTGGTCCAAGTGGAGCCTGGGCAGGAATCCTCTCCTCAACATCCCCTCCCTTGATGGAGGTCCCACTAGCTCTTGAGTAACAGACCTAGGATTTCATTGATTAAAGAGAACTCCCAGGTGAAGAAAATCCCTCTGCCAGTGCAGGTCAACACCTTTTCTACAATTTATAAAGTCAGAAAAATAATAGAATTATAGTTGGAAAGGGCCTGAGAGACCAAGTAATCACCCCCTCAGATGAAGAACCTGAGACCCAGAGTGGGTAAAAGGCTTATAGGAACATGGATCTAGGTCTAGAAGAGCTCAGAGTCCATCAACACTCCCACTTACCCATTTTATAGTTGAGAAGACTGAAGTTCAGATTAGTTAAGGGCAGCTAGATGGTGAAGCAGATAAGAGTCCTGGGCCTGGAGCCAGGAAGACCCTGAATTCAAATCTAGGCCCAGATACTTATACTAACTGTGTGACCCTGGGCAAGTCACTTCATTTTTGTTTGCTTCAGTTTCTGCATCTGTAAAGTCGGAATAATAAGAACATCTACCTCGAAGGGTTGTTATAAGATCAAGTGTGATAATAGTTGTAAAGCACTTAGCACAGTCTGGCACGTAGTAAGTGTCATATAAATGGTAGCTATTGTTATTAATTATCATCATTATAATATCACTGTTTCTTATATATTACAATACAGAATTGTTGTATGTATTAATAATACTATTATTAATAATATTAATAGTTTATTAATTATACTAATAATTAATATAATTATTAATAATATTAATAGTTTATTATTTTATAAATTTTATACAATTTACCTTTTAAATTTTTTAATATGTTTTATATATGATATTATTATATAATATTATATGGTATATACGCTATTTTTATTTTATTATATTATTTTATAATATTAGTTAATCTTAATAATGATACAGTTACACAGGTAGTAGGTGGCAGATCAGTGGCAGATTTGAACCCAGATCTCCGTCCCCAAATCCAGCACTCTTTGCCCCAGACCTGGGCCACTATTCCAAGCCCAGCTCTCCTCCAGAACTGGACATCTCAGATTGTCCTTCTGCTCAACTGGGTCTAGAAGGACATAGCAGGCAGCTGCCCAAGAGCCCTGGCGGCCCAGTCCAACCATGTGCCCATGTCTCATGCCAAGTGGCAAAGACTTCAGAGCAATCTCTGTTCAAACAGGGGAGGGGAAGGAGGATGCTGGGTTCTTGCCTGCAGGTGAATGTAAGTTTATGTTTATAATCCCCCAAAACAAGTCCTCCCTGTGTCAAAAGTACATCCTCAAGGGCAGAGGTGATTCAGCTAAACATAGTCAGGTTGGGAGCTGCAGGGACATAGAAATCACCAGAAACATTACACAGGCCCAAGGTCATTGACTGCAATTCCACCTTTATGCCATATAGACCAGAGATTCCATTCTCAGTTGGGCCAGTTATTTAACCAGCTAATATTTACCGAACAAGACTCTGAACTACAACTGTTTGTTGTTCAGTTGTGTCCGACTCTTCATGACCCCATTTAGGGTTTCCTTGGCAAAGATATTGGAATAGTTTGCCATTTCCTTTTCCAGATAATTTTTACGGATGAGGAAACTGAGGCAAACAGGGTGAAGGGATGTGCTCAGGGTCACACAGCTAGTAAGTGTCTGAGATCGGATTTGATCTCATGAAGATGAGTCTTCCTGATTCCCAGACCAGTGCTTTATCCACTGAGCCACATAGCAGCCCCTACAATACGACATACAAAACCATATTCATGGAATAGGGTGATTTGACAGGAACTTAGGTAGAGGCAGGTCGCTCTACAACACCGCTGGTCTGAAACCCCAGTGCTTATCAGGGCTGAGGGTATCAGGCTCATGTTACTCCCAAATCAATCAACTTGGATTGGTTAAGTATTTCCTTTAGTCTAGGCGCTGGGCCAAGTGGGTTGTGTTACCAAAAAAAGAGAAGAAAAAAAACCAGTGCCTGTCCTCCCCCTTGTAGGGGAGGCAACATGTATATCAACATGGGGTAGGTTTTGGGGGGTGGGGGGTGGGCAGTTGATAGAGCTTTGGGCTGGGAATCAGGAAGACCTGAATTCAAATTTAGACTCAGACACTTACAGTTGGGTAAGTGATCACCTCTGTTTCCTCATCTGTAAAATGAGGTGTAGGTAGGCTTGATATTTTTAATGCTGTATTTTAAGCTCTTTTTATAAGCTTTTTATTCTTTAAACCATTCTCACTTTCCAAATCCCACTTCCATAGAAAACTCTTTCGTAACAGAAAAGCAGCTAAGCAAGAAACTACATCTGATAGTACATGCAATATTCCATTAAACCCCCATCTCTTTCCTGAAAAGAGGCAGGTCTATTTTATCATTAATCCCCTGCATTTAATGAGTGCTGATGTCACTGAATGTTGCTTTCACTTATGGGGTTGTCATCATGCATTTTGTTATCTTGCCTCTGTTTTCCTTGCTGTGCATCAATTCACACAAATCTTCTGAGGTTTTCCTGAATTCTTCATATCCGTAAATTTTTATTTCATAAAAATATCCCTATGTGTTGGCAGATGGAAGTTTGTTCTTCCACGTTATTTCCAATTTTTGGCACCACAGAAACTGGAGCTGTGAATATTTTAATACAGGTGGCCATTTTCTTGTGGTCTTTAACCTCCTTTGGCCTAGTAGTGGGATGCCTAGGCCAAAGGACATGGATATTTTTGTCACTTTTCTCACGTAATTGAAAATTCTCTTCCACAGCAATTGGACAATCCACAAATTCACCAGCAATATATGAGAATTCTTGTCTTCCCCACAGGCTCTGGGACCTCTCTTCTCAGTCAGTGTTGGGGACAGGCTTCAATCTCTCTGTTTTTTCAACCATCTAGATCTAAAAATCTAGAACCTTACGAAATATTTGAAGCTACATCAACATTCAGACTGTGTAACATACCTCCCCTAAATGAAGTTCTCTTTCCTTAACTGTCAAAGCAGGAGGTCACTAGACAGACAAAGGTCACTTTCAATTCTGTCCTTTTGAGAATTCATGAATGAAAAGGTCGCCAATTATTTGAGGAAGAGGAAACCTCTAGAAGTCAGTCAACTAGCATTTAGTAAGGACCTACAGTGTGCCAGACACTGTATTAATTGTTGATCTTTGAAGTCATGGGGGTTTCTGCCCCCACTTCCCTCAGGTTGTAGACTGCTCCAAGACAAAGCCCCCAAAGATGCAGCTTTAGAGACAATTCTATTTTCTCTTGGAGGTTTTCTTGGCTTAATAACCAAGGAGGCCAACGGGCATGCTTGCTTAGCTCCCTGTCTTCAGTGACTGGTAATATGCCAAGCACCACAGAGTAATTACAAAATGCCAGCCAGCAGTGTTGGAAATCCAATTGTCCACACCCCCATCCTCCAACTCAGGCAGTGGGAGCTCCCACAAAGACTGAAGGGTCCCCCCACCTCATCAGCCTCAGAGCATGCTTAGTCACAGATCATTAGAGTCAAAAAGGACGTTAAATAGACCATCTCAACCAACTCCCACATTTTACAGAGAAGGAAACTGAGACTCGGAGGGTCCAAAGTTTTGAGTCCAGAGAGGGGAAGTGACTCAGCCAAAGACTTACTGTGGGAACTAAAAATCCAGATCTCATGACTTTTACTCTAATGTCCTAAGTGGTACATTAGGTAAAGTACCAGGCCTATAGTCAGCAAAACCTGAATTCAAATCTAGCCTCAGACTTTTACTAGCCTGGGCAAGTCACTTAACCTCTGTTTGCCTTAAGGAAACAAAGGAGAAGGAAATGGCAAACCATGGCAGCATCTTTGCCAAGAAAAGCCCATAGACAGTATGATCCACAGGGTCAGGAAGAGTTGGATACATAGCATTCCCTGAGAGCGAGGATCCCATCTTATCTAAACTTTGTATCTCCTCCTAGGTCTCTCACTGCATTCTACATACAGAAGGCACTTAATATATGCTGGTTGTACTGTTTATAGCACTTGGAGATCCAAGTCAGGCAGGAATTCTTAACTAGGGGTCTATGAACTTTAAAAACATATGTATATTTTGAAAAATTCTATTTCAATATAATCAGTTTCTTTTATAATTCTTTGTTTTCTATTTTATGCATTTCAAAAGACTGTTGAAGGGGTCTACAACCCCCCAAAAGGTGAAGAACACTTATTTTAGGATTATGCAGTTGGAAATGCTATTTTTATATCAAGTATTATTTTTGTTTGTTTTGTTTTTTTAATTTTTAAAAATATTTATTCATTTAGAACTTCAATACAAAAAGACTCCCCCAAAGAGAACATTTCCATGTACACAGCACAACATAAAAAGAAGATTCAATACAAAATCATGAATTTCCATTTCGTACAGTTTACTTTCTTTGAAAAACTATGTAATAAACACTAGATACTTTCAAAGCTACCTGCTTTTCTGTTCTTCCTTATAAGTTTTCTTTTATTCTCTGCTGCGCACTTTTTATTTTTCCTCAGTATTATTTTTAAAATGAAGAATTTTGTTGCACTCCATATTACATTGAATAATCTCTTCACCCTCCTTTAATAGTCTAAATCTGCTCAGGTCTGTGACCTTGAGGTTATGGTACCTGCTTGTCAATCCTACTTTCCCTATCTGTGAAATGGGGCATAGCGATGTTTTGGGGGAAATCAAGCTAACATCCTTTTTAGTCACATTTCTGGACCCAGGGAAACCAAAGAAGTATCTGGATTGGAGGGGTTTTTAGGGGCATGGTTTCGGTCTCTCCAGTTCTCTCTGGTGTGTGGCAGGCCCTTCTGGAGAACATTTAACATTCAGCCCCTTCTCATCTCATTTTGACTCCAGAATTCTGCATGTTCTTATGTTCTCTGTTCTCCAGATCTGCCAGTTTGAGTCTGCCAAGCTACGCCCCCCCCCTCATTCTTGGACTTGGGCTTTTCTCAGCTCCTAGTTATTTTTCCATGGACCTAAAGAATTTCACAGAGGCAGACTATGCCTCTTATCAAGTAGATACTTCAATTTCTGCTTGGAGACCTCCCTCAGTGAGGAGCTCACTACTTCCCATTCCACTTGGGACCAGCTCTAAGTGCTTCAGGCAATTGTCCCACACTTACTTGTCTACCCTTGAAATGTGTAAACACATCTACTAAATGCTGGGCTCAGGACAGAGAGGAGGTTAAGGGATAGAGAACATGTCCAGAAGAAAAGAGGGCCTGGAGATGTTGGAACAAGATACGGAAATGACTCAGTAATGAAGTGGTGGAAAGAACACCAGCCTAGGACTCAGGAGAACTGACCCAACCTGACTGAGAGACCCTAGACAAATCACTTAAACTGTCAGGGCTCTGGGCCAAAGGTGTCAAACTCAGAAAACTGTTAGTTGCATATTGACTTAGAAAACCACAAATTAACGCTATCTATGTTGCACTGCATTTTTACTTATTTTGTTAAACATTTTCCAATTGTTTTTTAAACTGGTTAGATAATGACTGTGACACCTCTGCTCAAGGCAACTCTTAAGACTACATGATGTAGAATGGGTGTCAAACTGAATCGGTGGAGGGAGTTTCCTCATCTAGGAATTCCCTGTACCAAAGATATCACAAGGCCTAGCTAGTCCTCAATATCCTTACTTTAAATTCTATTTAAAAGTGTTAAAAAATTTTTAAAGATCCCATATTGCCTAATTTTAAGAAAGATTCTTCTGATCTGGTTAGAGAATTTTTGTTTGGTTTGGTTTGTATTTGGGATTTCATCCCAAATGTGAGATGTGTGAGAAATTCCTGGTATGGAAGGGCCCTTCACTAATGCAGCTTAGGGACTTCTCTGTAAATTCCAGTCCTAGAAAATTGCTGGGGGCTGGGGGGGAGGGGAGGTTTGAGGGGTAAAATGACTTGACCAGGATCACCTATCTAATATGTGTCTGAGGGAGGACTTTGAGGTCAACTTGCTTCCATTAGGCCAAGCTGCCTCTCAAGCTTGGGGTTCACATCCCCAGTAGATGATTGTTTCTTCCCAAACAGGAACTGGAGGTAGAAGATCCTCTACTGAATACTGCCATGGCCAATAAACAGAGAAGCAGGGCATAGGAAAGATCCCTGAGGGGAGCAACAGGGGTCACCACCAGAAGCCTCTCAATCAGGCTACGCAAACCCTCCCCTTCCCAGGCTCCCAATTCCTGCACAGCCCAAGGTCAAAGCTGTAGCTAAAAGGTTTCCATCCTTCTCTTCAATTTGAAAACTAGTGGTGGGTTTGGCTGCCCAGGCAGCTCAGGCTGGTAGAACATTGCCCAGTCCTTGGAGCATCCCCCAGCTGACCATTGCTGACTCAAGATGCATAGTCTGGCCTAGAAATGAGGGACAGACCACAGGTAGCAGGCATTTAGAAAGGACTCCCCCAGTGTGGAGTGAGGCCAGGTGCAATTTCTCTTTCTGGAGATACTGACATCCCGAAAAGTGGAGCCAAGGACGGCTAAAGCATGCTAACACTGGAAAAAGCAGGAGAGAGTCACGGCTGGAGAATCAGAGATCCCAGATTCAAATCTCATCTCTGCCACTTACTGTCTATGTGAACTTGGGCAAATCATTTGATTTCTCAGTAAAATGAGAGGGTGGGCCTAGAGGGTCACTGAGGTCCCGACAGCTCTAGACCCAGGAGCCTATAATTCTGTGAATACGACTGATGTATTACTCACCCCAGCAGGTAACCTTTAGGGGCAGAAGCCAGACCACATCACCAGTACAATAGGAGAGAAAAGAAAAAACACCAGCCTGGGAATCCAGAGACTCAGGTTCTAATCCTGACTGCCACTAACTCACTTGATGACCTTGGGTGGACAAATCACTTCCCTTCAGTTTCCTGCTTTGTTAAAAGATGTGAGTGGAGGGGAGGATGTGACCCTTGGCAAGACGCTGGACTCTCACTGACTCCAGGCCACTCCTAAGATGATAATTCCAAGAGAGAGCACTGACCTGCCCAGGCAGACAACAGTCCCTACACCAATGAAATCAAGGTCCTTTTTTCTATATTTTTATAAGTAATATAGTGATAACAGTAGTAGTACTATATTACTACTAGCATGTATATATTACTCTACTACTACTACTACTACTGGTACTGCTACTATTGCTACTACCACTACCACCACTACTACTACTACCACTATACTACCACCACCACCACCATTACTACTGCTGCTGCTGCTGCTACTGTTACCATTGCTATCCCTTTCACAACTGAGTCATGGATAGATGAGAATCTTCAGTGTTACAGGGAACTTCCCAACCAGTGAGATCTGAGGTCCACTTGAGTATACTTTGTATTGACTTATTTTATGGGTATTTTTTTGTTATCTGGGTCTGACCCTCTTTCTTCCCCCAGAGAACAGGTTCTGGCACTTAACTCCCAAAGGATCATTAACAATGAGGGTGCTGAATGATACCCCGGAGGATATGGCCCTATTAAGGAGGGGAAAGGTTCTTTCCTGCTAGGACTCAGATTTATAGACACCAGGGCTGGAACAGACCTTAGAGCTTTCCCAGTTCAATCCTCTGATTTGACAGAGGAAACAGGCCCTGAGAGAAGTGACTTGCCCAAGATCCCATAGCTAATGAGTGACAGAGTGGCTCCAGATCTTTCATATCGGGTCCAACGTTTAATCCATGGATATTTACTCTTCCCAGTGAATTGTCCTGCCATGCAAGCAAAGGGGGACACATGACATTGGCCGTAGGGAGGGCCTGGGACCCCTCCCCCTCTTGGAAGGGAGGGGATTAGTTTGCTAAGTTCTTCTGGAGGCAGAGGAAGCCCCTTCCCTTGTTCTCAGACCACTTTTCATCTAAGATCATAACTTGGGAAGGAGGTGAGAGAGAAAACAATGGAAATTTTTTTTAGCTTCAAAAGAAAATTCCCCTTCCTGGATACTGGTCCTTGGATTAGACATGTAATCTTACCAGACATTTCGAAGCCATGGGAGGGCTTGGGGAAGGGGATGGGGAGGAGGAAGGGGAGGTTGAAAGAAGGGGAAATGTTCAGATTTATTTTTCCCAAAATTTCCACTCCATCCCTTCCCCCACCCAAAAGGTCACTGGCAAAAGATCTGAACTCCCTTTGCTCATTTAAGAACATCAGGATAGATTCTGATGAATGTGGTTTTCTGGTTCTAAAAAAATTGTCATTTTGGTGCAGGGAAATTTAAAAAGTTGAAATTGACAAGGGAAGTTGCCCTTTAAAGGTTTTCAGTTCTTTTACCAAGCAAAGTGAAAGGTCTCCTCTAGAAGCAGTTTATGAGCCTTGAAAGGGAACCCAAAGAAACCATCTATATTGGAGAAAACCTAGAAATTATCATTGTTCTCTAGTCTATGAATCCTCCTGACTGCTGAACAAGCCACTGAAAGGAGCATCGAGTCATCTCTACCCTACCTCTCAGGGTTATTGCTCACATTAACTGAGATATCCATTGCTGACAGCATGCTGTAACAGTAAGATTTTTTTTTAACCTTTAAATTTCCTGAATCATCCCCAATGAGCAACTTCTACTTTGTCTGATCCAATATTTTATCATCTTCAAGAACTATGAAAACTAAAGATGTTAGATAAGCTTCTTTATCCTCTTAACTAATAATAACTCAGACTGGGTCCGCTACAAATTTGTTACATAATCTCAATTGGGCACTCACTGCAGCAAGGCAATCCTTTTACACATCAATTGACTCACTTGACAATTTTCCACAGAAGCTCTTCCAAATCTTTTCACCCCTACCTCAAACCTCCTTCTCTCCCACCTTCACAGCTGAAGACCCTGCCTCATATCTCACTGAAAAAACATGAGGCATTTGCTAAGAGCTCCCTCTTCTCATCTCCCATCCCAGATGCCATCTGCCACTAACTCTTCCTTCCTGTCTCACACAGAATTGACCCTATTCCTTTGCCAAAGTTAACCCATTTACAAAAACAAGTAATCCCCTTCCATTCTGTCTTCACCAGCACATTGCTTCTTTCATCCCATCCCCACTTTCTCACTTATCTTCAATCTCTCCTGGTCTACCGGCTGCTTCTTTACTGCCTACAAATATGCTCATATCTACCCCATGCACAAAAAATGATCCTTCCATCTCAGCTATCTATTGTCCCTTATCTCTCCCTGCCTTTTATTGCTAAACTCCCTGAGGAACCTGTCTACAGTTGATGTCTCCTTTCCACCCTGTCTCTTCTTCACTCTCTACAATCTGGCTTCTGGTATGTCTTCCAACTGAAGCTGTTCCAGTGATCTCTGCGTTGTCAGATCTCATGGTCTTCCTCCTCCTTGACCTCTCTGCAGTCTGTCCATCCCTTTTCTCAATACTCACCTCTCTAGGTTTTCATGCATCCACTCCATCCTGGTTCTCCTTCTACCTCAGTCTCCTTTGCTGGGTCTTCATCCAGGTCAAGGCTGCTATAACCAGGGTTCTGCCCTGGTCTTCCTCTCTTCCCTTCTATACAAATCTTCCTTGTGATTTCATTAGTTCCCAGGGATTCAATTATATTCTCTACGAAGATGGTTCTACTTATCCAAAGCTAACCTCTGTCCACATCTTTAGATGTGTATTTCCAACTCAGGATGTCCCCTAGATACCTTGAACTCAATATGTCCCCAACTGAACTCACTATCTTTCTGCTCAAACCCTTGCCTCTTCCTGGGGAGGTTACCACCAACTGTCACCAGTCACCCAGCCTCACAACCTCAATTCCTCACTCTCTCACTCCCCTATTGCCAATTGGTAAACAAGTCCTGCCATTTCTACCTTCAAAACATTCCTCATAGAAGCCCCCTTCTCTCCTCTGACACTTGTTACTATCTCAGTACAAAACCCTCATCACCTCATGCCTCGATAATGACAATAGGCTCTTGTTGATTTCTCTCTCTGCCTCAACTCATTCTTCACTCCTGTCCACCTCCCACTGGGTAGGCTCTCGGATTAATCTTTCTAAAGCACATCATGTCACACACGTGCCCCCACCTCAAATCAGTAAATGCCAGTGGCTCCCTATCCAGCCCAGGATATAAATATAAAGCCCTCTGTTTGGCATTTAAAGCTCTCATAACATGATCCCTTCTGACCTTCCCAGTTTTCTTATGCCCTTACACCTTCTCTCCCCGACTTCCCTCCATACTTTTGGATCCAACAACAGTCCTAGAACAAGCCATTCAAACTCCTGACTCCAAGCCTTTTTTTTGCCTGGAATGTCTCCCACCCCACAATAACTAACATCTGTAGAGCACTTGAAGGTTTACAAAGTGCTTTATATCTACTATCTATTGATTGTCACTTAACCCTATGAGGAAGGTGCTGCTATAAATCCTCATCTTATAGACTTTGGTGTCAAAGGACCCGGGGTCAAATTCTGCTTTTGTGTCTACGTCACAGGTTTAAATCACAGATTTAGAGTTAGGCTAGACCTTCTTCTTGTCCAGACTCCTCATTTTACACATGCAGAAACTGAGGCCCAGGGAGGTTAAGAACTTGCCCAAGGTAAAATGGCTGCTGAGTATCCGAGGTAAGATTTGAACTCAGGTCTTCCTGACTCTGGGCCCAGGGCTCTGTGCAGTGTACCACCTAACTGCCTTTACAAGATACCTAACACTGTTCTGTGATCTACAACATTGCAGAGCACTTTTCCAATAGAAGATTCTATTTTTTGGGGGGAGGGGGAGGCAATCAGGGTTAAGTGACTTGCCCAGGGTCACACAGCTAGTGTCAAGTAACTGAGGCCAAATTTAAACTCAGATCTTCCTAACTCCAGGACCACTGCTCCACCCACTGCACCACCTAGCTTCCCCCCAACAGAAAAATTGAAAAAACAGGACACATCCACAAGATCCAAAGTCAACAAGATAAAGTCTCTCCTCACAATGAAAAACTAACAAAATCAACTGGTGACTCTGCCTCCATTTCTTGTGAAAATGGCAGTCATGTATTTTGCCCTATCACTTGAGAGAGCTGAGAGATCTCCCCTGTGTCCTCAGAGTAAGGAATAATAGTTTGCTATCATAGCTATCATCACAAGTAAATCTTATTGGGCAGGCTCTAGAAATCAACTGAAATTCCAGAAGGTGAAAGTGGTTAAGGGGTCACGGAAGCCATTTGCTCCAACACCTGAAGAAGACCACCCAATATAATGTACTCAGTATACATCATCCAGCCATTGTTCAAGATCACCAATGTGGGAGAATCACTGCTCTAGAACTGGGGGGCACCTTTGCAGACACTGAATCCAACCCATTCTACAGATGATGAAACTACAGCTAGAAAAGATAAGTGATTTGCCCAGAGTAAGTGTGAGTCAGGATTTGAATTCATGTCTTTCTGGGTGACTTTGCCACCATACCTCAGCTGCCTTCTCACACTGGAACTCCCCTTAGCACCTATGGCCTTGTTACCCTTCCCACAACCAAGCACAGGCTATGTGACCTTGGGCAAGTCCTTACTCTGGGCCTCAGTTTCCTTATGTGTAAGATGAGGGGGTTACACTAGACTAGATAAAGATCTAGTCTAACTCAAAATATGTACTGCTATAGTGCCTTGCCTAAAGTCAGGCAGGCATGAAAGCAGGATTTGAACCTGACTCCAAAGTCTGTACACTACCTGGCAAGGTCTTAATTTGAATCAATAAATAGACCTGAGGGATTCTTTAAACATCAATGAAATACATTGTGGCTTCTTCCAGCATAATTAATACCCTTTGGATGGCACAGGCATTAAGTAAGTGTCCACTGTGGGCAGGGCAGTGGGAGCCATATTCATGGATTAGGAAGTACTTCCACTAGGCCTTGAATGATGGGCAGGATTTTGATCATGGCAGGGAACAGGTAAGCATTTCAGGAAGTATGAATCAGATAGCAGAGATATAGGATGTAGGATGGATGCCAGCAGAGGCATCCCACATTAGTGGGAACATCAGAAACTTACTATCCCATTGTTTATAATTAATCAGGTTATTAACATAGCAACAATAAAGCAGTATTTCCACAAAAGATGACACAAGACCATTACCTTCTATTATTACGGTTAATAACAGTAAGAGCCCACAACAGGTCAGACACTGTGCTAAGTAATCCTTCTTTGTGAGAGATAAAGACGGAAACAGACAGAGATGGAGAAGGGGAGAACTTCCTGAGAGTTCAGCCCATCAAGAAACAGTAAGCAGCTACAATGTGCCAAGTTAAGTGCTAGGGATAAACAGAAAGGCAGGAGATAGTCCCTGCCTTGGAGCATCTCACTGTTCCTATAGCGATGAAATCAGAAGTCAGGAAATGAATGAATGAATGAATGAATGAACGACTAAATGAATGAGTGGATGGATGCTGGCATTTACAGAACATTTCAAGGCCCGCAACATGACTGACATACATTTTTACTGCATCTGACTCCAACCACAACACCATGGATGTAGACGTCATCCCCAGGGCTGGTTACTTGGGGGAATTGGAATTAGGGTCCCTATTGACCCTGAGCTCAGAACTCCTTCCCCTAGGCCTGGAGGATGCTCCCTGGCTCCACCAAGGCCTGCACGGCAACACTTATAGTGAGCTTATTTGAACTGTATTCAAATTAATTTGAATATTTGCCCTTTTCCTTTTTCCCCCCTGCCCGGAAACCAAGAGCTTTCGGAGGCTAAGAATCATTCTGAAGAAGCAACGATGAAGCTGGCGATCTGCCCAAGCTGGCACACATTGAGAGATAGGAGGGGAGGCCCCTCAACATCCAGCTTCCTGTAGCCGCCTTTGAAGCAAACATCTGAAACATTTAAAAGTCACTTCAGCTCATGAGGTTCTGATTGTTATGGGAGAAAATGGCCCTATTCATGTCTGGATCACTTTATGAGTCAACTGAGCAGTGCAGAATTGATTTCTGAGCTCTTGTACCATTAGAAAAGGTGTTTAAACAATACAAGATAACGTGTGGACTTCTATTTCCCCCAGATTCATTCCCTTCCCTCTGTCATCATCCCTGACAAAGTCTCATTTCAGCCCTCTTCTCTTCATCTGCAGAATATTTTGGAAAGTTTCATATCAATTTCTTTGTTCAAAGACCCCATGAGAAACTTTTCCATTACTGAGAAAATGCTCCTAGGGTAGAGTTGAATGGTCCCAGGGCCAGCTTCCCCTTCTCTCCATCACCCTCTCATATCAATAACTACCACAGATCTAAAGTTTAAGGTTTAGGTCTCTAGAGAGGAAAGGGGTACAGTCCCACCCACTGAGACATACCGACTGTGTGTCCTTGGGCAAGTCGCCATCCCTGAGTCAGGAATTCTTAACCTGAGGTCCAAGTCACGGCACTATATAACTAACTTCATCTTTATTTCAGTATAATCTGTTTCCTTTTTAGTCCTATGTATTTTATTTTATGCATTTGAAAACACTTGGAGAAGAAATTCTTTATGGTTTGCAAAGTGAATTTCTTATAACAACCCTGCAAGATAAGATAGTATGAGTCAGTCAGTTTATCAACAAGCATTTATTAAGTGTTTGCTATGTGCCAGGCACTGGTTATTCCCATTTTAGAGTGAGAGAAACTGAGATTCACAGAAGCAAATGGATTTGCCTATGATCACGCTGCTGGTAAGGAAGCATTGGAGGTGGCTTTTGAACTCAGACTTTCCTGAGTCCAAGTCGAGCATTCTGTGTAGTTGCTGGTCCTGGGAGAAGATACCCCAGGCCCACTCATGGGGTAGTACAGGGGATGTCTGAGTTCTTAGCCAAAAGAGGGCCAGGAAGCCCAGGGCCCAGTATGATTAAGGCCATTGTAGAAAGGAAGAAGGAACAGTTAGCACTTGTCTACACCTTTAAAGCTGGCAGAGCACTTTCCATGTTATTTCACTTATCCTCAGAAAAACTTTGTTGGGGTTTGGGATTTTTTTTTATTATTCTCATTTTACAGAAGAAGAAACTGAGTCAGACAAAGGTGAAGTGACTTACCCAGGGTCACACAGAAAGTCTGAAGCTAGATTCACATGCAAGACCACAGAATCAGCAGTCTGCCCAGCCCCTAGGAATTGGGGTCAACCCCTGGGCCCACCATTTTCAAAGGCTGTTAACCCCCAGAATTACTTTTCCAAACTTAGGGACATGGCCACTCCAATGAGGTCCCCCTAACCTGCACATGCCCCTAGAATCCACTCTTGGCAACTCCCCTGAATGAGACTTTGCACCCTTCCCCCTTTGTTCATCCCAGATCCCAGAGCGCCTGCATTCTCTCTTTGGAGACAAATGCATTTCCTGTCCACTGTGTTTATTTTTATGTCACGGCCAAAGAATGACTGAGAACAGCAACCATTGAACCTTTTTTTGGCAGAACCATTAACAAATTTACAAATCTGGACTCAGTTCCTGCTTCTGGTCTTTTTTTCCCCTTTTCTTTCTTTCCTTTTTTAAACTAGAAATGAGTTCCATCAGACAAAACCCTATGCTTTGATTTCTATTCATAGGATCTGAAAGAATTTGTGGGATGTGGCAACAAGACCCTGAACTTGGTGACAGAAGAGCTAGCTTGACATCCAAGTTATGTGACCTCTGTGATCTAGAGTCCCAGGGTAGTAGGGTACTTGACCTCTCTAGGTCTCAATTTCCCCATCAGCAAAATGAGGAGCTTAGAGTAGATGGTCCAGAAGGGCCATTTCAAATCTAAATCTATAACCCCATAGCTTCCCTATGCCTCAGTATCTCAAGATGGAGATAACACTTTAAATCATTGTCTCGATCTTGAGCTGGGTTAAAAAGCACCTCATCCAACCCTTTTACAGAATGAGGAATTTTTCCCCAAGTCAGAGATAGTACATCAGCAGATTTGGATTGAAGTCCCAAGACTCCTAATTCAGCAAATTCTTTGTAGCACAGCATTCAATGAATATTTATTAAGCACTTTCTATGTGCCACGTACCAAGATTATAAGGCTCAACACAAGTCAGTCTGGCCCTCAGGGAGCTAGCAATGTACAGGAAGGCTGTACATGGACATGCTAAAGAAATGTGGAGGATATGTGCAGGCTATTTCAACAGGAAGACAATGTTGATTAGAAGGGATCAGGATGAGGCCTGTGAGCTGCATCCTGAGGGAAGAGAGGGCTTTTCAAAAGGCAGCTTTGAGGACCTACTGCTCAGATCACAGGGCCCTCGGTACAAAGACATGAAGGAGGGAGAGGAACCATCCTGTAAGGGGAACGTTAGCAGGCCAGTCTGACTGTAATGGAGGATACATGAAGGAAAACAAAAGAAGACAGGTGGGAGTCGATTGTGGAGGGCCCTATACACAAGGTGGAGGAGTTTATATTTTACCCTCGAGGCAAGAGGGAGCCATGGATGCTTCTTGAGGAAGGGAGTGCCCCAGTCAGACCTATGCTAATTTAAGAAAGCTGCTCTGGCAGCTGTGTGGAGGATGGATTAGAGATGGAAGAGGCTGGGGACTGGCAGAGGGACCATCCAAGCAGGGCTGATAGGAGAATGGTGCTTTTTGTAGATGGGAAAGCCCTCAATGTGTTATGGTGGACAGACAGTCATCCTTAGAGGCAGGAAGAGCAGAGTCCTATCTCTGACACATACCATATGACCTTCGATGAGTCACTTAACCTGCCCCCCAGTTCTCTAAGGCTCCACATTTCACAAGTGTTAGGGGTCTGAGCTGGTAGGAGAGGCCTCCATAGTGTCCTCCCCACTAATGAAATCAAAGTTCCTTCCACCACTCTCTCTGCAAAACGGCACTTAAAAATGTGAGCTCTCATTATTAAAGGAACGAATGAGTCTGTGACCTAGTCATATAAATTTTTTTTAATTGGGACACAATTGGTGTTACACCGTTCATTAAATATCTGAGGACAGATTTGAACTCAGATCCTTCTGACTTCAGAGCTGGTACTCTATTGCACCACCTAGCTGCTCCCCCATTTTTTTCTTTTTTTGTTTTTTTTGTTTTTGTTTTGGAAGTCAGTCTGGGTTAAGTGATTTGCTCAGGGTCACACAACTAGTATTTAGTCCTGGATTTAGTCCTGAGCACCACAGGGTGTATTTGAATTAAAACCAATGAATGACCTTGATAGGACTCGTAAGTCATATTCATCAAGGTTCCTCACAAAAAATGCAGAGCAATGTTCAGGATCCTAGTATTTAGACCTCTAAGGGAGCTCACAGATGATCTCTGTCCAAGTCTCTCATTTTAGAGGCAGCCTAGCATGGTAAATAAGAGTATTAGACTTGGAACTGGGGAGACCTGAGTTCAAATGAGACCCACAGACACTGTCCAGATGTGTGATCACATCATCTTTCTCAACTTCAGTTTCTCTCATCTGTAAAATAGGGAAATAAATAGCCTCTATCTCCTGGGTTGTTGTAAGGACCAGATAAGATTATATTTATTGCAAATCTTAGAGTATTTATTAGGATTTTCATCATCATCATTATTACACAAGAGGGAACTGAAGCTGAGAGAGGGGAAGTGATTTCCAAGAGGTCACACAGCCAGCTCAGTTAAGTTTTAGGCTTACCTACATGTGAGGGAAAAAAAATTTCAAGATGATGGTGGGTCCAGGAAACTCTCCTTTTCTTCTTCTCTCTAGAGCATCATTTCAAAGACTCCTGAGGACCCAAAACATAAAGCTTAAACTTTTCTTTTTAAGAGGTGGAGATGAAAGCCTGGGAACGTCACCCAGCGGGCAAGTCTGTCTCTCACCATCCCTCCAGAGGCTGGTTGTCAGGGCAGCCTCGGTTCTGGCGGGGACACTTGAAGGCCATCAGTTCCCCTTGGCAGATGTCAAGTTCTGAGAGAGCCATAAAAGTCTCCAGATACGGCATCATCCCTGCCTCTGTATTTGGAGCCAGAGTACCAGAAGTCAGAAATTCAGTCTTGAACTTGTTCCCTGAATGACCTTGTCAATACACTTGACTACTCTAGGGCCCAGTTTCCTCATCTGCAAAATGAGAGAGAACTTCTAAGGTCCTTCTACCTTTAGGACTCTGAGTTTATGATCTTACCCTTGTAGCTAGGCCTCAGTTTTCTCATCTGTAAAGTCTAGGTGACAGCCCTAAATCAATCACTTTGACAGACATCCAAGGGTGAGGGATGGAGAGAGGAAAAACGGAGATGAGACAGGAACGATTCTAAATGAGTGAATGGAGCCCCAGTTCTGGGAGCCTCGATCCCCTGGCTCCAGCCGGGAGCCATTGCCAGCATTCCCTGCCTACTGGCTCAGGCTGGTATGTGCAGGGCATGCTCACTGAGGAGGGGCCCATGGATAACAAGGAGGAGAACAAGAAGGCACACGCCCTTTGCAGAGGAATTGCATCCCTGGGGGGAAATACCAGTCTGGTAAGGTTTAGAGTGGCTCTCCATCTGGGCAGAGAGAGATGGCAGTTCTCAAGGGAAATCTGCTATGTGGCCAGAATAGAGCCCAAGTCTCTGGGAATGGGGTTAGATGGCATGAGGAGGAGGAAGAGAGGAAAGGGGGCAGAGAAGAGACTCCAGAGAAGAGTGAGGTGGGATGGAGTGGGAGAGGAAAAGACCCAGGGAGGGAGATGGAAGCAGAAGAATGAGTGTAGGAGGGAGAGGGGAACTGACTGGGAGCATTTATTAAGGAGTGGGGGAGAGAGGGGATGGGCAGGTACTATGCTGATTCTGGAGCCAGAGGAACAGTTCAAATCTCATGTCTGTATTGTCTTCCTACCGGCATTGTCTTAGAAAGCCACTTAACCACTCTGGGCCTCAGTTTCCTCTTCTGTAAAAGGAGGGCATTGGGGAGATGACCTCTAAGGTCCCTCCCATCCGATTCTAATCTATAAGCCTAAGAACCTGTTGCATATAATGCCTTGTGTGGGGTCTGAGAATCCAAAGACAAAAATGAAAAATGGCCCTTGTCCTTATGGAGCTACTGAATATATTATTATATATAGACAATAATAAAAAATGACAAGTTAGCATTTATGGAGGGTTTTAAATTTTACAAAGTGCTTTATACGTTATTTCACTTGATCACTACAACAACTCTGTGAGGGGCCATTCCCATTTTACAGGTGAGGGAGGTTAAGTACCTCACCCAGGGCCATGGAACTAGTGAGTAACTGAAGCCAGATTCTAACTCAGGCCTTCTGGACTCCAAGGTCAGTTCCCTATTCATCATACCTCCTAGCTGCCTCATGTAAACAAGTTGATTTAGGGAGAAAAGAACAACGGAAAGGAGAGGGGGAATGGGGGAAAGAGGCAAGGAAAGGCTTCCCAGTAAGAGATGGCACATGAGTTGGGTCTAGAAGGAAATCCTGCCTTCTACAAGGGGAAGAAAGCTTTCTGAGTCCGGGCACAGAGATGGAATGCCTATTTCTGGAAACAGCTCAGAGGCCAGTCTTGTTGAAATATGGTGTCCATAAAAGAAAGTCTGCAAAGGTAGACTGAGACTCAAAGCCTCTTCTCATCAGAAACCAAGAGCAACAGTAGAGGACCCCGGGACCATAGATCTAGAACTGGACGTAGCCGCTGAGGCCTTCTAGCTCAATCCCCTCATTTTACAGACCAGGAAACTAAGGCCCAAGGATGTTAAGTGATTTGCCCAAAGTCATGTAGGTGGTGAAGCAGGTAGGTCCTCTGATTCCACTCCCACTCCCAAAGCTTAGGACAAAGGCCTGGGAGACGCCTATCATCCATTCTCATGGTGTCAGTAATGGCTCCAGGGGAAAGTTCAGAATGTACCACCATATTCCAAACTCCACTGGGAAGACTAGAGTTTTGATAGGAAGCCTCAGAAGCTCACTCCTCCCATCACAACCTGCTCTCCTGCCTGCTGGGTCCCCTCCTAGAAGTCGCACTGAGCTTTCTTCCAGGTCCCCCAACAATACTGTGGGGTGACTCCATCCCCTGACCTTCCTTCTTTCCAAGCTATCAGGGTTGCTCCAAGTAAAACTATCCCCTGCTCTGTTCCCACTTGGGAAAACCCAGAAAGCACCTGGCCCCAAAGGAGGAAAAAATAGAAAAAAATTCCAACCACCAGGGGTTTCCCTTCCATTTTTGCTTCAAAAGGTTAAATCCTCTCACGGTAATTCCCAAGCTAACCCAGAAAATACCTGGTTTCACATCCACTAAGTCTGCCCATCTCGTGTGATAAAAAGAAACAAATCTCCCCATTTTATTTCTTTTTGTCCCCTCCTCATTCAAAGACACAAAGGAGGGCTAGCAACTCAGGAGTTTTCAGGGTACAAAGCCAGGCAGCATGACAGATGGATACAGTATTGTTGGCCTTGAGGCAAGTAGACAGAGTTCAAATCTAGCCTCAGACCTCAGACTAGCTACCTTTGTGATCCTGGGCAAGATAGGGAGAAAAAAAATGGCGCAAATCAAATACCACCACCACCCCTGCCATGGTTTCCAGCAGTCTAGAACATGGACCTCTTTCACTGTCATGACAGGGTGTTCTATGTAAATAAACCAGTTAATCCCTGGGTCTTGTCTGTCTCTGTTTTCACACACACATCCAGAGGACCACCATTTGGATGGAGGGAGAGACAAAATGATATCACATCATTTCGATATTTGGATAAGGGTTGTCTTGTATGTCCCTCTCCAGAACCAAGGAGGAACTATTTTTTACCTTTCTCCCCTCTATATAAGAAAAAGGATGTTTCTAGCACTTTTAAGTCATCTGTAAACATATTATAAATAATTGTCCCGAGTCTTAATGAGTACTCATTGAGTGTCTCCTATTTTAGGTCCTGGTTGGACTAGGGATTGTTTCATTCCTTATATTTATGCCCCAGTGCCTAGCACAGAGTCAACTCTTTAAATAAATGTTAGACTGATTAATTGACTACATGACCACCCAGAGTCCTTCCAACTCTGAGATCTCTGAGATCTATGCCTCAACTGGCAATTCAATCCCAGCAATCCAGTCTCTTTCCACGGCTCTAACAAGAAGACATACTAGGAAAGACAGGATGAAAAAGCCTGTTTTCTTCTCCACAGAAATCCAAAACCAGCTCAACCAGCAGCTATATAAGCAACGAGGCAGCAATAAATGCAGTCTAATGAGAGCCAGAGCTGGATCAGAGGACCTGGGTTCAAATCCTAGATCTACCACTTCATTAGCTGCATGACATTGCCTTGGACAAGTCATTTCGTTTGCCTTGGTCTCCCTTTCCTCACTGGTAAAATGAAAGATTTGGACTCTGAAGTTCCTTCTCTGGAGCTATGTTTCTATATCCTGGGCTCTCAGCTTTCTCTTTTGTTTAAGAGAAAAAAAAAGACATCTTCTGAGGTCTCATCCAACAGTTAATCACTAATCCTAGATGGGAGAGGGGGAGAGGAAGGGGGAAATGGGAAGCACAGCTCAGATGCCTGACCTGAATCAAATCCTCTCCCAGGGGTGAGGACATTAACCTAATCCTTGAGATTCTTGGGTTTCATTTAAGGAACTTCCCAGTTTTCAGCCTGAATATGTATATGATTGATTCCTTGAGCCGAAAAATAAATAAAATTACAACATTCTGTGCGACCCACCCACACGGGTATACTTTTCTGAGAAATCAGAGCAGGCCACCAGTCTTGGCCATACCTTCTCTTTGGCATAACAAAAGCCAAACACCCAAGACCAGATTGAGCTGGGGTTGGGCAGGAGGGATAAAGTCCTGATAAGGGGAAGTGACAAGAGCTCGCCTGAACCCTCCCCTAATCATTCCCCTACAAAGCTGGCCAGAGCTACTGGGGCTGCTGCGGCTGCTGCCTCCTCCTCCTCCTAGGCAGCCTCAGCTTATCTCCTCAGCCCACAACATGACTCATCAGTAGCCACCCTGGTGGCCTTTGGTGGTCTCCCCACCACAGGGCATCCTCACTCCACCCTGGTGGAACACATCCCTAGTGGCCACATCAGGGCACCCTCACTGCCTGGTCACCCAGGGCCAAAGGACAGTCTCAGAATTGAGGAGCCTGGCCAGGTGGGAACCAGGTATCTGAAGGCAAAGAAAAGCAAGCACCTGCAAAGTGATGCCCCTCCTCCCTCTCCCCACATAGAGCTGCTTCGCTTTAGAGTGTGCAGGGACATTTGAGCAACCCTCTCATTTTACAGACGAGGAAACTGAGGCTGGAGAGATTAACTGATTTTGCCTAAGCAGAGGCAAAGCTTGAACCTAGATCTGGTGGCACCAAATAACTGGTATTGAATTACTGTGAAAAAAGTACAGGTCCTGGGTTTAAATCCAGTTTCTAATGGTTCCCACCTGTGTGACCTCAGACGAGTCATTTTACAACCTGGGCCTTTCCAATCTATATTATTAGAGTTGGATGATGGCGCTTCTAGTCCAAGATTTCTGACACTATGAGTCAAATACCACAAAATCTCACAATTTTGCCTCAGTTTCCTGCTCTGCAAATAACCCCTACCTCAGGGGGTAGTTGTGAGACTCAAATGAGATAATACATGGAAAGCACTTAGCAAATCTGAAGTAGTGGTGCTGGTGGTGGTAGTAGTAGTAGTAGTAGTAGTAGTAGTAGTAGTAGTAGTAGTAGTAGTAGTAGTAGCAGTAATAGTAGTAGTAGTAGTGAAGGAATGTGTTCTACGAAAGGGGTGTCACCAGGTCAGCCAACCAGCATTTATTAAGCTCCTACTCTGCTTCTGGCACTGGGATCCTACATTAGAGGCCAAACGCAGGGCATTCACCACAGCTGAGAATCATAAAAACTCAGCGGGCCTCGGAGGCAGCTGGCTTGGTGCTGCCTTAGCAGGAATTTTTCTACAAACGGCTTTTTTTTGTGTGTGTGTGTGCCTTTTCTTGCCTAGATTTTTTTTTTTTTTAGATCTCTTTGGTAGGCTGGGAAAGCTTATAGACCCCTTCTCAGAATTCTCTTTTTAAATATATAAAATAAAATGCAGAGCATTTTAAGGGTTCGCAGACTCCTGATTTATAAGAACCCCTGAGGTAGTCTTTTTCCTACTTTAGAATCAGGGGACCCTTTGGCAGGTTGGTGATGGAATCCACTCTCAAAACCATGGTTTTAAATGCACAAAATAAAATACACAGAATTACAACCGAAACAAAAGATGTAATTTTTTTCCTATCTAAGTTCTTGGATCCCCCAAGATTTGTCCAAGGACTTCAGCTTAAGGACCCTCGACAAATCAAAAGGACAGTCCCGAAGCCGCTGCTGCTTAGGGATGGGGGTCAGGAAAGGAGGACTCCTCTACCATTCCCTCCCCAAAGTTTCTCCCCAAAGGATGGATTCACCCGTTGGCCATTGCCCCAGAGGGGTGGGGGATGTCCAGCCCCGGTCAAGCTGCCTCACCTGAGCGGGATCTTGATGGCCAGGTACCTGTCGATGGCCACGGCCAGCATGCTGAAGATGGAGCTCTGGGTCAGCACCAGGACGAAGCAGGCGAGGAAGAGGCAGCTGTGGAAGTCGGTGCAGAAGCCCACGCTGATGGTGATGGCGAAGGGGATGGCCAGCACCCCGACGGCGATGTCGGCCACGGCCAGAGACACCAGGAAGTAGTTGGTGGCCGTCTTCAGGGTGCTGTTGGTGGCCACGGCGCAGCACACCAGCACGTTGCCCGCTATGGACAGCCCGGCGATGACCAGCTCCAGCACGATGTAGAGCGTGTCCTCCGAGTCCAGCGGCATGGCATGGCCCGGGGTGGGGGGCGGGCTCCCCGACCCCTGGGGGAGGCAGGGAGGAATGGCGGGGGGCGGGCGGGCGCCCCCAGCCCGGCCGGGCGGTCAGCAGCCCTCGATGGCCGGCGGGGAGTCGGACGGAGAGCTCCCGGGCGCTCGGTGCCGACTCGTGGGAAAGTCTCCTGCCCGGTCAGCGTCCCCGGGTCCCGGTCATGGCCCCGGCTGCCCTGGCCGCTCCGCGCGCTCTCCGCGCTTCCCCGTAGATGAGTCGGGGTCCGCCCTTTGGGCCGGAGCCGGAGCCTCCCTTCCCTCCCTCCTGCTCGGGCACAGCCTCCCAACTAACTCCCTGCTCGGTTCTGGCTCCGCGGATGCAGGCACATGGACCCAGCGGGCGGGACGCGAGCCGGGGAGGCAGAGCCCGAGACTTCCGATTGGACAACCAGCCCGACCCTCGCGTCAATTCCCCGCCGGAGCTCCGCCTCCTTACCGTAACCCCCGGAGGACTGGCGAAATCACAAAGTGCCCCCGACCTCTCCGAAGTCGTGGCTGGGCGCCAGAGCTCCAAGCCTCAGTCAATCCCCCAGGGACTCCCCAAGACACGCACAGAAAACCCCGAACCGTCCCCCGAAGAAGCCGCCGCCGCCGAGTCTCCCCGAGTTTCCTGGGGTCATCGCAAGGCAATGGGCGTGCCCGAGAGGACGCTTCGCCCGCTGGGCGCTTGGAGCTCACTTTTCCGCGGAGCCGGGGTTGGGCAGGGCACCGGACTCCGGCCCGGTGGTCCCTGGACGGCCTGCTCCCTGCGCACCCCCAGCCTTCTCCTGTCCTGAGGGGGAAGCCAGTTACCCCAGGAGGCCAATTCTGCCTTTTCTGGAGCCGCCCCAGGAGGACAAGTCTTGGGGGTCTTCAGGTGGAGCATCTCCCACCCTGGAGCTCAGGAGAAGACCGGAGCTGGGGCCGTGGGCTCTAATCCCCACCCGGCAGCTCCCAAAGTTACAAATTGAGAGCTGGCCAGGGACCTTCCAGGTCAGCGCGTCCAACCCTCTGGTTTTATGAACTAAGACACAGAGAGGGGAGACCGATTTCCCAAAGTCACACAGCTAATGGTTGGGATTCGAACCCCAACTCTCGGACTGAGTCTTGGGAGGAGACTCTTGGGTGGTAGCTCCCCCACCCATCATCTCGCCCCGGCTTGCCCTTTTCTGCTTCTGATAGTGGTCACATTAGAGCACGAGGAGGGTTGGTTTGAGAAGGAAATATGAAAGGGGAGGGTAAGGAGGGTGTGTGTGTGTGATGAGGGGATTTAGAGGAGGACCAAAAACCCATCTACAAAACGACCCTTTTGATTCAGACACTGGTATATCAAAGCCCTGTCAAACTTGCGGGGCTACTCTTCCTCTTCCTCCCTCTTCCGTCCCTCCCCCCCCCCCCAAAAAAAAATTTGATTTAGGAATGTTTGACAAGAAAAGCAGGAGGCCAACCTCAGTTGGCAGGGAGAGAAGCTTCCAATGCTTCAGAATGCCTCTTCCCCCTTTCTCCTTGGGATCCCCCTCCCAGTCCACTCCACCGCTACCCGCTTCGCCCCAACACATACTTATAGAGGTAGTTACAGAGAGAGAACCCTGCAGTCTATTAGACTGAAGAGGCGTACCTGATTCGCTGACCACAATTCATTCATACTCAACAAGCATTTTGTGAGGGACTGCTGTGAGGTAGGCACTGGGGTTACAAAAAAGACAAAAGACCTTCTACTGGGAGAAACGGACAACAGATCAGTAAATCCAAAGTACATAAGAAGCATCACCTGGGAGAATCAGGAAAGGCTTTTAGAAGGAGACAGACTTCAAATAAGGCTTGAGAACTAAGGTGTTCAGGAAGCAGAGAGAGAGCATTTCAGGTATCTGGCAGGGCCTTTGCAAAGAAAGAAAGGGGCTGGAATGAGGTGTATAGAAACAGGTCGTTTTAGCTAGAACACAGAGCAAGTGAATCACATGATAAGAGATATCCATTTGGCAACCATGTGGAGTTCAGATTTCAGACGGCAGAGGCTGGAAGCAATGAGACCAATTAATAGTCTAGGAGGGAGATGACAAAGGATTGAACCAGAGTAGTAGCTATTGGACAGGAGGAAGGGAAACAGATGGGGACTTTGTAGAGGTAGAATTCACCTCTTCTAGAAACATCTTTTCTCTTCAAATGGACACAGGCTACTTGTGTGAGTTTGAGAATGATAAACATTTTAGACTTTAGCTTCTTCTTTTGTAAAATAAAGGGAATAGACTTTAATGTCCCTTCCTCTCCTATATCCTTGTGGTTCCTGGAATGCCCTTATGTAACTTGTGTATACATTAAAGCTCTTGTGAAATCAATAGTATGTGATAGAATTGGATCTTATTGGGCAAGACCCACCGATTAGGGAATAACTCTACCAGTCATGGTAGATGTAAATTAAAATAAACAAGAATGAGAAAAACCTACAACCCAACACACCAGTGAAGTCTATGCAATGCTCCACACTCATAGTTCCCACCCTGGCAAAGAAAGGAGGGAGAAGCATTTTCCCATCTCTTATTGGAGACCAGGCTTGGTTATAATAATTACAGTATTTAATTTTTTGGGTTTTTTTTTCCATTTCCATTGCTTCCATCACTGTGGTTAGTGTTTTCCTGGCTCTTTTTACTTTACTCTGCATCCTTTCATTCAAGTTTTCCAATGCTGCTCTGCATTCTTCATATTCATTGATACTTTCATTGATACAAGAATAATCTGTTGCATTCATCTACTATGATTGGGTAAGGCATTCCTCACTGGGTAGTCAATGCAGAGAGCTGCAATTCTGTCATTTATTACATACTACTGATTTGATAAAGGTTTTAATATATGTGAAGGCTGTATAAGGGCATTCCAAGAACATATAAATAGTGTAAATGATACTGTATCTTAGGATCTACAAAATGCTTTTCACCTATGATAGTATAACATGATCCTCACAGCATGGCTGTGAGATAGGAACCACAAATGTAGGGTGTTAGAGCCATCAAAGCTTAAAACTGCATAAAGACTTTTGGACTATCCTGTATTATTATACCCATTTTTCAGATTAAGAAAGTGAGGCTTAAGGAGGGGAATAAACTTGTCGAAGGTCACAGAGCTTGTTGAATGTCAGAGCCAACAGCTAAAATGAAGTTGCCTAGATTATAAGGTGAGTACTTTAGAACTGACCATGCAAATATTTCTCACCCTTGTCTTGAATTTTACAGATAAAGAAACTGAGGGATAAACAGTATACAGTAACTTGCTCATGGAAAAACGAATTGATGGCCACACAAGGAACTCAGCTTTTGGTCCTGATTCTCTTTCCGTGAGGAAATTCCCATGTCAGAGGTCAGTCCATTTCTCTCAAGGAATATTTTAGGCCAACCAATAAAGATAATTTTTCATTGGTTGTATCCTGTAACTGATCTGTTGCAACAAGGAACTTTGGAAATTCCCATATTCAATACCAGAAAGCAAACCAAAAAAAAAAGGGGGGGGGAGAAAAGGATGAAAAGGAATTTCCAGCTATGGCCAACCAGTGTGATGTTTTCTGGACATCAATGCTCGGCCTCCCTTTCCAAATAGCATAAAAGTGAGTGAGTGAGTGAGCAAGTGTGCGAATGAATGGGTGTGTACAAAGTCATTTGGCTCTCATATCTGGTCAGCCCCACACCATGCCTCATATCCCATCTCATTCAACTGCCCTGTGAGTCAACTCACCATCACTGTGTCTCTCCAGACCAAAACAGCCCTGGCTTCTGAATCTTTCCTGGCCTGCAATATATACATATATACATATATATATATATATATATATATATATATATATGTATGTATGTATATGTGTGTGTATATGTATATGTACATATGCTATCTCCCTGTATTAGAATATAAATTGTAAAGGAAGGAAAAAAACTTACATGACAGCTTTGTTGTATATCTGGATTTGTAGTTTCGTGGGCAATCATCTTTTTTATACTACTGTGTTATGGAAATGTTTGTTTTGCTCAGTGAATAGAAAATACATTAAAAAGTAAAAGAAAGCGAATTGCTTCAGTTTTGGGATTATCACACTTTTTACTTTTGTATTTCCAGTGCCTGACACACCTAGCTTAATAAATTCATTCATTCATTCTGTCCCATTGCTATACGGTAGGAGGTAATAACTTCATGTCCACAGCCCAAGACATGAATGGGGCTGGGTTGGGGAAAAGGGGCAAAGGATGTGATCCATAAGCCACTGATTCTCCTGGGTTGGGAAGGAGAGCCTGTCCTGACTATTGTCTCTCATAATCACAGAGTCTCTGCGGAAAGGGACTCTAGAGGCCATCTAATCCAATCAAGATCTAATCAGGATCCCTCAAAGGGGCCTCTGAGTCCTCTAATTAAAGACCTCCAATGGTAGAGAATTGGACCTGCCAAGGCAGTCTGTTCTAAGTAGGAAGGATCTGTGAGCTCATCAATATCCAGCAGCAGAGATCACGACCTATCTTGTCATCTAATGCCGTTATCCTCCAATAACAGCTAGATGGCCTCAGAGGTTCCTTCAACCTAGGGATTCTCTGATTCTGCTCTGTGACTTTCCCACCTCCTTTGTGCATCATACCTGTCTTGGATGCTGCCCTTTGCCTCCTTTCATACACATAGATCTTCACTAGTCATACACTGCAGCCTATTGATACTTAGCATGAGCTGCCATATCAGCATGAAAGTAAATGAGTGGAGGGTAAAGCATTTTACATTCTCAGCAGTCATTCAATGGCTCTTGACTCAGTTTCCTCATCTGTAAAAATGGGTTGGACTCAGTGGTTTCAAAGGTTTCTTCCAGCTCTAACTCTAGAACCCCTTAAAGTGCTATATGAATATAAATAATATTCTCATTATCTCGCATCTTTATTCCCCTAATAGGACCATAAATTTCTGGAAGGTGGGGACTGATGTTGTCTTTGGATCCATCCCTAGGACTTATCACAGTACATAGTAATTGCTTAGCAAATGCTTATTGATTAGTGTGGTGGTTGGTCTGTTGATTGGTTGACCTCTCTACCTTTTGGGTTACCTGCAAGACTGTCTTCTGAGTTACTAGGGATCTGTGATCCACAGCCATATGTCATCAGAGGAAGAACACAGATATATAAAAGATGAGTTTTTGTTTCAGAGAGTAGCTCAGGATGGTTTAAAGTACCATTCATGTTCTTAAATGCAATTCAATCCTGTTTTCTTTCTCCACATAATTCTGGACTCAGCCTAGATATACTGTCTGTCCACGTTTCACATACTGGTAGACTAACCTTATGGGCTTCCCATCTAATGGAGCAACAGCCATTCATTATTCATGTCATTTTTCCCATATGTATTGTTGAGCCAATCTCTTTTGGGTAGTCACATTTCTCACTGAGTTCTTGCTTATAATAAAGAACTACTGGGAAGTAATTATAAAGAACCTTAGGGCTTGCTGCAGTCAACACAATGGCATCTCCGAACAGCAGTATGTGGGGGACCTCACCATCTGGAGGAAATCCTGCTTCCAAACTAGACGTCGTTCAGGACATCCTGTATGACAATGGCGAAGGCTTTGCAGAGTCCGTTTATCTCTTTGGTTTTTGTTTCCCTAGCATCTACCACAGGGACTTACACATAGTATGACCTTACTTGTGTATTACTTGTGTATTGAACTGAATCTCAAACCTTGATGAATATTAATAATGAGATTTTTGAGACTAAGTTGGTCATTGCGTCTAGCAAGGAATTTCGCATGATCTTAACACATGCATGGAAGGCACCTTTTAGGAGGTGTGTTTTTAATTCTGTGTTTTGCTCTGAGAAGTAAAATGTTTTATTATAAGCATTAAACACATTATTTATTATAAGTAGCAAACATATATTCTGGATTCCTCTGCCCCTTTCAATTCATTATATGACTGTGAAGGTATGGGTTGTACTAGAAAACAATTTACACATTCAAGTCCTGTTCTCTGACACAAACTGGCTTTGTGATCCTGGACAAGTCACTCAACTTCTCACTATCCCCACGGAATCTCCCACACCATTGTGGCAGAATAGGGATTGATCTGCATTGAGAGGAATTCCTCACTCAAAACCCCAAATCTAGTCCCCTGCCCAAAAGGGTATAATCCAATTCCATGTTCTTTTCTGTTACCTACTTCTCGTTTTAGGCACATTTATGTTGTTTGACCAGGTCAGATTGTTGGGATTTCATGTAGTGTCCGTTTCTGCTTTGAATATCATTCTGATTTTCAACCTTTGTTCCAACTAGTCAATGGTCTGACATCCAATGGAAAACAATTTATACATCAATAACCAGTTATTGTCTTTGAGAGATAGTCAAATCTATTTTTGTGTTATGTTTTATGATTTCTCATTCTCCTCATGAATAAAGCATTCACTATACAGGGTATTCCAAAAGCCATTGTGCAGTGTTAAGCTTGGGTAGCTTAAAACATTAACTCTTGGGACACCTTCTGTTCGGACAGATCTACAACTCTTTGGCCTCTTTCTCAATCCTGAGCCATATTTTCATATGTATGTATATACATACATATATTTTCATATTTATATATTATATATAATAAATAGAAATATTTTATATTTATGTGTGATATGTGTATATATATGTGTGTATGCATATGCATATATGTATGTATATTTGTGTGTATGTATATCTATTTATCTATCTATCTATCTATCTATCTATCTATCTATCTATCTCCTCCCCTGTGCCTGCCTTCACATTTTGTATCAAGCCTAAATCTGCCTCTCTAACTTCTACCTGGTTTTGCCTTCTAAGGTCAAGTGGGATAGTCTAAACCCTCTGCCATGTCATGGTCCTTCAAAGATTAAAGATAACCATCATGGCCCCACCAAGTTGTCTGTCTTTCAGGCTAAACATCCCTACTTTCTCCAAATTCATTATATGGAATGATCTCTAGGCCCTTTGCGAACCTGGTCACCCTCCTCTGGATGACCCTTTCCAGAGGGTCCCCCCTCCCTTGATGGTCTCCTCCTTCTTCCTCCTCCCCCATCCAGATTGACCCCTCTCTTTTGGATGCTCTCCAGATTATCAATGTCCATCTTAAAACAGTACAATACAGAACTGGACACAGGGCTCCAGATATGGTTTGACCGTGGCCAAAGGTGTCACTTTCCTAGTCCTGGAAACTTTTTCCTCTATTTTTTTGTCCAAATTATGACTTCATTGGTCTAAGGAACCAATGAAAAAAGGAAATTTCTTCCACCAGCTATTCTGCCATTTATAGTCTAGTAAGGGGTTGAGGAGTGGGAAGGGACATGAAGAGGTTAGGTGACTTGTCCAGGATCACACAGTCAGGGTATGTCAGAGGTGAGACTTGAACCCAAGCCTTCCTGCCTCCTTGGCCATCTCTGCACTCACTATACTGTATTCTCTCTCCATTAGGCTGTTCTTAACTCTACCTAAGAGCTCACTAGCTCTTCTGACTGTACTGTTGAATCCTATAGATCTTCTAATTCCCTAAAAGCCTCAGTACTTTTCCTGCAAACTCTAGCCACAGAGACCCCCAGGGAGGAAGGAAGGAGGATTGGCAGCCCCAGGTGCCAGGTCTTGTGCCATATGTAATTTCCCTCCTATGCTTTGTAGTCCCTGATGTACATCACTCCTACTCAGCCACATTGATTCCTTACAGGTTTTCCCACTGTAATGCTTGTCCTAGGCCCTGGGAAAGACATGGTATAAAACAGGAAACCATACGAAAATACTCTCTGGGTAAACCAGCATAAAAGATAAATCTCTAGCAGGAGCTTTCCAGGTAAATGTTTAGCAACTGGCTTTTTAAAAAAATTGCGGGACATACTTTTAAATTTAATCTGTATTATACTTTATCACTTTCTTAAGAAGAGACAATCAACCAAACAGTAACTTAAGCCCTGGTTTGTATATTTCCAAGGTGTAAATATTTACACTGAAAATTAAATAATCAGTTCTCAAGAACCCATGGGAACTAACTTCAGCACATCAAATGATGTCTTCAGAAAGCAGTAAAGCCTTTTGGATCAACCTTCATGTTTCCCTACTAGGATCAGGCTCTAGACCCAGGTTCTGGTCCTGGCTGTGACACTAACCTCTTCTGTTACCTTAAGCAGCTGAGTAACCCAGTGGTTAGAGCTCTGGACCTGGCATCAGGAAGACCTGAGTCTAGACCCTAGCCTCAGACATTTACTAGCTGTGTGACCCTGGGCAAGTCACTTAACCACAGTGTAGCTCAATTTCCCCATCTGTACAATGGGGATAATGATAGCACCTAACACCCAGGGTTGTTGTAAGGGTAAATTGAGGTAATATTTGTAAAGCTCTTTGTAAATCTTAAAACAACTATATAGATTATGTCCCTTTCCTTCCCTGTTTCTTGTGTAAAAACAAAGGGCCTGGATTAAATGACTTTTAGTGTTCCTCCCAGCTCTGATATTCCATGTTCTAAGACAAAGGCTCTTAACCTTTTCTGGGTCATGGATCCCCTTGACAAACAGTTTAGGGAAGCCTATGGATTCCCTTCTCGGAATTATGTTTTTAAATGCATAAGATAAAATACACATCATGGCAAAGGCAACATGTTATTTTGAAATAGAGTTATCAGCATATCCTTTAAGAGCAAATTGACAGACTCCAGGTTGAGAACTCTTGTTCTAAGGTCTCTTTCAGCTCAGACATTTCACACTCAATGTCTCATGCAAAATCTAATGGCTTTTTCTTAATACTGATCCTCCTTGACTTCTGGGCAACCCTTGACATTGTCAATCACTTTCTCCTCCCGGATCCTCTCTCCTCTTTCTGTTATCCTGACTCTGCCGTCCTCTGGTTCTCCTCCTATCTGTCTTTCTCAGTCTCTTTTGCTGGGTCATTTTCTTCATTGACCTCACTAACCCTGGATGTCCTTCAAGTGGTAGACCATCAGCTCTTTGGGTGATCTCATCACCTCCCACGGACTCAATAATCATCTCTATGCAGATGATTCTCAGATCTGTGGAGTCCTTGTGTCTCTGATGAGCTACAGTTCCTCATCTCCAACTGTATCTTAGACATCTCAAACTGGATGCCCTGTAGGTATCTCCAACTCAACCTATGTTGATGAATGTTCAGAGAGCCTATCTTTTCTCCCAAACACTCCTTCTTTCTAAACTTCTATGTTACTGTCAAGGGCATTGCCCTCTTCCCAGGCCCCCAGTCTCCATGTCATTTTTGTTTTTTCCCTTGTAATTATCACCTGCCCCCATATCAAACCTATTACCAAGTCACATATCTGCTCTATATTCCATTCTCTCCACGCCACAGTCCTATTGCCTAGACTAGTGCAATAGCTTTCTAATTGGCATCCCTACCTCAAGTCTCTGATCCATCCTCCACTTGGTGGTCAAAATGATTTTTCTAAAGCATGTGTCTGAGGATGTCACTCACCTGCTCAATGAGCCCTAGTGACTCCCTATTACTTCTAGGATCAAATATGAAATCCTTTGTTTGTCACTTAAGGCTCTTTATAACCTGGCCTCTTCCTATCTTTCTAATTTTCTTATATTTTATTCTCCTTCACACACTCTATTATCCAACAACCATTCCCACTTGAGTCAATCTATTAGTAAGGCATTCTCTTTCTCAAGAGCTATATCGGGCCAGCAGTCAACAGCAGTTATTTTAAAATTCTTACTGATATTTTTTATTTTTATACCACTTGTATTTCCAAATATATCCTTCCTCCTAAGGAAGACACTAAGACAACTATCCCCTATAACTAAAACCAGAAAAAGCAGGGAACAGTTCAGCAAAACTAACCAACACAAAGGCAGTGGGATGATCACAGGAGCAGGAGCCATAGAGGAATTTGGCCAGGCTGACAAAGCCAACGTGCAGTGTCCGGTGGCCACGGAAGAGCAGAAAATGCCCCTCTCCCTGCCCAGGCGTGGCATGGCAGTATGCTGAGACCCATGGAGAAAAGCCAAGAAGACAGATAGACTCTTACACTGGAAACTGCCTTGCCAGTTACATGAAGGGATTCATTGAAACTATTATTTCTGTTAAAGTTGATTTGCCCAGGCTGTGCAGAAAGGAGGCATGATCAGCTGAGCCTTGCCCCAACCCTTGGGAGAACTGAACTGAGGACCACAGAAGGATTTCATAACTCATACAGTCATATTCAAAGGATGGGGTGAATGAAATTATGGGCCTAACTACTCTGAGCTATGACCAAATCTTCTGGCAATTAAAAAAAATAAAACAGATGCTTATCAAATTTTCCTTATTTGGAATTTTGGAACTTTGGGTTTTATTATATCACTTTTGTAAATATGACCCCCCAAAAAAGTTTTTTTTAAAAAAGCTAACAGACACTTTAGCTGAGACCAATAGTGGACACAATGTTTTGTGCCCTTGTCCTATCACTTCTGTAAAAGATGGAGGGAGATGCATTCTCTCATCTCTTCCTCCACGCCAAATTTGATTGTTTTGTCAACAGCATCTTATAAGCAAAGTGGGGCAGCTAGGTAGAGTCATGGATAAAGTACCAGGCCTTGAGTCAGGAAGACTCATCTTCTTGAGTTCCAATCTGGCCTCAGACAGGAATTGTATGATCCTGGACAAGTTACTTTACCCTCTTTGCCTCAGTTTCCTCATCTGTAAAGTGAGCTGGAGAAGAAAATGGCAAACCATTCCAGTATCTCTGCCAAGAAAAGCCCAAACTAAAGAGTCAGACATCACTGAAACAACTAAACAACATCAAGAAAAATACGTAAAGCAATGTGCTGGGGCAGGGGGAGGGGGAGGAAGAAGTATGTGAGATATGGCCATTGACCTCAAGGAACTTAGGACGTCATTGTAGATACATTTGTGTGCGTAGCCATTTACTAACCTGTGCCTCCTCAACCTTCTCCCCTCATAGGGACTTGGTGGTTGCCAGACTGCAAACTGGTGGCGTTTAGCACAGGGATACGCAGAGGAGAGAACTATGAAAACATTCCATCCCAAAAATATGGGGCAGGAAGGGAGAAAGGAAGCAGCAAAAGCCACCTAGCAGGAAAAGGTTCTTTTCTTTGGAGGTAGCTAAGTATTGCCATGGCTAGAGTGCCAGGCTTAGAGTAAGGAAGACCTAAGTTTAAATCTAACCACTGATACTTCTTAGCTGTGTGACCTGGGTACATCTCTCAGCCTCAGTTTGCCTCAGTTTTTTTCCCTGGTAATGGGGAAAATAATAGCACTTACATCCTAGGATGGTTGTGAGAGAATAATATGAGATAACAGTTTTATAAAATGCACAGCACATAGTAGGTACTTAATAAATACTCATTCCTTGAGAATTCTCATCATTGTCCATGTGTGTGATCCAGTGTGTATCACTCCAAATGTAGCTGTTCACATCTTGATCCAGTGTGTTTCCCAGGAGGGTAGAAGTCCATGCTAGAAAACCTATTTGTCTGTATCTATGTAGAAGTTGGCTAGCATTTATGAAGTGCCTATGATATACCAGGCAGTGTACTGAGCATCAGATAGCAGGAAGAAATAAGGAGCTAGCCTCAGCCAGTTCTATTAGGAAGGGCATCTACTGTCGATGAGAACTCGTCCTAGGCGGACCAATTTTGTTACTGCTAGAGTAAAAGCACCAAAATTTTTTCTGGACAAAATATTGGAGTCTGCTTTGAACCTCCACGAGCGGTAGTCTTAGAAATATATCTCTTCCTCGTGACTCAATAAGTTTCAATGGGCTAATGATCACAGGGCTAGATAGAATAAATGATGGAGGTATAATTAGAAGTGGGTATTTCCCTTAATTAAAGCCACAAGTTATTGCTTAACCTTCTTACCCCTGCTGAAAACCATTCTATAAACCCCTACTTGGGTACAGCTGGCCAGAACCAACTTCTACCAAAGACTCGTTTGCTCCTGTTATACCACTCACTACTAATAGGCAAGTTTTCTTTGGAATTTTAGCTATAAGTTACTGTGTCTTGAGGATAGAGCCACATCCTTTCTTGGGCACTGTGACCATAAAACTTTTATGGTTAAAAGATGGGAATTTTCAAAAGAGGAAGCACGAATAATACATAACCACTAGGAAAAAACACTAATCAAAGGAATGCAAACCAAAACAACTTTGAAGATAATACCTCAAACTAAAATAGCAAAAAGCAAAAAACAGTTCAGTGTTGACTGGACTGTAGAGATAGGTACACTCATATGTTGCTGGTGGAATTGCAACTGTTTAGAATATTTTCGGACAATCGTCTGACAACGTCCAATTGAAACTACCAGAACAAAAAAACCTCGTCTCTAATCCAATAATTCCAGTATCAGGAATATACCCTGACAGTATCATCAAAAATAAAAGAGAATTATTTGTTCAGATACAGCAGGATTATATGCAATTATAAAACATTAGAAATAATTTGTGTCCCACAACATGAACAGGTATAATATAAATCATGGCATTGAATGTAAGGCGATAATGGAATTCAATTAGAATGGACAAGTTTGAAAAATCCCAAGGAATCCAAAGAAATCTGGAAGACCTTGATGAAATAATGTCAAGGATGGGAATGGGAAAGGGAAAAAGAATGGAAAATATTGAGGCCAGCCTGGCTGTGAGCACATATGAACAAGAGTGGGAGGGGATGCTGATTCATGGATGTGTATATACAAGTTCTTGTTTTTGCTCTTGTTTGTTAATTTCCAAATAAAGATGACATGAGAAAATAAATCAGAGTAAATTATGAAAGTAAAAATAAATAAGTGAGAGGAAGTAGACAAAGAAAGAATCCTAATGGTGACTTAGAGGGAGAGATTGAAACAAGTATGAGAGTACTTGGCAGCAAAATTAATTGAAAGTTTAAAAGCTAGCAAGTAAGTTTAGCTGTTTATATTGATGCTTAAGATTACTGCCAATAAAGTATTTAATTTTTAAAATTTGACTTAAAAAAATCACCGATGTCATCATGATGTAGTGGGAAAAACCTGATTGTGACAATCATATTACCAGGGTGTGAATTTCATCTCTGACATTTACAAAGTAGGATGACCCTGGGCCAGTCATTTCTCTCATCCTCATCTATTAAACCAGATGTTATTAGCAGCTAAATAGAACTTTAGGGAGAGAAAGGATGGGAGGGAAGGAGAGCGAGGGCAGGGGGGAGAGCAAGAGAAAGGGAGGGAGGGAAAGATGGAAGAAGAGATAGGATGGGAAAGAGAGGGAGGGAATGTTGTGAATGTCAAATGAGACCATATATGTAAAGGGCTACATATAATCATTAACTCTTAGCTTAGACCCACCATCGGATAATAGCTTTAGTGCTGGAAGAGACCTCAGTCCAATTCACTCATTTTATAGATGAGGAAACTGAGACCCAAGTAACTTGTCTCAGACCACCTAGGTCTTAAGCAGCAGAGCAAATATTTGAACCCAGGACCTCTGACTCCTGAGTCACAACTTTTTCCACTCTGCCATGATGCCTTCCATATACTATAGTAACAGCGATGATCAGAGCAGTGCTCTTTACAGTTTACAATTAGATGGAGGAGGGGAGCCCATGCAGAGGAAGGCTTAGTTCCTGGTAGCATCAGCTCAAAGCTCTGGAGAAGCGTGTGAAACCCTCGGGAGCCAAGCTCTCCGGATCTACCATTTGTATCTTCTCTCTTCTCCTTCCCCTCCTGGCCCTGGTGATTATGTATCAAATTTTCCCACAAACAGTAGACACCACTCTGATAGCACGAACAAGGCTGGGAACTCTCAAGGAGGGACTCCAGATGGAATCCTTCTTTGGGTCAGAAAGTGGGGACAGACTGGAGGGGACCCCATGTTCCTAGGGTGAGGGAGGGGGATAAAGGAAACCTAGACTTCTGTCCCAAGAGAGCTGACCACTCATTGACTCCTTGTGATGGGACCATTCTGGGTGGACGTGCTATTCCATCATCCATCCCTGTCCCCAGGGGCCGCTTGCCTCCTGCCACCTGGAAACAAAGCTGTCTGGGATGTCTCTGTTTCCTTCTCCCCCCTCCCCAGCTTCCCATGCAGCACACAAACACATGTGAACATGTACATGGGTCTGTGACCACACACACACATATACGCACGTGCACACACATGTCCTGGGAAGTAGTTTTTATATCCTTACTCGGGCTTCCCCCTGAATGTCCATCCTCCTTAGCCAGGCCCTACAGACTGGGGCAGATGGCTCATTTGTGAAGCCTACCTTCTGGATATTTCAGCACGAAGTGTCCTGCACAGAAGGATTCTAGATTTAGAGCTCAAAGGGACCTTAAAAACCATGTAGAGCAAACCTTTGTGGGACCTCATATGGTAGGTCCTATTTACTACCCCCATTCTACAGATGGAGAGAAGGGGAAGTAAAACCCAAGGTCACACAAATGGTAAGTAGTACAGCCAAGATTTGAGCCCACGTTGTCCGGCTTCAGATGCCACACTGTTTTTCACTCACCATTAGGGTATGGCCAACTTTTCCCAATGCTCCAATTCTGTGATGCCGTGAATCTGAATCTGCTGAGGAGACCCAAGGAGAAATAGTTTTTGAATCCAGTAGTTACAAGGAAATCAACTACATTAGAGGCTTAGAGTCAGGAAGAAATGGGTTAAAGTTCCATTACAGGCATTAACTAGCTGGGTCACTTGGGCAAATCCTTTAATCCAGAGGAGCATCAGTTTCTCTATTTGTAAAAGATAAAAAAATAGCCCCTGTGTCATACGGTTCTTATGAGACTCAAACAAGACAATCTATGTAAAGTGTTTTGCAAATCTTAACATGCTATATGAAAATCAGCTTTATAGTTATAGCGTTGGAAAATTGACAGGCTTCACTTTAAGAGATCTTGAAGGCATCTAGCTCCTCAGAGGCAGAGTGGCAGACTAGAAAGAACCTTGGTTTTGGAGTCAGGAGACCTGGGATTATCCCTGGGACCTTGGCAGGTCACTTAAGTCAAATTCAAAAGCATTGATTAAGCACCTACCTTGTGCCTGACCCTGTACTAAGCAAGAAGATATGAAGAAAGACAAAAACTCTCTCTACCCTCAAGGATCTCACAGTATAATGAAAAAGACATCATGCAAACAGCTCCGTAAGAAGGAGAGATACACCAGGTAAATGGTGATCTCTCTGTTAGATAATAGCATTGCGGGGAAAGACTTCTTGTCAAGTAGAAGGTAGACTTTGAGCTGAGCCTTGGAGGAAGTGGGGGAAAGTGGTGGAGTCCCAGAGGGAGAACATTCCAAGCATGGCAACAGCCAGGGAAATGGCATCGGGCAGGGAGATAGGGTGTCCTGTGAGAGGAGCAAACAGGGGGCCTGCTTCACTGGATGGTAGAGTATATGGAGAAGACTCAAGTAGAAAAAGAGAAAGTAGAAAGGGGTCAGCTTGGGAGGGGCTTTGAAAGCCAAACAGAGGGTTTTACATTTGATCTTGGAAGTAAGAGGGAGTCATTGCAGTTTATTGAGTAGGGAAGTGACCTGGTCAGAAACATGTTTTAAGCAGAACAATCTTACCCTTAAGTGGAGAATAGATCAGGGGAGGAAAATCCTGACGCAGGAAGACCAAGGAGGAAACTATACTAACAGTCCAGGCATGAGGTGCTGAAATCTGTTCTAGAGGAATGAAAGACGTATCCAAGAGGCATTCTGAAGGACTTGTGAACAGTTGGATATGAGGGGAGAAGAGGGTGAGGAGTCAAGGATGGTGCCTAGGTGACAAGCCTAGGGGATTGGGTGGACAGTCAAGGAAAATAGTGGGGCCCCTGAACCAAGTTTGGGGTTGGAGGTTGGGGAGAGTAATGAATTCAATTTTGAATATATTGAGTTTAGGATGAAGCTGGATCACCTTGTTGGAGATGTGAGAATGGAAGTCGGGAGAGAAGTTAGGATTGGGTAGGATCCTCAGATCAGCTATAACTGAATTTTAACGGGAGCTGATAAGATCATCAAGTGAATGTGGAAGAAAAGAGCCCAGGATAGAGTCTTAGGGGGATGCTCTTAGTAAATGGGCATTACCTGAATGAAGACCCAGCAAAGGAGACCAGGGGTGATGGACCCTGACATACACAGGGGTGCTTACGATCACAGGTTCTTAAATCTGAATTTATAAAAGGAAAGGCAATCACTTTAATTGCATTCAACATACAGAAAAATATAGGCAGAGAGTTAAAGACCAACAGACAGGGTTCTTACTGCCTGAATCAAAGCAATATTGCCATACAATATACATAAATCCCTGGATTGAGAGAGCCTTTACATCTGAGCAGTTGGGGGATCTGAACATATGGTCACTCAGCATCTTGACCAGATAATCACAAGATCCTTCTCATAAGCAAACCACCAAAGCAAAATATTAACTTCCCAGTATATATAAGGAAGATGGCTCCTGATTGACTCACAGTCAGTAGACATGATACCCACAAGATTCAACACAGTTGTGAACCATCAGAGCCCAAAAGGGACTGAACCCTCAGGTACTCACAATTTAACCTGAGCCTGGAAAACAACTCCAAACAAACAAATCCCACCTGCTTGCTGCCACAGATGATCAGAGAGGTAGGAGAAGAACTATATAAAGTATTACTACAGGAAGCAAGAGAGGAGAAAGGGTAATAGTGTTGAAAGCTGCAGAGAGGTCAAGAAGGATGAGCACTAAGAAAAGAAAAGACAGTTAAAGTAGCAATGGTAACTTTGAAGGGGGCAGTTTCAGTTGAATAATGAGATTGGAAGTCAGAATGAGAGGGAAAAAACATTGAGAAAAGTTACACATAGTTTTCTCAAGTTCAGCCTCTAAAGGGAGGAGAGGTAGAGGATGACAGTGAACTGGGAAAAGAGGAGCTTATAAGGATGATGGAGACATGGATCTGTTTGTAGCCAGCAGGGAACAAGGAAGCAGCCAGCAAACAGGGAGACTGAAGACAGACAGAGACCAAGAATTAAGAAGATAACGAGGAAGACAGAGGGAATAGAATGGAATGCTTGGGAATGCAGAGGGGTTTACCATGGCAAAGAAAAGGATCACTTCATTATGTGAGACAGAGGCAAAGGAAGAGGGAGAGGAAGACACATCTGGATGATGAGAGATGTAGAGGAGAGGAGAAGAGAGAATTCTCAGCAGATTTCATTGAATCGCAATCGTTTTCACTGAAATGTGAGACAAAACTACCAGATGAGATGGAGAGGGGGAGCCATGAGAGTTTTGAGGCAGGATGAAAAAGTTTGGAAGAGCAGCTATGATGAATGAGACAGTGAGTCTATTAGGGAGATGTAAAAGGACTAAAGAGGCAGCTAAGTGAAGCCACAGTGTGCATAGAGCTTCAGGCCTGGAATCAGGAAGATTCATCTTCATGAGTTCAATTCCAGCCTCAGACACTTATTAGCTGTGTGACCCTGGGTAAGTCACAAGCCTGTTTACCTCAGTTTCTCATCTGTAAAATCTCAATTTGTATATTGAAGTCCCCTAGAATGAAAAACTCAGGTGGGAAGAGAGGCACTGAATTCATTGAGGGAAGGAAGGAAAGTGTCTTGGGAGTTGACAGATACCAGAATCCTGATTGGATGAGAAATATGGATTGAATGAACACCAAGAGTGAGCAGTTTCCAATAAATAGGAGAAGGACAGTCTGGACGTGGTAGTGGGGAATAACGAGAATTTAAGGAGAGTCCTAGGTATGAGTGAAAGGATGGTCAAGTTCCAGTGAGTGCTAGAAAATGGAAGGAGTGAGAAAGGAGAAAGTCACATCTGTGAATGAGAAGACTGGACCAGATGACTTCTGATGTCCTATCTGGCTTTAGATCTATGGTTGTATTCCTCTATCTCTGATTGCCACCAACTAACATGAATCACTGGCTGCCTGCATGACCCAGAGGGTCATTGATTTGGAGTCTAATCATCTCGTTTACAAATGAAAATATTGTGGTCTAGACAGGCTGTGACTAACCTGAGGTCACACAGTTAGTAAATGAGTCTGAGATTTGAGCCTAGGTCTTTTGATACTCAAGACTCTGCCAAGTCATAAAATGTATGTGTTGATGGGGCAAGAGGGTGATGCTTGTAAAAAGTAAGAAGTGTGGTACAATGAAAAGGATGAGGAAATGGGAGTTAGGACATTGGGATATGGTTCTGTCCCTGACTCAGTGTGTAATCTTGAGATTTTTCTCTTTTCTGGGTATAGTAGAAACTGGGCCTCAGTTTTCCTCATTTTCAAAATCAAATGTTTCCTCATTTGCAAAATGAGAAACTTGGTATTGATGATATAATTCAGTTCAGCTATATTTATTACCCAGGCTACCCTCTCCTTCACTACCATTCACATGTGGTCCCCTCTGAATGCCATCTTGTGCTCAAGGCATTTTGGCCTATCCATTCTAAAACATAATCAATGAGCCCCAACTAATATGTTTCTTTTATCTATCAGTCAAAGGAAACATCAATTCAAAACAAAAGACATTTAATTAAATGATACAATGAGATCAGTGACAAGAGCCCCTCATTCCCATATGTTACCACACCAAGAGTGGGGGACAAGGGCATATCCATTAGCAGGGCATATATACATTTGGGAGCACATTGCTCCTCTGTCACTAAGGAGGCACTGATGTTGTTTAGTGAAGGCATCAGAAGAGCTGTTTTCTTTCCTGGGTCTAGTACAGTTACGTTTGTCTGTCACACTATTCTGTCACACCTTAACCAATGGACCTAAGTTGTTCTCTGCTACTGTTTAATGGTCTTCAGCTAAATAGCTTCTTCGGATCCTCTGTTTTTCTCTGATATCATCTGCTGGAGTACAACTGCTAGGTAACTTCTCCCTGAAGTAAGAGGGCTAAGCTCCCTCAGTCACAGCCCTCTTTCCGTCAGACAGGCAAGGGCAAACGCTGGCTACAGCAAACCATTCTTTGGATTAGATCCTGGTCTCCTAAATGATTTAGGGTTAGAATTCCCTTCATGCCTGTGGCTGTTAATCTACATCCTTTCAAAACATTATAGGAAACTCTATATAGGAAAAGATGCTGTTTGGAATGAGTGACAAAATTCCTTTCAACTTCCATGATGCCCCTGGTCGCAATGTTAATTACCCCGAAAGAGCTTCAGAACCCATGACCTTCACACTAGTTCCTTTAGTCTACATTTCTATTTTTCCTATGCATTCCTGTCAGAAACAAAATCACTTTTCTCTCTATACAAGATTTATTAAACACTTATTCTGTACAAAGACTAGGTACAAAGCTAGGTACAAAGATACAAAGACAAAAAGAAAGTCTATGCCTTCTAGAATTGATATTTTTATTAAAAAATTTTCTTTATTCATTTTGAATTTAAATACAAAAGACAAAAAAAACCATTTCCATGTTCACAGTACATCATAAAAAGAGGATTCAATATAAAACAGTGAATTTCCATTTCACACTGTTTAAATATAAAACAGTGAATTTCCATTTCACACTGTTTAAAAAAAAAAAACCTATGTAATGAATACTGCAGATTGTTTTCAAAGCTACCCAGTTTTTCTTCACTTCCTTTTAAGTTTTTTTGGTTTGTTTTCTGCTGTGCACTTTTTTTCTTCTCTCCCTTCTCATGCAGCTTTAGAGAAGGCCACCATTAGACACAGGTGTGTGTGTGTGTGTGTGTGTGTATAAAACCATACTATACATCAATTTATCAGTAGAACATATTCTGAGGGGGCACCTCTCTAAGGTGACTTCTGATTCTGACAATATATAGTTTTATAATTTACTCAGTTGAAGTTAAATTTAAAATAAAGGAGGAATCAAGGAAAACTCCAGAAGATTGAAGTAGAATTAACCATAGCTGCTTCCTTTCCCAACTTGGAGGAAATGGTCTTAATGGTCTCTGAGGGGACACTTGGGTCACCTCACCAATGTGGTCCATTGAGACCACGGTTCTTGGTCCCTCTCTGGAGGAGGAAGCTGAATCCCAGGACCCAATGGCACATGTCTACATGGCCCCAAGATAGAAGGTGAGCTCCGAACTCCATGTACCCTACTAGCTCAACCCCTTCCAGTTCCTTCTCCCCACAGAAATCCTCATAAAACAGTCTTTGATACCTGTACAAAGCTCTTCCCAGAAATTTCAGCTTCAAAATATTAGTGACTGGTGGATTCTAGGATTGTGTTACCATGACAACTTGGGTTACAATCTACGAAATTTGACCACTGGATGAGATGATCTTAAAGGACCTTTTATGTCTGAGAGTCCATGATGTGAAGACTCTTCCCTCTCCCCATCACTGGGGATGCTGTTTGTGAAATAATGAACTCCACTGAGGATCTCTGACCATTCTGTGTTCTGTTCTAAGATTCCATAGCATTCTATAACTCTTATGAGTCTAGAGCAGAGGGCTAGGGAGAATAAATGGATGAATGAAAGAATGAATAAAGAATAATTATTAAATGTCTGCTATGTGTCAGGCACACTGTTCAGTATTGGGAAAATACAAAGATGAAAGTGAAGGGGCCTGCATTCTAGTAGGAGCTCCTTGACCTAAAATGGGTGGGGGGGAACTTCCAAGGCCAAACCCCTCATTTTACAGAGAAGGAAACTGACTCATACAGAGAGAGGTCAAATGATCTTCCCAGGGTCACATTCAAGGGAAAACTGGGCCAAGGAGAGGAACTTGGTCTGGGGAGTCACAGAGATGGTCAACAATAGGGTAGTCATTGGTCATGTCATTACCCAGAGTGAGGGTGGTTTTAATTTGTAACTGATCCCAAAACAGGAGGTAGAAGGCCAGTGATGGAAGTCATAGGATGACTGGTTGGCAAAATGTCCCAAGATGGTGGGGGTGGATTGATGGGTCAAGCATGACGTGGGGCCACCTAGATAGAATTCTTCAGGCCACTTTTTACCCACTCATTGATGAGTCAGTCAAGTTCATCTTGGAATCCCAAGTGATATGACAGAGGACTATTATCTTTTGAGATCCAGGGGGACCTCAGAGTCTTTTGGTCCAACCCCTGAAACTGAGTCCAAGGCAGGTGAAGTGAGTTGCTCTAAGTTACTTGGGTAGTAATTATAAGAGGTGGAATTTGAACACAGATCCTTTGACTCCAGTGTCTTTCCCTCATACTGTGCTGACTCAAGACACAGTATTCCTTGGTATAGACCCGGTTTGAAAATTCATTTGAATGAATGAATGAAGTATAACAGTTAGTTTGAGTCTGAGGAAGAGATATACACACTCCTCCCCAGAGGGAACTCACCTACTTATGATTTTTTGATCCAAAGCAGTAGTTTTGGCAGGACACATGTCCCAGCTGTGCTTTAGCTACCTGATGACCCTGGACATGCCTTCACACAAATGCTGTCCAAATATTCCCTCCCTGACCAACTCTGCCCTGGCAGCAGACTGAACCAAACTCCTCCATATTTGCATTTAAATAGTTTTCTAAATCATGAGGAGAAAGAGATTTCCTGAACTTCAGAAATATACCTATTTAGGTCAAGAAGGACCTTTGAGTCCAGCAATCATGAGCAAATCAATTGAATGAGCCTTATTAATCTCTTTATACAGACTAAGTAGGTGCTGGACATTGGGGATACAAAAGCAAAAAACCTAAAACTAGTCCTTGTCCTCAAGGGTTTATATTCTAATGTAACCTAAGACAACCTACGTATGGGAAATTATGTACAAAATATACACAAAGTAATTTCTGAGGGTAGGATACTAGCAATCATATCAGGCTTCCTGTAGGAGGTGAAACTTGAGATGACTTTTGAAGGAAATTAAGGGTTGTATGAGGCTCAAGTAAGGAGGGAGTGCATTCCAGGCATGGGGAAAAGCCTTGCAAAAGCATAGAGATGGGAGATGAAATGTTACCTCCTTGGAGCAGCAAGCTGACTGGTTTGGCCACAACATAGGGAAATAATGTACCCTGCAAAGGTAGACTGGAGCCAGAGTAATTTGTATTTGATCCTAGAGACAACTGAGAGCCATGGAGACTTCTTGAGCAAATGGGTGACATGATCAGATCTGTATTGGGAAAGTCCCTTTAGCAGTTGTGTGGAGGATGGGTTGTGAACTAGTTCAGGATGTACAGAGGGGTTAGTAGAGCTTTGGTGCTTAGGCAAGGCTCCCGTCAGTCATTTTAGCTGTTTCTGTTTCAGTGTCCACCTCCTCCTTCTGGAAGAAGGGGCCTCAGATGGCCAGACTGCATCCTGGAAGCCTCAAAGCATGTTTTCTGTAAATCAGGATGCTAAAATTTGGGCACTTTCAAGATGGTTTTGAAATAGGATGCTCTGCTGACATCAGGCAGTTATTCATAAGACCTTAAGTCATCCAGTCTGGCTGTTTCCTAGGGTATCAGCCTGTTGCTCAGCAGTCTTCAACTCTTTTTTCAACTTCTCACCCCACCCAATGTGGAAATTTTAGTGTCTTGATGACATAATGTTTTGATGGGGCCAACAATCCTTTAGGGCACTTTCCCCTCCAAGTTATGAAAGGTAGCCAGGCCTAACCAGACGTGTGACGTTGGGCAAGTCACTTTCAGTGCTTAGCAGAATATCTGACTACATAGTAGGTACTTAATAAATGTTTATTGATTGTAGATCATTTCCCTTCAGCTTTCATTTCTGTAAAACCCAGCAGTTTGATTAAACCATAGGATCATAGATTTACAATTGAAAGAGACCTCGGAGGGCATCAGAATCCTCTTGCCTAAAGTCGTACACTTGATAAGTGATAGAAGCAGAATTAAAACTCAGGTCCCTTGTCTCCAAATTCTATGCTTTTACCACTAGATCCCAAAATTTGTTTCCTCCAGGCTCTATTTGGTGGAGTTATTGAGGAAGAGAGTCTGGGCTGGGAGGCAGGTGACCTGGGTTCTGCTCTCAGCTGCACTGCTAACCTGCTGCTTGGTCCTGTGGGTGGGTATTTCTGGCCCCTCCCCCACTTCCTCCTTTCACATGTGGGGAATGGAGTGGGGAGTGTCTGTGGTCCGCAGCAAAGAGCCTCTGATAGAAATAACCAAGGTGGAAGAGATGGGAGGGTAGGGGAGGCAGTATTTGCAAACCAGTAAGTATTTGGAGGAAATGATCACAGTTTTCCCCCACCCAGTGTGAACTTTCTAGGGGGAGGGGACAGGAAGGTATGAATTGGCAGGTGTATACAGGAGGAACAAAATTTAAACTTTAAAAAACAAGCTGCTCACCTCATCTGAAATGGAAAACAATCATCTGTAAAATTACTACATCAGTCAGTGGGAAATGATGGAATACAGTGGTTCTCAAAGTGTGATCTGGGGACCCTGGGGGGGGGGGCCTCTAGCCTGTGACAGAGGCAGAAACTGGGATTTTCCTGTCACAGGAGACACCTTTAGCACCTTATGGTCTTCGAGCTTTGCCTAGGACACTGTGAGGTTGCCCAGGGATCATGAAGGCAAGAGCAGAATTCAAGCCTTTCCAGTTTTGAGGCCAGCTCCCAATCCATTAGGCCATACTGTCTCTTCTATGAGAGTGGTGGAAAAATAGACTGGTAACAATGAAGATAATACTATTTGGCATTTGTATCACGTTGTGAAGTTTTCAGAGCATTGTCCAGACATTATTTCACTGAAGCCTCACAAATAACCCTGTGAGGGGAGGGGTAGTGGGTAGACCACTAGACCTGGAGTCAGGAAGGCCTGAGTTCAAATTTGACCTCAGACACTTTCTAGCTGTGTGACCCTAGGCAAGTCATTTAACCCTATTTGCCTCAGTTTCCTCCTCTGTAACTTGAACTGGAAAAGGAAATGGCAAACCATTCCAGTATCTTTGCCAAGAAAACCCCAGTGGGTTACAGAGACTCAGACATGACTAAAACAACTGAACAACATTAAAAAAATAAATCATAATTGATTAATTGATTGATTGATTTAATTAATAAAATAAATCATTTAGAGCTAGGAGAAAGTTTGAAAACCAACAAGTCAAACTCTTCATTTTACAGCTGAGGAAACTGAGGCAGAGAGAGGTTGTGATCTACAAGGTCACACAGATAGTAAAAAGCAACTTCTGAAGTCAGGTCTTCCTGACTCCAAATTCAATTTGCTTTAATGAAATCCATTTTGGGGGGGAAAAGAAGTAAGGAATTGGCTGTGCTTTCTCAACTCCCAACCTTTTTCCCCCCAAAGTGGGAAGGCTCATTTAACACAAGACCATTCTATAGACTTTTGCTTATTCTGGGAGCAGTAGTGGAGTTAAGTGACTTGCCCAGGGTCACACTGCTAGAAAATGTTTTGAACTCAGGTTCTCCTGACTCCAGGGCCTGTGCTCTATCTAGTGCACCACCCAGCTCCTCCTCTACAGACTTTTGATAAACGCTATGTACTGTGTCCCTTTGATTTACTGAGGGAAGGGAGGGTAAATGGGGATTATTTAAAAAAAAGCAAAACCAGATCCCTATCCTCACGGAGTGTACAGTATAGTGCTAAAAATAGCCTTTGTGACAATCCTGCTAACTTCCTTTGTGTTCAGAAGGAAGGAAATTGGGCCAGCCCAGGGCCACTGTAAGACAGTCCATCCCTTAGAAGCCAGGGTTCTGTTCTCCCTCCTCTTCTCCCCCTCATTGTGTCCCGGGAAAGGTGGCATAGACAAAAAACCCGCAGGAACAATGTCTTATTCCCCTGTTCCTTCGGCTTCTCTCATCTTGATGGGATGGGGCAGAGGGTTTGGAAGGGGAAGTGGAAAGACAGCTCAGGGATTCCCATGAGGTGACCTTCTGGGCCTCTGAATTTCCTCCCTCCCTGCCTTTGCTTTCCAACCCTTGTGGCAAGAAGGCTGGAATCCACCCTCCTGCCAAGGAGCTTTCCCTTAATTGACAATGCTCAGAAAAGCTCATCAGGGAGCGTGCCCTGAAAGCAAAAAACGGAAAGTCAGATACACCCAGCTCTATGAACCTCTCCCAGATTTATTCTGAGACCTTTGCAAAGAGTATAGAGCAGAAGGGGGACCCGAGCTGGGGGAGGGGGCCCGAGAGAGACAATGTCCTCTCTGGGTGTCACACTTCTCCCCAGAAGGGAGTTGGTTCTACACACCTCGAGAGGGCCCACGTCCCCAGTGCAGTGACTCTATGTATTTTCAGCCTCTGGGCTGCCTAGCTTGGCTGCTATTGCTTCCTTTCTGAATGTGCCTGGTGGGGAAGGAGGTGGGAGGTGTATGTGACATTTATAATACTTATTCAAGAGGGCCCCTAAACCTATACGAAAAACCACAGAGGCATAGGTCTACTCACAGGCTGCAGGAAGGTGACTGGGAGGGCAGGCCCCTGACTCAGGTTCACTTCTAGGGACCAGGGAGTGCAAGGGAAAAAGCTGAGACTTCTCTTTCATTTTAATGCAAATCAAACTGGTATACACTTCCTGCAGTGGGTGGAGTGAGATGGGGGTGTGAAATGGGCTCCAATGGGGAAATTGGTTTGGTACAAAGGGCTAGAAACCATTTCTAGCATGTTGGTTGCACAGTGGTAAAATGTCAGAATTTCAACTCAGAGGATGGGGCAGCTATGTGGCACTGTAGTGGATAAAGCACTGGCCTTGGAGTCAGGAGGATCTGAGATCAAATTTGACCTTAGATACTTACTAGCTGTGTGATCCTGGGCAAGTCACTTAACCCCAATTGCCTAGGAAAGAAAGAAAGAAAGAAAAAAGAAAGAAAGAGAAAGAAAGGAAGGAAGGAAGGAAGGAGGAAAGGAGGAAGAAAGAAAGAAAGAAAGAAGGAAAGAAGGAAGAAAGAAGGAAAGAAAAAAGGAAGAAAAGGAAGGAAGGAAGGATGAAAAGAAAGAAAGGAAGAGAGAAAGAAAGAAAGAAAAAGAAAGGAAAGGAAGAAATCAGAGGACTTGAGTTCAAATGTTAGTTTTGCTATTTGTTATCTGTGTGACTTTGGGAAAGTCACTGAACATTCCTGGGCCTCAGTTTCTTCAACTGTACAATGAGAAGATTGGATTAGATGAGCTTTCTTCCAGGTCTAGAGCCATGATTTCAAGATCTCTAGAGTCCCTTCTGGTTCCAAATCTGTGGTCCTATGGATGGAGTAAAAGAAAGGCTCTGGGATTCTGATCAGGGCACGATCTTGACTCTTGACCTTAGATATCACCTCGTCTTGCTGGTGTTCCTCTCCCCATTTTACAGAAAAGTAACTGAGGCCCAGAGAAGAGACTGGTCCAAGCCAGAAAGTGACAGAGCCAAAATTCAAACCCAGATCTTCTGACTGAGTCTAACATTCTTTCCCCAGAATCATGCCACACTCTCAAAAGGTCATGGAGAAAATAGGAACAGAGAGAAATTGGCCAAAAGGATGATAAGACTTAGATTTAGTATTAGAAGGGACCTAGTCAAAGTCTCTCATTGTATGGATAACTTCAGGAGGTCGTGAATGGCCCAAAGTCACATCAGGGCTGGGATTCTAATCCAGTCTTTGACTTCAGAGTCAATCCTCTAATACTTTTGAATTTCCTGTATAACTCCCAAATGGAGAGAAGCATAAAATGATGGGAGCATAGTGGCCCAATGGTTAGGGATCAGTAGAGAAGGCATTCCTATGCTTCCCTGAACAGACTAAAAATTGAGAGGAGGAAGAGAAGGCAGAAAGCTCAGCCAGAAGCAGCTTCTGAATCAGAAAAGGGAAGCCAGTTGGTCCTTGAGAACTTGGGGCCACTGCTTGGCCCATCTTCCCGTACCAACCTTGGGCCTCGTGGCTCTTGGCCAAGACTGTAGTTCAAAGTCCTTCTGGGCACTGAGGGAAGCTGCCTCTTGCTTTCAACTTTAAATAGAATACAGAACCTGTTTCGAGTCATGTTTGGTCTCGATGTGAACACTTTTCTGTTCTCACTTGCCTTCTTCCTGCTGGTAAATTGGTTTCTATTGTCTGCAGACCTTCAAAGGCAAAATGGAGGTCATGGATAGCCTGGGGACTGTCTCAGCTCTGATGCTTACCAGTTCCTCTGGTAAGTCTGGCTCAGTGTGGAAGATTTCAATCCCAAATGGTTTTCTGGGAACTCAACCTGAGGTTCCTCCAGGACTGGACACAAATGTGATGAGAGAGATGTGCTCTGGATAACAGGTTTGGAGGAAAGGAGTGGATCCTGCTATTATCAACATGCTTTGAGGTTCTGACTGAATCCCTGGGAGGCAGGTAGTATTCCCATTTTACAGGTGAGGAAATTGAGGCAGACAGACATTGTGACTTGTCCAAGGTCGCATAGCTAGTGAGTGTCTGGAAGAGGATTTGAACTCAGATCTTCTTGACTTTCCATCCACTGTGCCATGGCACCTATTAGGGCAATTCCACCTTTTTTCATTAAAAAAATTCTTTTACTTAACAAAAAAAGTATTTTCTCTCACTTGTACCTTCTCTTCCTCCATGAGTGGAAACAAAACTTAAACCATTATAACAAACATACAAAGTCAAGCAAAGCAAATTCCCTCATTGGCCATATTTAGAAAATTGTCTAAATTTGTACCCTGAACACATCTTCTCTGTGTCCACAGATGGGTGGCCTGCTTCTTCACGGGTTCTCTACAATCACAGATTGGGTTGATTCTTAAGCTTTTCAAAGTTGTCTTTGAATGTTGCTCTTATACATAGATTGCTCCCCTAGTTCTGCTGTCTTCTCTCTGCATCAGTTCATACCAGTCTTCTCAGTTTTCTTGCAAATGATCCTTATTTCTTTTAAGCACAATAGTATTCCGTTATATTCATATACAGTCATTTGCTCAGTCATTCCTCATTTGATGGGCATTCCCTTAATTTCCAACTGACACTCATTTTCCATGCACTGCTGGGTATGGCCGGAAGCATAGTTGACCTTGGGCCTCTGTGGAAAAGAGGACTTCAGGTGTTCTGAGGGAGATCCCTTGCCCTCCAAAAACCTAATCATTGATAATCTGGAAAGAGCAGTGGATTTGAAATCAGAGGGCCTGGGTTCAAATCCCACAACTAATGTTTCCTACCTGGGTGGCTTTGGGCAATGCTTAATCTCCCTGGTCCTCAGTTCCATATCTGGAAAATGAGGTAACTGGAAGAGACAACTTCTGAGGTCCCTTGTACCTCTAGAGCCTAACGACCCATTTCAGAACCCAATCTATTACATAAAGTGTTGAACTTGCAACCAGGAGCAACTGGGTTTCAATCTTGCCTTTATAGCCACATGAACCTGGGCAAACCAATTCATCTCTTAGGGTCGGGGCTGGATGACACAAAGGAATAAACCCTGAATCTGAAGATAGAAGATCAGAGTTTCAATTCTGACTTCCTTTCCATAAACTCTCTAATTTCCTCCACTCTGAACTAAAAAGGTAGAGAGATGATAGTCACTGCTTTAAACTATGATCTTATCATGCTCAGCTTCCCCACATTCAGAGGTTCTCAAACTTATTTGGCCTTCCGCCCCCTTTAAAAAAAATTGCTCAGCACCTTCTTGGAAATCTGCTTTCTTTAATCCTTTAATGTTTTTATTAATTGTGTCATTTCAAAAATACATATAAATGTGGCCAAATTCCAGAGTTCCCAGGTCAAGGAGAAAATATTGCAAGCAGCTAGAAAGAAACAATTCCAGTATTGTGGAAGTACAATCAGGATAACACAAGATCTAGCAGCTTCTCGAAGGGCATGGAATAGGATATTCCAGAAGTCAAAGGAACTAGGTCTAAAACCAAGA
>CM053770.1:275189865-275252327 GCA_028658325.1 Potorous gilbertii | reverse complement strand
CAAATGGGGAGAAAATTTGGAACCCAAAATTTTGTGAAAATGAATGTAAAAAGTTAAATAAATATATATTAAAAATATATATATAAAATACTTTTTAAAAAATGACACATCTTCAAATTAATAATTTATTGTAAATTTTTTCCTGCACTGAAATTTTGATGATGCAATATGGCATCATGTAACCATATGGTATGTATGGATGTAAACAAGTCATTATACATACCTATTCCTGCCTGAGAGTGCACAAAATGCTCACCTGCTAACACTTGCTTGTTAAGAGCTATCAGCAAACTTGACCACTGATTGGTTATAATTTGTATTTTGTGTGTTTATTTTTCTTATGCTTCTACTGCCCCCTTATTTTTATTTAATGCCCCTCAATTGTACCCCGCAGTGCCCCACAAGGCAGTATCACCCACTTTAGGAATCTAAGCCTATATGGAAAAGGGTATGATTAAATTTACTCCATAGAGGTGGTAAGGTATAGAAAAGTGTGATTTTATTAGTGGTAATGCACTGAGTAGCAACAGTAACACAGTAAACTTTGCCCAGTTAGTATCCACGTCTTAATAATAAGAATGCTATGTAATTATGGAGCATCCTATGATTTTCATTCTACTTGTACCTATGTTGGACCTCAGAATAACCCTATAAAAAGACTGGATAAATATTCTTAACATAACCTTGCAGAAGAGGAAGCTGCACACAGAGGTGTTAAGTGATTGAACCAAGGTCACACAGCTTGGAAATGGTTGAACTGGGATTTTTGTCCAAAGACCTATTTCTAGTTCACCATTTTGGACATGTGATTTTATTGGTACAATATAGGAAACTCCCAGTGTTTCAAAATACATTCCACTGATGCAAGTCAGAAACTCATCCATAACATTGTCTCTGAGAGCTGAGGCACAAGGAAATTAAATGACCTGCTCAAGGTTCCTTACTCAGCAGAGGCAACATGTCTTCTTGTGCTACCTACACTTCCTACTTATTCCCTTTCTGAATCTTGACTTTATCACTCATCTGAAATTCCTTTCTCCAAAATTTCCCAATGACTTCTGCATTGCTAAGCCCAATGGTCTGTTTCCTTCCTGACTTCTCTACATCCTTTGATATTCCTTCTTGACCTCCCAGTCTGACCATTTCCAAACTCCTAATAAATCCTTCTTTCTAACTTCCCTGCTCCCTGCTTATGTTTTGGATGCCATCACTCCAATCAGCTAGGTCCCCAACCTCAGAAACATCCTTGATTCTCCCTCTCATACTCCTTATATTCACAGAGATAGAGACACCATAGCTAGATAGGCAGGCTGGTGGGCAGGCAAGTTGGTAGATAAATAGTCAGATGGATGGATAGATAAGCAATAATAGATAGCATTTATATAGCGCCTACTCTGTGCCAACCACTTTATAAATATTCTCATTTGATCCTCATAGTTGGGTAGTCAGATGGTGCAGTAGATAACACACTGGCCCTGGAGTCAGGAAGACCTGAGTTCAAATCTCACCTCAGACACTTACTAGCCATGTGACCCAAGTCACTCAACCCTGATGGCCTCAGAAAACTGAAAAACAACATCTAGTCTGTAGAAATAATTTGTAGTCTCAGAACAAAGAATCTTCTCCTCCTCACAGTAACCTTGGGAGGCAGGTGCTACTATTACCCCCATTTTATAGATGAGGAAACTGAAGTAGAAAGATAAGAGAGATGCTTTCCTCTTCTCAATACTCACACAGTCACACTTGGATTCAAGCCCCTGTCACTTCTCACCTGGACTATTGGGACAGCCTCCTCACTGCCCTCCTCGCCCCAGTCCAGTCTTTCTTCTCTTGGATCTGTCCTGCCCTCAGCTGCCAAATGGATATTCTTTAAGAAATATCATGGAAAATCAAGGAATGACAGATCTGACCATGTCATTTCTTAGTTTACAAAGCTTTTGCGACATTTTGTTGAGGATAAAATACAGACTCGTCAGTTTGACTTTTAAAACCCTTCACAATCTGATTCCAATCTTTCTTTCCAGGGTAATTACACATTACTCTCCACCTCACACACTCCATTTCTAGCCAAACTGACCTGACTGGCTGCTCCTTGTACAAACTATTTTATCTTCCATCTCCCACCTCCGTGCTTTTGCCCAAGGTGTCTCTATTCCCCAAATGCTCTCCCTTCCCAACCCCACCTTGAAGAATCCATGGCTTCTATTAAGGTTCAGCTCAGGTCACACTTTCTCTGTGATGTCAATCCTCATTTCTCTTCCTTCTCTCACTATCAAATTGCTATTATCAAAAGAGACAATATTTGTAAAGTGTAACTTAGCATAGTGCCCAGCACATAGTAGGTGCTATATGAATGTTTATTTATACTTATAAATATAATAACATATGATATATAATCTATTTTAACATGTATAATACAAAATATAAATATACTCTATTATATATTTCTATAATATATAATATATTTATATTAATGTTTTTTCCCTTCCCTTACCCTACTACACATACTTCACCCATATTTTGAATTTAATTCTGTGTAAATGTTGTTTCCTCCCAGTAGAATGTAAGCTAGAAGGAAAGGACTTTTTTGTTTTATATTTGTAACCCAAATGCTTGCTCAGTGGAAGCAAATAGTAAGAACTTAATAAATACATGTTGGATTGAATTAAACACATAAAAGCTGCCTTACTTGAAAAAGAATAACCCTATAAAAAGATTGGATAAATATTCTTAACATAACCTTGCAGAAGAGGAAGCTGCACACAGAGGTGTTGAGTGATTGAACCAAGGTCACACAGCTTGGAAATGGTTGGACTGGGATGTCAAAGATACAAGCCGAGTCTTATGATTCCATGTTTGGATCTCTCAACATACCTTGAGTGTGGATGAACTCTTCATCTTCTTTCAAGAGAGGAGCTGAAGGTGGTGAAAAGAATTTGAAATTTGGAACCCTAAATGCACTCTCCCCTCCCTTCTCACCCCTGGATTGCTTCATCTGCGTCCTCCCAGACTGCATGCCTTACCCTCTTCTAACCCAGCCAACCCACTCCTACTAGGTTAATCTTTCTTATCATTCATGTTGATAAGCTTAGCCTAGAGAAGGCATGAGAAAATGTAGGTCCCTCTCCCTTTTTTTTTTTTTTGCAGAGGTGTGTGCCTATGGGTGTGGAATACTACATATACTCTGAGACTTTGTTGAAGTGTTGGCTAGTTTTTAATGATGTCTCATTTCTTTTTTTTGTTATTTGTTACAAGGGATGACTCCTTGGGTAGAGGAGGAGAAGGGAGGGATATATTTGAAAATGAAGATTATATAAAAATAAAATATGTGAATGTAAAAAATCAATTAAAAAAGTTTTTTATGATTTCCTATAGCATTCATTGTTCAATCATTTTTGGTCATGTCTGACTCTTCATGACCCAACTTAAGGTTTTCTTGGCAAGGATACACGAATGGTTTGCATTTCATTCTCGATCCTTAATTTTACAGATGATAAAACTGAGGCAAATGGGGTTAAGTGATTTAACTAGGGTGATACAGCTAGTAAGTGTTTGGGGCCAGATTTGAACACAGAAAGATGAGTCTTCCTACTCCAGGTATGGCTCTCTATCCACTGCACCAACCAGCTACCCCTATATTCTACAGTACTAGGTCTAAAGTCCACTGCCAGGGGCTTTTAAGACCTTCAAATATGATCATCCTACCTGTATAACACTGTTTCTTGTCATTACTCAATACAGTCGCTATGTAGTCAAGCTAGAATACCACATGCCCCCATCATCGCCTAACAAGCCATGCTTGTCTTTGACTCTATCAGATCAAAGGACCTGAGTTCAAATCCTGCCTTGCCACTTAATATCCAAATCACTGCTACTCTCAGTCTCAGCCTTCTCTGTAACATGACAGAGATTGAATGAAATGATCTCCAAGTTTATTTCCAGCTCTAAGTCTTATGACTCTATGACACTCTATCCCCAAAGCTCCTTGAGGTGGGGATTGTTTTCGGCATTTTTGTCTCTATATTCCCAGCAGCCGCTATAAAGTAGGATCATAGCACTAGAAGGGACTTTAGATCTTGTCCAGCCTACCCATTTATTTTTTAGGGAACAATTCTTGACATTATAGAACTTAACTGAAGTGTATTAACATTCCACTATTACATTTCAATGAAAACAGAAAAAAATTATGATCTCTACTTCTCAAAAAATTCACAACTCCCCCCATTCAATTCCAAACACAAAATAGCTTATGAAAGCTTATAAATTCCATATGAATCTCAGCATTTATGGCTAACAGATTAAAATGCTATAAGTTTTAAAATAACAAATGAATGATTCAGTTGTATAGAGACAGAAAGCACACCCTTTAGAAACTGCCCAGATGGCTCATGGGTGGTAGATGAGTAGCAGAAGCAGGTTATGTGTGAGTCTGCATAATGCTAGCTTATTCCCATACAATCTATCTCTGAGGAAAGCCTGACATCGACTAGGACTCAGGAGAGGGAAACCTGTGGCAAGAAGGTCACATTGTCCCTCTAGGTCCTCAAGTATGGCTCTTTGACTGAATCCAAATATTCCCCACCCCTGGGCTAGGTACTAATACAGATTAATGCTGGTAGTTGACCTGTCTAGTAGAAGATTATGGACTGGCCATTTAGTCTGAGCCTCAGACATCTGGTGAATTTCACTGATCAAATGAGATAATCTTTATAGAGTGATTAGCAGAGTTCCTGGCACATAGTAGGTGCTTAATAAATGTTTCCTTCTTCGTTTGGGCTTCTCAGATTCCAATTATACAGCCAATTAAGTCACTTGGAATGGTGAGAATCTTTACTTCAACACACTATCTCAAGTAGTCATCCAGACTCTTCTCAGAGACATCCTTCAAGAGCAGACTCACTACCTCCCACTGCAGCTCAATCCACTTATGAATACATTTAATTGTGATCAAGTTTTTCCTTCCATTGAAAGTAAAGTTGCCTCTGTCCAACTTCCACTCATGACTCCTAGTTCTGCTAAACAAACAAGTCTACTGACTTCTCCCTCTTCCACATGATGATCTTTTACATTTTTGAAGACAGATCTCATATACTCTGAGCTTTCTCTTCTCCAGAACAAATATCCCCAGTTGCTTCAGCCTATCCTTGTGTGTCATTAATTTAAGACCCTTTACTCTTCTGGTTGCCTTCCTTAAAACTCTCTCCAGTTTATCAATATTCTTTCTTAAATATGGTGCCTAGAAGGGAATGTAATATTCTTGATACAGAAGGACTATCTCCTTCTTCTTTCCAGAAGCTCTCCCTTTCTAAATGCTGCCCAAGTTTGCATTAGCAGTTTTTTGGCTGACCCATCACAGGATGTATTCATAAAGTGCTGAAATCCCAGATCATTTTCAGACAAACTGCTAACTAACCACACTTCCTCCCTTGTGATTGTGAAATTGATTTTTTGAATTCAAACATAAGACTTTACATTTATCTTCATTCATTATGCCCACTGGCATCATGTTCTAGTCTATCAAGATCCAGTGCGTTAGCTTATTCTCCCAGCTTCACGCTATCAGCAAATTTAGTAAGAATGCCCCTCTATTCCTTTTCTAGCTTGAGTCTTTCTTGATTACATACTATATAACACCTTGTTTCCCCTGCTTGAAGTCACTTTCAAATTATATAAGCTTTGACACAAAAGGGGGCCACTTGATAGCTACCATGCTATCAAATGGGAAGAAGTTGATTTTGAAAGCAATTGAAATTTCAACGGGATTTTTTTTACAAAATATTCCCGGCACAGCATAGAGGGCATCACCTGCCTTTTTGAGTAGCTACATACCTTGCCTGTGGTGGTATCTAGGGACACTCTTCTGATCCCCTGAATTGCATGTTTTGGGTAATGCAATTTATATGGTTAGAAAGGGGTCATGCCATGAAGAAAGGTCCCATGACCCCCAAAATATTCATGAGTACTTGTTTGTGGTAGCAAAGAACCAGAAACAAAATGAATTCCCATGGGCTGGGGAATGGTTGAGCAAATTACGGTCAATGAGTGTATTATACCATAAGAAATGATGAACATGTAGAAGAATTCAGAGAAGTATGGGAAGACTTATATGAACTGATGCAAAGCGAAGTAAGAACCAGGAAAACAATATAGACAATAACTACAATAATGTAGTGAAAAAACACAAAACTTAATGCTGTGTGATTATAGTGACCAAGTTTGGTCCCAGAGAAAAGATGAAAAAATTACCCTCTTTCTCATCTTTTGCAGATGTAGCAGATTGTAGAACACTGCAAATACTAAAAGACTCTGACGATTCATTAGTCAGTTTTGCTGAATTGTTTCTTTTATTCTTATTCTTAATCATGAGGGATAGATTTTTGGGTTGTTTCCCCTTTTTGTTACGTGTATCTCCAGTGTCTAATCCAATGCTGGGCATACAGTAAGTGATTGTTAAATGTTTCCTGACTGATTGGATAGGAAGAGGAGAAGGATATAACTATAAATGAAAGCCATGTAAAAACAAAAGTTATCAATAGTTTTCTTTAAAGGATGTACCCTTAAAAAAGGGAAAAGGTCATTTCTCAAGGTCATGTAGAATGGACATCCTCTACCTGTCGGGCAACTCTAATCAAGGTAGGTTTATTTTCCTGGCAATAAGCCAAAGTTTCTCTTGGACACTGGGCATTCTCATGCTCCTTGTTCACTGATCTAAGGGTGGACAGGATTGGATCCATTTCTATCAAAGCAAAGGCTCAGTCAAGTGAATGATTTGGGCGAGATGCCCTTCTGGAAAGCCAAGAAACTGTATTTATCTTTCCAGGCTTCTGTTCAGCTGTTATTGGGCAGACAGCATTTGCCAGCCTAGTTTCCCTGGGTTATGAAGTCATCACAGTTTTAACTCCAGCAATGATTTCAGGCTGTTACTATATGGGAATTACTTGAGTGTCTTGATTTTTCATTTGCCATACAAAAATAGATTCCCCAAAAAAGTTTTGCATAGCCTAATCCTGGGTAGGAAGTTGGGTTTGGCCAATGCCAAGGTCTTTCTTTCCCTTGGGCATCAAAGGACTTCCCCTTTGTGCCCCCTGTAGAGTGGACCAGCAGCCTCTCTATTAAGGGAAGTCTTGTCTCAGAGGCTGGAGGGTATCCTCTCCTAAGAGCTAAGAACAGAAGCAGCTTACAGTGACGGGCTGAAAAAACCCAGGGTGTTAGATGAAACATGGGAAGACAATTTGGCAGGCCCACCCCCGATTTCTCTGAAACTGACAAGCCCAGACATTTCCAAAGCAGGCCAAATTTGTATTCTGAGCCCAAGGGCTTCCTCTTTCTGACTAGGGTGATACCCATTTGTTTCCTTTACAGAGACTCCCAGTTCCCTCCTGTTTTGGACAACCATGCCTCTCCCAAGAAGGATTTTGAGGGAGGGCTTTGGTCATCTCATTCACTTATTCTTTTTTTTTGATTTGATGTGATTTCATGGGTAAAAAGAATTCCTGTTGAGGAAATTCCCTCTACCAATGCAGTGACAGTCAGAAGGGCAAAGTGGATCAAGACCTAACTGACCTCGGTGTCAGAAAGACCCAGGTTAAAGTCATTTCTCTGACACATCCTTGCTGAGTGACCCTAGGTCTTTAACTCTTAATGCCTCCGACAACTTTCTAAGACCATAAATTGCAGAGAAAAAGCCAACTGACATTGGTAGAAACTCATTCATACTAAAGGGTAAATGATTGATAGGGCCTGATATGTTCTAATCCAAGAGGCACTTAATTTAATTCAACAAGTGTTTTTAAATGCCTATCATGTGTCAGGCATTGACATTACAAAGACAAAACCAAAACAGTCATTGCCTTAAAGGAATTTATTCTATTGTAGAGAAAATTCAATATAAATTCAATTATAATAATAAATAATAAATTCAATCTAAAAGTATATGAAATAATTTGAAGGGAGAGGCCATGGCAGTTATTAACAGCACAATAAACATTCTAGAGGATCCAATGGAAAGATAAGACTATGGACATGTAAAGCCTCAGACAAAGAACTGAATCTCTCATTGCCTGAGGTTCAGATACTCCAAACAGAGCAGGGAAGGTTGAGCCTTCCCTGAGTCTCTAAAATCATTCCATGGAGACCTGTAGGCTCTTCTGTGGGAGCCCAGGCCAAGGTCTGCTCCTCAGCTCTTGTGAGGACTTGTGGACACATCAGTGTCCACATGAGTGACAGGTCCCTCACACTCCCTCAGACCATGCAGGGGAGATGGTATAGTCAACCTTGGCGTGAGCCAGAGCTGACCTTGCTGAGGATTGGCACAGAACATGGCACATAGTAGGGGCTTTATAAATACTTGCTAATGTACATGAGATAATTCAATGCCACTATCACCCTCTGGCCAGTTTGCTGGCCTGGGAGGTCACAACCCTTTTGCTCCTGTAATCATTGGCCCTTTTGTGGCCAAATGGACTTGGGTAGGACTTGGAGTCTGGCACAGCAGACTCTTCAAAAAACTGTAGAGCCAAGCACAGCAGCGATGGCCAGCGTGCAGCTGGAGATAACGCTTCCCATCTTCCGTTATCCGCCTCTGCACTAAAGCTCCAGCAATTGTATGCTCTGAGGCTGGCTATAAATAACCACACAGATGTGCAACCGAGTGGAAAGATAGAAAGGCCTTCATGCCAAATCTATCTTTCCTTCCTTTATTGTCTCTCTTTTTCTCTCTTGTCTTTCTGTCTTTTCTTTCTCTTTTCTTCTTTCCTTTCTTGTTTTCTTCCTTCTTTCCTTCCTTCCTTCCTTTTCTCATATTTCTTCTTTTCTTTCTCTTTTCCTCCTTCTTTCCTTTCTTTCTTCCTTTCTCATTCCTTCCTTTCCATTTTCTTTCTTCCTTTCTTCTCTCTTGTCTTTCTTCTTTCCTTCCTCCTTCCTTCCTTCCATCCTCCCTCCCTTCCTTCCTTCTTTCCTTCCTCCATTATTATTTTGCCTCCATCCAATAACAGATGTAGGCTAAGTTGAACCTTTTTCTTTTAATCCATGTCTGTGATTTCTTCTTTGTAGGGAACTCTTGCCTCGGTGTTTATCTGTATGACCAAGGGTAAGTCATTAACCTCTCTGTGCCTAAGTTTCTTCACCTATAAAATGATGCCTCCAAGGCCCTTTCAACCCTAGATCACAGGATTATAGGTTTGGAGCTACAAGGGATGTTAGAAGCCACAGAGCCCAATCCCCTCATTTTACAGATAAGGAAAGTGAGGCAAAGATGAGGGGAGCGAATAAGTACCTATGTGGCACCTACTGTCTTCCAGGCACTTTACAAATATAATCTCATTTGACTCTGGAAGGTAGGTGCTGTTATCTCCATTTTACATTCGAGGAAATTGAGGCAAACAGAGGTTAAGTGATAGTAAGTGTCTGAGGTTGGATTTGAACCCAGCACTCTATCCACTGTGCCATTGAGCTGCCTCAAAAAGGTGAGGTGACTTGACCAGTCATACAACTAGTAAGTATCTGAGGAAGGATTTGACCCAGATCATGCTGACTCCAACTCTAATACCCTATCTCCTTTGCCACAATGCCTTTATGATCCTACAATTCCAGTGTGAGAATTTCCCCAGAAGATCAGTGACTTAGAGTCATAGAGTATTGCCTGAGACACTGAACAAGTGTGTGACTTAGGCTAGGTCACACAGTCAGAATGTGTCAGAGGTGAAATTTGAACTCAGGACTTTTTGTTTTGATTGCAAGGCTTGTTCTCTATCCACTACACCAGGCTCTTCTTGAGTTGGACTTGAGTCATTTGAAGAGGAAGTGTGTGTGTGTGTGTGTGTGTGTGTGTGTGTGTGTGTGTGTGTGTGTGTTTATGTGTGTTCTGTGAAACTGCACAAGATAAAATAGGGGCAGCTAGGTGGTGCAGTAGATAGAGCACCAGTGCAGGTGGTGCAGTGGATAGAGCACCAGTGCAGCAATCAGGAGGACCTGAATTCAAACCTCAGACATTTGACACTCATTAGCCGTGTGACCTTGGGCAAGTCACTTAACCCCAACTGCCTCATCCTGGGTCATCTCCAGTCATCCTGAAGAATATCTGGTCACTGGATTCAGATGACTGTGGAGAAATGAGGCTCATTCAAAAAACAAAATCAAGGGCAAGTCATGTCATTATTTCTCTGATGGCACAGTCTTCTTTGGCAACGAAGGATGAGCACACACACACAAGATAAAATTGAAACTCAGTTTATTCCTTCCAAAGAAGGACCATGATAATTGTAGAGAAATAAGAGAGTAGATGATCAAGGACTTAGAGTTCATGAACTCCAAACTACTCTTGAGTTCTGGACAGGAAAATTCTATTTTGTTTCAAATATACTCTAATTGTTTTCTTCTTTTTTTTTCATCACCTACATTTCTCAATCCATCACTTTTGCCTTCCCCCCTCCAGAGGGAAGCTATATAATAAAGAATAAAATAATAAAGAATAAAAAGAAGGGAAAAAAATTTAACAAAACTAATGAACAGATTGAAAAAGTATCACATTATTTGTAGTATTCCACACCCATAGCCCCCCCATCTGAAAAAAAAGGAGAGAGGTACCTTCTCATAGCTCTTCTGGGAACAAATTTGCTTATTATTATACTTTTGAAACATTGTTTTGACTCGTTTTGTTATTCTTTTCATTTCTATTGTTGTGGTCATTGTGTGTGTTGCTTTCCTGGTTCTGCTGACTTGTCTTTGGACATGTAAGTCTTCCCAGGCTTCTCAAGTTTCTCCATATTCATCTTATGACCCAGGCACAAATATTCCACACAATTTATTCAACTCTTCTCAAAGGCCATCCACTTTGTTTCCAGTTCTTTGTCTAATTTGAAAAGTATTGTTGTAGATATTTTGTAGTACATGGGGCCTTTCTTTGTTCATTGCTGTCCTTGAAGTATATACCTAGCGGTAGGATCTCTGGGTCAAAGGATATAGACATTTTTGTCACTTTCTCACCATGATTCCAATTTTCTTTCCAGAACGGTTGGATCAATTCATGAAACGTTTTTAAATCTCTCATCAAAAAGAACTCTAACCATCCTGTTTTCTTCACAAAACTGTTGGTTAGCATTTCCTGAGCAGGGCCATACTCTCCTGTGGCCTTATCTTTCCCTTCCTAGTTTAGGGCAGCTCTGATACTCCTCATATCAGCTGTCACATACCCTGCAGTCCTTGTGGCAGTGACCTGTTCCAGGCTGGGCCCCAGTGGTGGTACTTCTGAGGTCCTTGCCAAATGCCCACTTTTAACTCCCTAAACCTCTTTCCAAATTTTAGACCCTTCCAGGCCTCATGACTTCATAACATTTTGTCCTGTACAAAAATGTTGCATATCATTGTTCACCTTGGAATAGTGCTAATAACTGACATTTGCATAGGGTTTTAAAGTTTATGAAGATGTTGTATGTGTGTGTATATACACATGTGTATATATTCAAACTTTATATATGTGTATGTAAATATATTTATATGTATGTATGTATGTATGTATGTGTATGTGTGTGTGAATTCAACCTCACAACATTCTGTGAGGAAGATATTACTATACCCATTTTGTCGTTAATGAAACTGAGGCTTGGGCTCTAGCGTCACAATATCTCTTGAATATGACCCCCTTCTTTTCCCTTTATCCCATGAGAGCCCTGGTCTAGTCCTGGGGTACTTGAGTAGTTTCCCATTTGGTCTCCCAGCCCCTAGTTTCTCCCCTCACCAGCTCATCCTCTGTACATCTAAGTGATTTCCTAAAGCACAGGCCTGATGACATTATTTCCTTGCCCAATAAAATCCACTGACTTCCTCTTGTCTCTAGGATCAAATAGAAATTTCTCTCTTTGGCCGTTAGGCTCCTCTAGAATCCGGTCCAGGCCTACTTTTCCATACTTGTGATCTGTTTCTCCCTTTCGGGAACTCCACGGTCCAGCCAACTGGACAACTTCATGTTGTCATTCATACCTGAATAAAATGCTTATACTTGTTGACCCAGATATGTCCCTCTTAGGCCAAGGAGATTGTTGCCAAAAATCACACACGCAGGATGTCCCCCATGCCTTGAATGCTTTTCTCTGAGTTTCAGCTCAAGCACAGCCTCCTCCAAGATGCCTTTTTGGACCCTCCTCCCGGTCTCCCCCCCCCCCATTATTGTCCTTACCCCTGAATTAGTTCCATATCTGTTTTGCTTCTCTATGTCCTGTTTACTTAGCTATGAACATTTCCCAACTAGAAGGTAAACACTTTGAGGACAGGGCCTGTATGTCTTTCCAGCACTTAGTGCAGTGCCTAGAACATGGTTTGTTCTTGTTCAGTTGTTTCAGTTGAGTCCCACCCAAAGGGCCCCATTTGGAGTTTTCTTGGCCAAGATACTGCAGTGGTTTGCTACTTCCTTCTCCAGCTCATTTTACAGATGAGGAAACTGAGGCAAACAGAGCAAACAAAGTGACTTGCCCAGGGTCACATAGTAAATATCTGAGTGAACTTGGGTCTTCCTGATTCCAAGTCCAGTACTCTATCCACTAAGCTTGTCTACTTGGATCTGTTCACTGTAGCTCTTCAAAAATCAGTCTATGTCCTGACATTTTCTTTTCCCAAGTGTTCAGGGAGGAGCTAAAGCGAGAGTGGTGTTTGGTGGGGCCTGGCTGCTCCCTGGATATCAGTGATGGGGCTGCCATTAGCAGGACCATGACTCTCAGTCTAGGTGGCAAGAAATATGGGACCTGGTCCCTGCCCCCAGGAGATCCTAATTCTGCAAGCGTACAGCAGTTCTGCTTCATCTTTCCTGTGTTGTGGACCCCTTCAGCAGGCTGGTGAAGCCGACAGACCTCTGCTGAGAATCAGGTTTTTTAAGACTCAAATGAACTACTCAATTTCAATTGAGATTAGTGAAAATAAAGATGTGATTTGTCTTCCTAGTCAATTTCTCAGGTTAAGAACCCTTGTGTTAGAGAGACAAGATATAGAAGTTCTAGCCTGATAACCAAGCCCCAAAGGCAGAGCGACAAGCATACACAGCAGCCCTGTGTGGTCAAAGGAGTGCCACAGTTAGCAGCAAAAGACTTGGGTTTGAATCTCAGTTCTACTACTGATTTCCTATGTGACCTTGGACAAGTCATTTCCATTCCCTGTCTGTCAGATGAAGAATTTGGATTAGTTGATCTCTTAAGATTCTTTCCAGCTCTAAGTCTTGGTGTAGTCCTTCACAACTTGGATCCATCCTACCTTCCCAGGTTCCTAAAGTTCATAGAGAAATGACTTATCCAAGGTCACATACTTAATTACTGAATGAGTATTGATTGGAATTCAGATCTTCCAGCCCTCGCATACTTTGGATGAAATAACCTCTCAGGTCTTCTTAGATGCTGTGAGTCTATTTTCCAAATCCAGTGGTCTTTCCACTACCTATATGCTTGTCTCCTGTACCCAAGATAGTAAGTTCTGGGATCCTGTCAACTTGAGGAAATTGCTGAATTTTCATGATGTGGAGAAGAAAAAGACCAGTAGGACCATCCAGTCGAACGTCAGCTTGTGTTTACTCAAATCTGTCACCCCTTAGACAGATTTGTTCAGAAGAACTTTTTTAAAGAGTAATTTGGAACTATGCCCAAAGGGCCCTAAAATTGTGTATGTCCTTTGATCCAGCAATAAATACCACTACTAGGTCTGTACCTCAAAGAGATCACAGAAAAAGGACTTACAGACATGAAAATATTTATGGCAGCTGTTTTTGTAGTGGTAAAGAATTGGGAAGCAAGTGGATGCCCATTGACTGGGGAGTGGATGAAGAAGATGTGGTATATAATTACCATGAAATACTCTTGTGCTATAAGAAATGATGAACAGGATAATTTCTGAAAAACCTGGAAAGATTTATATGAACTGATACAAAGTGAAGTAAGCAGAACCAGAAGAACATTGTACACAGTAACAACAATATCGCATGAAGATCAACTGTGAATGACTTAACTATTCTCAGGAAAAAAATGATCCAAGACAATTCCAAAGGACTTATGATGAAAAATACAATCCATCTGCAAAGAAAGAACTGATCATGTCTGAATGCACATTGAAGCATACTTCTTTTTTACTTTATTATTATTTTGTTTTTGTCTGCCTTTTCTTTTGCAACATGCTAATGTGGAAATGTTTTGCACATGTATAATATATATACATATATAATGTGTATATATAATGTATATATACATACATATAAATATATATAATATATATATCAAATTGCCTGCCTTCTCAAGGAAAGGGGAAGGGAAAGAGGGAGAGAATATTCAATTAAAAAATTTTTTAAGAATGAATATTAAAATTTTTTGTTTATATGTAATTGAGAAAGATAAAATAAAAATCAAATGTAAAAATAAGAGGAAGAGGAAGAAAGAGAAGAAAAGGGGGACTTTTCCTTCATAAACAATAACAGCTATGAAAGATGGCTACATAGCCCCAAAACTATTTTAACTCTGACGTTGCCTCTAATGAGGAATATATATCTGCCCAGTGAGCTGAGAAGGCATTACTATTATTAAAAATTGCAGTAATAATAGCAAGAATCTATGGAATATTATCACTAATTTGGGAGATAGCATATTGCAGTGGAAGTCAGAAGAGCTGGGTTTAAATTCTGCCTCTGATACTTATGACTTGTATGATTTTGGGGGTGGTAACCTCTGTTTGTTCATCTGCAAAATAGAGGATTAGACTTGATGGTAGATGGTCTCTAACTTTTGTTTAGCTCTAGGCTGTGAAACTATGAGTAGCTCATCAGTATATTACGCCATTATCATTTCATGGTGTTTTCCATCCATTACCTTAATAGTGTTGTGGGAACCAATGGTCGAGTCAGAAATACAGAACACCAGGGCTTAAAGTATCTGGTTTGTGGTCAGGGTGAAAACTGACCTGAATTTTCATTATTGTTGTTGAGTTGTTTCAGTCATGTCCAACTCTTTGTGACCCCATTTGGAGTTTTCTTGGCCAAGAAACTGGAGTGGTTTGCCTCTTTCTTCTCCAACTCATTTGACAGATGAGGAAACTGAGGCAAACAGGGTTAAGTGACTTGTCGAGGGTCACACAGCTAGTAAGTATCTGAGGTAAGCTTGGAACTGACTCCAGGCACAGTGCTCTATCCACTGAGTCACCTGGATGCCCTAATTTTCATTAGCACTTAGCTATACAAATTCAGGATTGGTCAAGGCTTCAGAAACAAAACATTTATTAGAAATTATCACATACATTCCATATCATACAACTTCATGTTAATACTTAAACTGATTTGTGTGAGCAGGTTGAAATTTGACCATGCCTAATACATTCTAGTGTGCTCTTCAGAGAAACTAGACCATGGATGTCCTAATTGGACACAGGGATGTTATTAATGATATGCTAGTTACTCAGCATATGTCAATGATTGGGCCATTGGGCCAAGTCTAGTCTGGGTCAGAGAAGGCAAACATTCCACCACATCCGGTGGAATTTGGCAAATTTATACTTTAAAAATACATTTTCAAAAGATGAGAATTGTTAGCAGGTTAAGTGCATCCTTCACTGTAGGATATCTGGAAGTTGTTTCTTTCCTGGGGGGTGGCTTCTGTAGTAAGTCCCCAAATGACACACATGCTGCCTGATGAGGATAGACTTCGGAATGCATTATTAAAAAAGAAAACAAACTACTAACTCTTCCTGAATTTGGCAAATGTTTTCAAGCAGCTGTGATCTGAGTCTTCTTTTCTATATGTGTTTGTGAAATGTCTGGTTTGTTCTTGATATTCTGGGAGGGACCCTCTGAAAGGCAGGGGAAATAGTGACAATGGAGTCATAGTTATACCCAAGGAGTGAAGATTTACGCCTTCTGGATACTCATTTTTCAAAGTATAATTTCTCTGTCTGCCTGTGTGTGTCTCTCCCTCTGTCTGTCTCTCTATCTCTCTCTCTCTCATGCTTGCTCTGAGTGAGTTCTCCATAAAATGGTCTTTCTGGTAAGCATACGTTTTGCATTCCAACAATGTGGTCAGTCCATTGGAGGTGCGCTCTCTGAAGCCTAGTTTCAATGTTTGGCTGTTTAGTTCTGGTAAGGACTTCAGTGTTCTGCCAGAATGTGTTCAGGGAGGACTAGTACTTCTGGTGTGATAGCTGCTAAGCCCTCTTCAGGGCTGCTTCCCACCTTTGGTGCCTGCTTTTTCCACCCAAGTCTCACCTGTGGCTCCAAGAAGCTGTAGCATGGGCAGTGGCCACACCTCCAGCTTGCCCAACAAAGAGCTGGAATAACAACACGGAAAGTATTTTCCATTCCTGGAGAGAAGGGAGTGATCGGAGATCAAAGAATCATAGATTCAGAGCTGAAAGAGGTCACCAAATCCCACACCTTCATTTCACATATGATTAAACTGAAGCCAAGAAATGGAGGATTTGAACCTACACCCCTTAATTCCACATTGAACACTCTTTCCCCAGACTGTCCCATTTTGTCTCCTATAAGGGAATGATTCCAGTTGGGCTGGTTCCTTCGTAAGGATACAGGATCTTAGGGCTAGAAATACAACCCCCTCATTTCACATTGGAGGACATGGTGAGGATGTGACTTACCCAAGGTTGACATAGGAACTTCCAGTATGGCAACTCCCTCTACCAACCAAGTTACCCATATGTAACTTACTTTGCAATGAAGTATTTATCTATTAAGCATCTACTGTGTACCACTCACTGTGCTTAGTTTCCAGGATACAAAGTCAAAAATTAGACAAGTCTCTGCCCTTAAGGAATTTATATTACATTGGAATATAGTGTTAGAGAGGTGGTGCCTGATGAATAAATAAATGAAAAAGCACTCATTCAGTACTTACTATGTAGCAGGCATCATACTAAATGATGAAGATACAAATATTAAAAAGGAGACAGTCCCTACCTCCATGGCCTGAGGCCTCTGGGTTCTGGGCCAGGAATCTGGAAGAACTCAGGTAACTTAGTAGCCATGTGACCCTCAGTAAGTCACTAAACTTCTCTGCCACAGTTTTTTCATCTAGAAAATGGGAGAAATAATTGTACCTACCTCCCAGGGTTGTTGTCACAATAACGGGAGTTATTTGTAAAACGCTTTGCAAACCTTCAAGTGCTATGTAAAAGCTACTCATTATTTTTTAGTTACTATTAAGGAACTTAACAAGTGTTAAGTGACATCTAAGCTTTCAAAGAACTTCAATTCTAATTCTAAGTGACTTGCCCAGGGTCTCACATCTATAGGTATCAAAGGGAATATTTAAACCTGACTCCAAAGCCAGTCCCCTTCTCATTATGCCCTACCTATGATGGGGGCTAAGACAATATTAAGAGCAAGGTAGTCACCCAATTTGATGCTGTTTGGATTGTTCCTGATTATCCCTTGCTCAGAGATTTTCAAAGTATTTGAAAATCTTGCCCTAGGAAATACTGTGTTCTCCAATGGGGTGGGGAGGTGGGAGGGGTTCCCTTTGAGCCGGGAATTAATCAATCAACAAGCATTTCTTTACTTGGTACCAGGCACTGTGCAAATGTACTGTCCAGAGTAGTGGAGGGTAGAATGGGTGGAGGGGTGGGGATGAGGAAAGGCCATATATGGACACCTCCTTGGTTTCTACTTGCTCCTTTTCAACTTATCTCCCACACCCAGGAACTTCTGATATTCCCCCCCACCCCCCACATCCTGTATAATCAACAGTTTACAGGAAACTACCTAACCTTTCCAGGAAGATCTAGCCCCTGGATGCCACTTGTTTGCCCCTCATCAGTCACACTCCCACATGCCTTCTCTTTCACTCATGTAATTGACTCTGAGTTTCCAGGATCCGGTCAGTGACCTTGCTCTCCACTGTATCTCTTCAAGCTTGGGATTTTTTATTATTATTAATAATTTTGTATTAATAGCTATCCTGGGACAGTTCTGCAAGTCCAGCTTTGGCTAAACATCCTAGAACAGAGTAAATGCATCTCTTTCCAAATTCCTTTTGCAACAGATCAGTGAGAATGAAAATGGCCCACGTCTGCCTGCACACACAGGTCAAGAGATGGGAGGGCACGTTGTTCCCTGATTCCTAAAATACTATTTGTATGACAGCTTTGCTTCCTCATGATGTGACTTTAACAGAAATGTAAAGCAGCAGAATGGGAAAGAGAATGGATCCTTTTGAGCTCTGGATTTGGAAACAGAGGACATCACTTTGAATCCCAGCTCTGTCACTGACATCTCTGATTTGGGGCAAACCACTAAACTCCAATCTGGCTTCCTTCCTGTAAAATGAAATGGTTTGATCAGATGGCCTCCCAGGTCCCTTCCACTATGACCCTAAGGATTTTAAGTCACTTATCCCCCTTGGGCTTGGTTTCCTCAGTTGTAAAATGAGGGTGTTGGATTTGATTGACTCTGAGGTCCTTTCCAACTCGGAACCTGTGGTCTTCTATGAACGTCTTAGGTGGCCACAGGTTTGCTAGAAAGTACATTGTAGCATCATCTTCTCATTTCCTAAATCCTCCTTTCCACTGCATCTGTGGATGCCTTTCCTCTCAAGACTACTTTGCATCCATTTAATGCATATTCTGTGCCTGTATATAAATACAGGTATAAAAACAATGTATGTATGTACATAACAGGAACAGAGACAATGTTTATGTATGTATATATGCATGTATGCATGCATGCATGTATGTATGCATGTGCATATTAGAACATAAGCACTTTGAAGGCAGAGACTGGTTTACTTTTTCTTTCCCTAGCACCGCATTCGGTTCAGTTCAGTTATTTCAGTCATGTTCAATTCTCCTTGGTTTCATTTGAGGTTTTCTTAGCAAAGCTATTGAAGGAATTTTCTGTTTTCTTCTCCAGTTCATTTTACAGATGAGGAAACTGAGGCAAACTGGGTTAAATGAGGTCACACATCCAGTGTCTGAGGGGAAGATGAGTTTTCCTGACTCCAGATCTAGTGCTCTATCCACTTGGCCACCTAGTTCCATATAGTTCCATACATACATCAGTGAGAATGAAAATGGCCCATGTCTGCCTGCACACACAGGTCAAGAGATGGGAGGGAACAGTGTTCCCTTATTCCTAAAATACTATTTGTATGACAGCTTTGCTTCCTCATGATATGACTTTAATAGAAATGTAAAGCAGCAGAATGGGAAAGGGAATGGATCCTTTTGAGCTCTGGATTTGAAAACAGAGGACATCACTTTGAATCCCAGCTCTGTCACTGACATCTCTGATTTGGGGCAGTTCCCCCCCAGTACCATACAGTAGGCACTTAATAAATGCTTGATTAATTTATAATTTGTGGCATCACTCTACTTTCTAGCTGACTTCTGATGTGCTTGATGGGGATTGGAATTCCAATTTGATGACCATTTATTAAGTGCTAATGTACAGAGCGCCATGCAAGGTTCCCAGTGCTATAACAAAGGTGCAAAAGAAACAGTGGGAGCATCAAATGTTTTGAGCTGGAAGGGGTCTTAGATGTTGAGTCCAACCCTTCATTTTACAAATGAAGAAACTGAGGCCCAGAGAGGGTTTGTGATTTATAGCATTGGAGGTTTAAAAACTGAAGGCATCTAGTTCTACCTCCTCATTTTTACTGATGAAGAAATGGTCCCAAGGCAGTAAATAAGAGAACTGGAACTAAAATCCAGGTATTACACATATGCATCATGAAATCAAGGTCCTGCAGGATGGAATTGTGCAAAGTTTGGGGCATGCCACCTCTGTCTTCCTTATCAACAAGTGGAACTGTCTTGGAAGACTTGTATCAATGGTCTGATGTAGAATGTAATGCCTCCTAGAAGTGTGTGGTGCCCCAGAAACCAGCAAAGAGATAATCTTATAATTACCTAGAGGTTATTAAAAAAAAAAAAGACCTTAGTATGGTTTTTTGGTTTGTTTGTTTTACCAGAGGCAGGCTCTGAATCAGGATTGCAAGAGTTCAAGGGCCACCTCTGACCCATCCTGGCTGTGTGATCCCTTAGCATCCCCAGAAACTCTTTGATACTGGAAGTTTTGGAGGAGTTCTCCAACTGCCTTGGAGGAGGGCATTTCTAGTCTGGTAGATCCTGTTGCCAATGAAATTACGGGATCATAAGTTTAGAGCCAGCAGGGACTATAGAAATCATCTAGCCCAGGGCTTCTTAAACTTTTTCTACTCATGACTTCAAGGTCACGACACCATCTGGGATATTTAGTCCAACTCAATTTTAGAGTCAAATAACTTGGGATCTAGATAGAAGTAACTTCCTGACAGCCTCTCCATAATATAGGATATGCTCATCCTATATTTGCTTCCTATGCTCATGGGGGAAGATGTTTAGTTGATAGCATCATGAATCAGTTTATGAGATCCCAAATTTAGAGTTGGGTTGGCATATTGGACATTATCTAATTCAATCCTCTCATTTTATAGAGGGTTAGAGTTCCAGGGTTCCTTCCACTAAAGAAAGGTAATATGGCTAAGGATAAAAGTGGCAGAGGACTTGTCATTCTGCGTAAGTAGGGGTGAGGGATTTCCATAGGCTGGGTTCCTTAAGTTCATGACATCAGAGGTTGACTCCCCCCAAATGCTGCCTCTTTTCTCCCCTTCTCTAAACCAAGTTCCCTAGAGCTTGTTTCCAATCAGCTTGGCTTTCAAAGTCCACTCCCCTAAACTTCACTAACTTCATTCCCCTTATAGAAATAAGAAATAATACATGAGACATGTTTCATTCAAATAATATATCTAAAGGACCTAGATTAGAACTCAACTCCCATCCTCTTGAGGAGAGCTTGAGACTAGGCCAGATCCATTTTGGAAGATATAAGAAAGAAGAAAATGACTTCTGCTCATTGTGGGATCATCACCAGCAAGGAACAGAGAGATGATACTAATAAGCCCCTCACATACTCCCAAACAACTCCGATTTCTAATACCCTGGAAGCACTCTACTCCTGACAGCTTTATGTGGTAGGTGTGGCAAGTATCTTCTGCCTCATTTGATGGATGTGGAAATGGAGGCCAAGAGAGATTAAGTGGGTTGTCCAGCTGGTAAAGGTTAGTCAGGATTTTAACCAAGGTGTCCTGACTCCAGGTCCAATGTGTCTCTGTTCCTGCTAATGTTCAGCATGAAATTAAGCAGGGAGGAGCTCAATCCCATTGTCTAGAACATCTATCTCTCCATTCAATCAGACAGATGGAGACAATGAATGTCTAAATGCTATCAACAAAGACACAGCTGGGAGGGAGTACCGTGCTGAGGGCCTGTCACGTATGTAGAAGCATCAGGAACGAGAAAAGGAGAGCTGGTTAAAACATGTCTTGGGCTCCCTCTAAAAGTGGGCATGCTTTTGTGCCATAATCGTTACCAGATATTTGTTCGTGTCATTTCTAATTCCTCTTTTTATATCTCTGTGGAAGATGATGAAAAATGTGCTCTCTTTAGTACACGCAGCACTAGAACAGAGGAGGAGGGAAGCACCTTCAAGAACATTGAGTCCAAGCTTGTTATGGTACAGGGGAAGAATCCAAGTCCCAGAGAAGCCAAGCCAGGATCAGAACTCAGGTCATCTGCCCCTGGTACAATGCTCTTTCCCCTTTTGTATCCTGTTTCCCTATGTGATTTGTCCATTGTCAGTAGGATGTGTACTCTGAGTTATCTTCCACCAGCATGGAGATACTAGACCGAATTAACCACTCGGGTCCTTGTCCCTCTGTGACCAAAGGCACGTTTTTGTGAGCAGGGATATAACCAGGGTGGGGGTAACTGGAGTTTTGGCCTTGGACAAGCACATTTAAAAGGATGTAATGATGTAAAATGATTTACATAGATAATGTAGTTTTAAAATTCAATACATTTATATTTTGATATCATTTTTACTCCTTCAACAGCATAGACATTGGTTAACCAGTGAAACTGGCTATACCAGGAAGCTACAAGAAGGCACACTTCTCCGTTTCCCCTCCCTCAAAGGTCAGGGGAGGGCAGCTGCTACACAGTGTCCTGGAGTCTCTCTTCCCTTACCTGCCCTCCTCCCACTCCCACTTGGGCTGGTGTCTTCTGTTTTCTATCTCTACCCTACTCCCCAGTGTCCTGGGTAGTCTTTCCTCCCATGGAGTTAGCATCCTGGGTCTCTTTTAGACAGCCATGGTTGACTAGAGGGCATGGTTTATGGGGCTTATCTAGATCCTAATACTAGTAATTTTAACCCTGTACAAATTAGAATAGGGCTTCCCTATCACAGAAGGAAATGTCTCATAACTTGAGCCTCATGTGTACCCCAGTTTCTCTATATAGTGGTAACAGATCCCCACCCCCTATCCCTATAGGCATGTCAATACTTTAAACACCAAATGTGTTTCAACTTTCAGATGAACCATCACTTGGAACTAGGTCTTCATGTGGTAAGTGCCATGTCCCCAGTTACAAATTTTGTTCTGAATTTCTTGATGAAGTTAAAGATACTCATTGACTCAGTCCAGCATGCAGCTCAGAACGTTCACCAATGGTCCCTTTTCCTAGCAATTCTGAGAAGATGAGGGCTCTTTGCTAAAGGATCAGACTTTTTTCAAGAAAACAATCGGTCCCTAAAAGTACATATCTCTATCCTTTAGTTCTAGTAGAAATGAGGTCACCAACCCAGTTTCCCCTATAGCAACTCCCACCCACTGCCCCTAGCTTCGTTGTGCCCAGGATATGGGAGAAAACTCAGGAAACCATGGCATTTCTAAAGCTGAGATCTCATGCTCAGTTGCAACCTGCCCAATTTCCCTTGGGAAATAACCACCAGATATCTGTACAGGGTCACCTCAAATCCATATTCATTAGACAGAAATGGGCAGCTTCATACTCATGATGGATGACCCTTCCTTTCACCGCTTACCTACATATGGGAGATATTGCTATGCCCATGGAAGGGGTCACACATGAGTGTGTATGACTCTGTATGTATGTGTGTGTGTGCACGCATGCACATATGTCTGATTACGTGGCCACAAGTGCTTAACCATCTCAGCAGCAATACTGTGAGAGGATCAGTGGCCAGGCAAGACTTTGGGTATCATTTTGAGGGAGGGGCTCACGCATGGACATATCCATTTAGCCCATATGTCTACCCATCTATAAGCCAATCCATGGAAAGGATGCCCCTATCTACAGCTAAATACAGGCCCAAGTGTATCATTCATACATCTGAGCATGGCACTGGAAGGTGGGAAGTTTCCACACTTAGTCACATTTGCAGGACCTACCTGTTCTCTGGGTTTTGGGAATCTCACTCTCAACAGTAATGCCTCATCTCCTAGTTGGCTTCCATCTGTCTTGACTATGTGGAAGAATGCACGTCTCTGTATTTTTGAAGGGGGTGAAGTGCAGGACAGATGGAAACCAACAAGAGAGTTTAGTGTTTGGAAAGACAGGGATCAAAATTTCTTCTAAAAATCTCTTTTTTGTGTGGGATGGAGATAGGGGTAGAAATCTGAGAATTGATAGAACAAAAAATTCCAGCTGCCATGCGGCAGTCGGTTATCTCTGCAGATAGCCTAAGACCATGTATGGAATAGTTGAATGTAGAACATCGGTCTTGGCTTGCTCAGCCAGAATGTATCTTGGTGCCAGAGGGAACTCTGATATTTAGAATGAAGTCATTTCCTTTAGACCCATCCTATGGAACAAAAAGCCTTCTCTGAATTAGATGTGGCTGTATCTCCTTGACTGATCAGTGTGTGTGTGTGTGTGTGTGTGTGTGTGTGTGTGTGTGTGTGTGTGCGCCTATGGGAGGCCTTCAATGTGTTGGTGTATTTGGCCACTGTCTCATTCTCTTTGCATTCATTCTGGACTATCAGAGTCTTGCTTTAGAACCAGAATTCTCTCCTTTTCTTTCCTCTATAAAGTGATCGAGTGCTTCTGTGGCGTTTTTCTTTCTCTTGTCCCTCCTCCTCCTCTTCCTCCTCCATATCTCTCTTCCCAAGGAGTTTACGTCTCAAAGTATTTGTAGATCTGGGCCACGTATTGCATAACACTCTGCCAGTCGGGACGATCCGTGTACAGCATCTCGCTGAGTTCCTGTGTGGAAGACAAAGCAAGTCAGCTTCCCGGCTGGAGGGAAAAGAGCTCAGAGTGGCATGAGCACAAAGGCATGTGGGCAAACCCAGGGCACACTTCCTCCCTCCTAGAAAGGAAGTGGAGGAGCTCTGGATAGACAAAGGTCAAAGACTCTGAGATGCTCTTTCCTAAGAATTCTTCAGTCAGCTGACATCAGATCCTGGAGAGATTTCTACTTAAGCATGTAAGTTTACGCCATCAGTGAGTTCCCGAGAATTGTCAACAAAGCAAATAAAAAATACTCTTCTCTTTAATCAGGAGATGTTGATCTCTTTAAAAGACCAAAGCAATGGCTGGCTGCCATTTAATTTAACTAAGGATGGGCTAGGCTATTTTAGATGAGGACCAGATGGGCATCCTTTTGTTCCTGCAGTCCAGTCTTCATCTGTCATTAGCCCATAAGGTAGGAATAGCTGCCAGCAGCCAGCAGGTACAAGAACAAGACCAGAAAATGATGTTGTTTGGTCCCTGGAGGCTTAGGACAGTGACATGCCAGGCTGGTTGATTAATCCATCAGTTAGTGAACAAGCATTCATGAAGTACTTACTCTGTGCAAGCCATCATGCTGGGCACTGGGGATAGAAACTAAAATGAGAGAACCTCTGTCTTCTGGGAGTAGGAGGAGAAGGGGGTGAAGGAAGAGGAAAAAAGAAAAGGCAAAGAAAAGAAAATGAAGGAGTATGAGAAGAAGAGGAGTGGAAAGAGGAAAAGAAAGAAAGAGAAAGAAAGGAGAGAAGGAAGAGGAGGAAAAAGAGGAAAAGAGAAAGGAGAAGAGGGAGAGGAGGAGAAAGGAAAAGAAAGAAAAAGAAAGGAGAAGAGGAAGAAAAGGAGGAGAAGGGAGAGAAATAGGAAGAAGAAGAGGAGGGATGCACCCTTTCTTCATCTCTGATGAAGAAGCACCACTTTCTATATGAGGGTTTCTTAAACTGGGGATCCATGAATTCCTAAGAGGGATTCTTGAGGAGTTTAAGGATAGAATTCAGAGGGTCTGTGAACTTGAATGGGAAAAAAAATCACACCTTTATTCAATAAAATTGGATTTCTTTTTTATCTTATCACATGCATTTAAAACCATGCTTCTGAGGAGGGCTCCATGGGCTTCCCCAGACTGTTGCCCAAGGAATCCATGGCACAAACTATTTTGCATTTATTTGTATTTATATGTGTGTGTATGTATGCATGTAAGTATATATATAAACATACATATATACATATACACACACATATATACACACAGAGATTTTTTGGTAGTCTTAATTAGAACATAAGTTCTTCATGAATTGAAATCGTTTGTTATACTTGTACCCTAGTGCCTAGTGAAGTATTGGACACATAGCAGGTGCCTAATAAACGCTTACTGATTGACTGGAGGAAGAGAAGACAAGGGATTTCCACTAAAAATGTCTAAAAGTGCCTGGAAAGCTATGCTGGACTTTTTCAGAAGTCAAAGAAGAACAGCCAGGAGGAAGCGGGCAGACAAACAAGGCAAGAATGGAACTGTGTGATATATTAAACAAAACTCTACAACCCTCTGTGTCTGTTACTGGGCACTGGGAGGCCTGATGGGGTCCTATTAATGCGCCATTTATCCACTGTTTAAACAACATCCACAACATGCCTGACTAACTTGTTCCCTAGCAATGCGGAAGGATAAGCCATAGGTCGATGTTGGCTGTGCAGTTGGGATGGGAGTGGAATGAGGGGGTTGAGAATCAAGCAGAGAGACCCCCTGAAGTGTAAAGGGCTCAGGGAATGATCAATCCAACGAGTGCCAAGGGCGAGAGGTCAGTTGTGGTCTCTTTCAAAGACAGGGACCTAAATGCTAGGAAGGTTGATGAGCAAATACACAAAAGCATCTGCTTACCAGCCCAATGGAACCAAGGACAAGTGTCATGTAGAGATCAGGGAGGAGACTTAAGAAAGAACAATTAAAAAGGCATTTGCTCCCAGGTGAGGCATCAATGTGGCAGGGAAGATGCCAATGTGCTTTGGTTGAAGTGGACTTCTACTAGGAATTTTCCAGTACCAGTGACATCACAGGTCCCACCCCTAGTCATTGACATAGCACCAAAGGATCACCAATTCATGGGATATGAGAGCTGGAAGAAATCTAGGAGATCATAAATCAGGCTGGAGCATTGTAGAACTGGGAGGGACTTGAAAGATCAATGCTTTCCTTTTTTTCCTTGAGCCTCAGTTTCCTCAACTGTAAAATAAGGGACTTGGACTTAGCCACGAATTTTACCTCTAGGGCTAGGATACTATGAAATTCTGTGACATTAGGAAAATCACAGTCGTCATAAACTTTGGTTTCTTTCTCTAGAAAATGAGAGAGTCCCACTAGATAGCTCCTAAAATATATTTCAGACTAAGAAGAGGCAGAGCAGAACTTGGAAGAATCCTGTCCTCATGTCACGGTTCTAGAGTTGGAAGAGAGCCACTGACTCTGACTTTCTCATATTATAGATAGGGAAACTGAGGTCCAAGGAAGTTAAATGACTTGTTCAAGTTCACAAAGGTAGTAAGTAAGTGGAAGAGATGGGATTTGAACCTCAGGTCCTCTGTCTCTGCTCTCTCTGCTGTACTGCTACACCCTTCCCTGGGCCACTGGAGAACTGCTGTGGCTCTTTTTACTCCTCTTTTAATTCAATTCCATGCATGGAAAAAAGATTCTTGGTGCCTAACCAGAGGATTTGAGTTCAAATTCCAGCTCTGCCACTTTATCTCTGTGCTATGATGGGCCTCAGTGTCCTTATGTGTAAAATGATCAGGCTGGACTCGATGACCTCTCAGATCCAGTTCTAATTCTATGATCTCATGATCTTTTCACTTTCCTAACTTGGGAACTTCACAAACTCTTGATCTCATGAATGTCAGTGAGCACAGGCAAACACAGACAAAAGCCAGGGACCCTCCATGAACCCTTCGTAGTTCCCTTCTTATTTTCTCATCCTTCTATGCTGGGAGCTCTAGATTTCTGGGGAAAGAATTTCATGATTGTTGTGGAAAGAGTCCCGAGCTTGGAGGATAGTGGGAAGCATCCAGAGAAAGAAAGGTTTCAAGGTCAAAGCTCATTTGAAGAAACTAGTTAGAGATGGTGGTGGCCTCTGAGTGTCCTCCAGCCCTCAGTGTAACCTGAAGAACAGATTTGGGGAGGGGCAATGGGAGCTGTCAATATCTAAAGGTTCGATATGTGGGAGGGGAGATTAGATGAGATTCAGAAATAGATGCTCATTAGGCAGGACATTCATGCATGCATGCTTTCATTCAATGGCCATCACTGACCTCCTTCTATTGTGGGAAAGGACTGAAAGTTCTCTTAATGCTTTCTCTGATAGGACCAAGCTTCTAATTCCTAGTCCTTAGTCTTTCAGTGCTTTAATAGGTCAATGAGCTCATTGATGTAATTACCAGGAAAGCAGGTCCCAAACCATCTCTGCTTGCCCATCCTGTACAATTCTTGTGCATGACCCCACCCAAGCTAGATTCTCAGATTACCATATCTTAACAGATGAGATTTGGTTTTAATGGAGTCCAACCAATAGGAAGCCTTAAATTTAGGGCTTGTGAATAATGAGCCTCTTTGGATTAAGGATTTCAATTCCAGTAATGTATAGGTCTCTTGTCCCAAGTCATTGGCTAAACCTGTCTCAAGGATTCAAATGAAGATACTCACCAGGCTGGGGGTGATGCCAACACTCTCTGCAGCTTGGAATGCCAATAAGAGATTCCTTTTCTGGGGGTTGGAAAAAATGAGAAAGATGGATGTTATCAACTAAACAAATAATAAGGTCAGTCTTCTACCCTGCTGACCCTCTACCCTGCCAATAGTCACAAATGCCATAAGAATTCAAAAGCAGTGATTGCCCAAACAACCTTGAATTTAACTACCTTAAGTTTATTCCTGTATATGTCTTCTCCATTAGAAAATAGGGATCGTTCTGTTCTTTGTACTTGTAGCTTGAATACCCAGCACAGTGCCTGGTATATAGTAGCCACTTAATAGATGCTTGTTGATTGACTGAATGATACTAGGTCCTTGTAAGAGACAGCACACAATTTAATCGGATGTTCTGAGCAAAAGACCAGACCAAATTATCTATTTCTCTTCAAACTTCCATGTATTGTGATGCTTTCTCTTAACAAGGAACTTGGAAAGACCTCTAAGGATGGAGACAGAGCAAAGTGAACAGATCCAGAAGAAAACAATTTATGCAATAAGCAACATTGTAGGAAAAAAAAAACAACTTTGCAAGACTAGAGCTCTGGTCAATGCAATGACACACTTCATCACCAACCTCCTGCTACAGATGTGACAGATTTAAAATGCAGAGGGAGCAATATATTTTCTGGCATGGCCAATGTGGGAATTTGTTTTCCTGTATTATGCATATGTATGATGAGAGTTTTATTTTTAAATTCTGTTTGCTGTTTAGTTGTGGGGATGGTAGGAAGGACAGATTATAAATGCGTGAAAAAATAATTTTTTAAAAACAAAAACACTTCAGTTTGACCCTTTTTAAAGGATGATGGAAGCTTAACAGATATTTATTTAGTGACAACTGTCACATATCCCTTCCCCAAACTCATCAATTACACACACACACACACGCATGGACATACATTTTGTGTATATGTTCATGGACTTTTATGGTTCAGTGGATGACACAATCCCCAAATAGAGTTGGGGATCCTTTCTCAAGCTCTTAAGTCCAAACCTTCAGAGGCACGTTTCTACAATGGCCGCAAAGCAAAGGAAACTGCATGGTGTAGTGGAAAGAGCATAGACTCTGGAGTGCAAACATCTGCATCTGAATCCCATCCCCAATGATTATGATCTATGTGGCCTTGAATAAATCACTTAATTGACTTCCCTGGATCTCCATTTTTGCATCTGTGAGAGGAAGGGGTTGGACCAGATGAGTCCCTTCTGAGGGCCCTTTCTATTCTAAGTAATGATGTCATGATTCTGGAGCAGTACATGAAGGAATGTTTCACTTAGGGTCAGGACCATTTACTATAGACCTACTATGTGTCATGCCTTGTACTAGATGCTGAGAAAACAACAAAAGTGAAACAGTCCTTTCCCTGAAAAAGCTTACATTCTCTGAATTATTTGAATTCACTTTTAATTCTACAAGTATTTATTAAGCATCAACTATGTGCCAGGCATTGTGCTAAGTTTTGGGGATACAAAGATGGAAATTAAATAGTCCCTGCCCTTGGGGAGATTACATAATTTATGACTAACGGATTTGTTTGAATTCATTTTTTTTATTACTTATATTGTCATAGTATCCCATGAGTCTCTTCCCCTCCCCTTCTGAGAGCCATCCCATAAGACTTGAATAAGCTTTTATTAAGTGCCTACTATGTGCAAGGCACAAAGAAAAACATGTAAGTCCCTGCCCTCAAGGGGCTTGTATTTTACTGGGGGAAAACAAGTCAGTCTACATTCAGTCACTGAAGTAGGAAGGAAAGAGAGCGCCATCTTAGAAGGTTTTGTGTAGGAGATAGTCTATGAGCTGAGCCATTAATGAAGTGAGGAAGGACCACGCTAAGAGAGCAACAGACATTGCGAAGGGAGGAAATGTCTCTAAATCAAAGGCTAGAAGGTTTTCTCAAGGCTCTCATGTCTGACTATAATGAAACCAACTGGTGTTTTCCAAGCCAACATTGAACAAAAACATAGCCAGTTCAGTCTCCCACTGGGAGACAGACTCAGAAAAGAATTGGAAATAGTTTCTACCATGGACCACCATTGAGAGTGGCTGGTTCTTTGTTTACAAAAATGATTTTTATGTGTCTGGACAGCAAAGAAGGCACAAGGAGCCAAACGTCATTACCCTAATCCACACCCATTACCATGGGAAGGTCTCTACTGCCATGGCTAAGGGCATAAAACATCACGAACCATCTGAGCTGCTCCCATGATTAGAGGATGAAGCCAGGCCACTGGGAGTCATTGAAGTCATTGATCAAGCATCTTCCAGGCCAGACTGCCACTCACTGAGTTCATTATTTGGTGCTTGGGAGAAAAATTCTGACCCTCATCTGGGATTTTACAATAATGCAAAATACTGGGGATAATTTTTAGCAAAGGAGATTCATAGGATCCTAGCTCTGGAACCAGGAGAGACCTCAGAGGCATCTAGATAAAAAACCCCCTCATTTTACAGAGAAGGAAACTGAGGCCAGGAGTGACTGACTTAGGATTATAGCTCCTGAGCTAAAAGAGACTTCAGAGGCCACAGAGTCTAACCCCTTTGTTTTATAGATGCAATGACCAGATGATTTATAGGATTATATTTATTTATATTTATTAACTATATATGTGAATCAGCTAGGTGGAGCAGTAGAATGAGTGATGTGCCTGGAATCAAGAAGACCTGAATTCAAATCCATCCTTAGATACTTACTAGCTGTGTGACCCTGGTCAAGTCACTTAACCCTGTTTGCCTCATTTCCTCATCTGTCAAATGAGCTGGAGAAGGAAATGGCAAACCACTCTTGCCAAGGAAACCCCAAGAAGGGTCATGAAGAGTCAGACATGCCTGAAATATTTATTTTCTCTGTATCTGTGCATATATACATATATGTATATATATATATAGTATATACATAATTTCTATATATTTGTATCTCTCCAATTAGAATGGAAGCTTATTACAGGAAAGGATTGTTTTATTGTTTCTACTTGTATCCCTAGAGTCTATGCAGGGTCTGACACATAGGAAATACTTAATAAATTACTTGTTAATTGATTGGAAGTCACCTGAGAAGCCATCTAGTCCAACCCTGTCATTTTACAGAGAAGGAAACTGAGATCCTGTGAGATTCCAAAACTTGGCCAAAGTCATAGAAGCTTTATGAGGGCAGAAATTGGATTTCAAACCAGATCCTTTACCTCCAGAGCTGGGGTCTTTCCACTATAAATCACAGGGTTTCTTTTTTAGAGCTAATTTAGAGTTTTCAAAAATGAATTAAGGGACACCTGCCTATGCCAAACACTTTGTGGAATCAAACCACTGTTTGCTTCTAATATCATGAACCTGGGCTTGGAGACTGCCAGATCAGTGGGTTCCAAGCTCACTCCTCTCATTTACTTGCTCAGGAGGCATTTTCTAAGCACCCACTACGTACTAGACTCTGTGTTAGGCATTGGGGACACAAATGGGAAACAGTCCCTGCCTCTAAGGAGCAGAGCTTGAGAAAAGTTCAAGTTCAGTGAAAGTTTTCTGAAGGCTGCAAGAGTCTTGGGCTGCAGGAGGCAGTCTGGAAGGAGGCAGTAGGAAGGGAGAGAGAAAATATAAACAAGAGATAGGAGGGGAGGGGACCAAGCATTCAAGTAGAAGTGTTGGCCTTGGGAAAGGGAAGGGGGAGGAAAGGGAAAGATGTAAAGATGCAGAATAAGGGAGAAGAGGGATCTCATCGCTGGTGGGCAGGCTGTGCAAACTAGTCTGTCAGTATGTAGGCCCTGGAGAGACACTGGAGATGGAGAAGGGAAGAAAGGAGGTATTTATATAGGGCCTACTGTGTGCAAGGCACTATGCTAAGCACTTTAAAAATATTATTGCTCTTACCAGAGGAGACAACGAGCTCTCCCAGATTTGAGCAAGAGGAAGATAACAAGCTGGACTGCCCTGGGAAAACTGTACAATATCTTTCACATGATTTCACATGTGTAACTGCAATCACATTTCTTGCCTTTTCAATGGGTGGGGGAGAGGCAAGAGGAAGCAAGAGAATTTAAAAACCAAAATTTAAGAAAATGAATATTAAATTTGAGAAAAAAACTGTACAATACCTCTGAAACAAAGACCTATCTTTTTGAAACTGATATTTTTTCTGGTGATTCCCTATGACTGCAAGTAACAGTCAGACCATAGTTCCCAAAGAAGGCAAGCTGTTGAGTTGCTGTTGGAGCAATAGAGTGAGGCATGGTGAGTAGAAAAAGACTGCTGCCGAATTGCCGGAGAGGTGTGGTACATCTAACAGGATGTTAAAGCTGTAGGGTACCAGAGATAACCAGAAAAGGAAGTGTGGGCTGGTCATGCAGCAAGAGGGAGAGAGAGGGGGGATAGATCGCCTGTGAGATCTGTTATTATCCAATGCACTAAAGCAATAGAAGATGTAGAGGGTGGGCCTTTATACATTGGGCTGCCCCTCAGGGAAGGAATGACTTATAGGAGGCTATGACCAGTCAAACAGGATAAGAAGGTGTGGGCAGACTGGGTTCTGGACTGTGGGAAGCAGTACCCAGATGGATGAGATCTCAGATCCAAACTAAATGTTAAATAATACCATGTACGGTTATTAGAGACAGGTCATAGGATCATAGATTTAGAACTGGCAGGGACCTCAGACATCACTAAGTCCAACCCCCTCATTTTTCAGGTGAGGAAACTGAAATGACTTGTCTATGGTCACACAGCTAAGAAGGGCCTGAGGCTAGATTTGAACTCAGATCTTCCTGACTGTAGGCCCAGTCTTCTATATTCTGCTATCCTAACTGCCTGGTCTTTTCAGAACTCCACAAGGGAATTGACAGAGTTGGAAGGAGCAGAAGAGGCCAGGGATTTTCATTGGATTAATTACTGAAAAAATTGTAAGGGGGATGAAGTGAATAAGATAGCTGAGTTGCCTATGGGCTAAACAACTGGGCAGAGAAAAGCACCTCTAAAAAGCCTACCTATTTAGCAATCTGGCTTCCGAAACTCCTGACAGGGTCTTGAAAGACTTGGATTCTAATTTCATCTCCACTGCTAACTAGCCTTGTGGCAAGTCCCAACCTCTCTGACCTCATTTTTCCCAGACACAAGATGAGGAATGCTGAAATGGATGACCTCTCAGGTTCTTTTGAGATCTACTCAACAGCCAATAAGTAATTAACTCTACAGTGCTTCAAGATTCACAGCACCTTCCCTCATGACAACTTTGGAAGGTCAAGGGTATAGTTAGCCCATGGCCACACAGCTACTATGGGTGGACACAGAGTCATAGCTTCTTAGACCTGGGTGGGAGCTTAGAGATCACCCACTGATCTTACAGATACGGAAAATGAGACCCAGAGAGATGTAATTTGCCAAGGGTCATAATCTAGTAGTAGTAGTAGTAGTAGTAGCAGGGATAGCAATGATGATGATGATGAGAGCTAGCAGAGATATAACACTCAAAAGTTTGTTAAGCACTTAACAGATAACTGATTTGATCCTTACCCCAACCTTGGGAAATAGGTTTTGCAGGTGAGGAAACAGAGTTTAAATTACTTGCCCAAGATTAAACAGCTCGTAAGTGTTAGAGACCAAATTTGAACTCAGGTCTTATTATTCAACAATGATACTAGTGCCTACAATGGGGCATCCAGGTGGTGAAGTGGATAGATAGTGCTGGAGTCAGGAGGATCTGAGTTCAAATCTCACCCCAGACACTTGACACTCACTAGCTGTGTGACCTTGGGCAAGTCACTTAACCCCAACTGCCTCATCCTGGGTCATCTCCAGTCATCCTGATGAACATCTGGTCACTGGATTCAGATGGCTCTGGAGTAGAAGTGAGGCTGGTGACCTGCACAGCCCTCCCTCACTCAAAACAAAGTCAAGTGCAAGTCATGTCATTATTTCTCTGATGGCAGGGTCTTCTTCAGCAATGAAGGATGAACACACATAGTGCCTACAGTGTATAAAATAGCATGCTAGGCACTGCGGGGGGACATAGAATTTTGACAATTCGTTCAAACCATCTTTCAGTCTGCCATATTTAAATCCCTGGTGTCATCTTTAACTCTTTTATCACTCCTTTACCTTTTATAAGTAGTCAATCATCCAGCTTCTCTCTAAACCTTGTTTCTGCCATGGTGCCCCAGTGTAAGGCTCTGAATACAGTAGGTGCTAGATAAATTCCTATTGAATTAGATTGTTTGATAAGATTGTCCCTACTGTCTCCCAATCTAGGAGGGAAGAAAAGACAAGCACACAAGTATACTATGGGGTAGACTGTGATATACTCTAAGAGAGAGAGAGAGAGAGAGAGAGAGAGAGAGAGAGAGAAAGAGGAAGAGAGAGATCTTTTTTATCTGGGATGATTTTGGGGGAAGTGAAAAATGAACTGAAACTTTTCAAGAAGGGAATGTGATTCATCTACAGAGGTGTGCTGGTAAACGTTTAATAATAACCTCTCTATTGGAGAGTGGTAAAAGCAGGGCACGAACTTTAATATTCATTATTAATATTTTCTCCATCATTTTTAAAAGTTGAGATCATCAACAAAACAATAAATCAAACCCTAATTTGTAGCGTTTGCTAATTTCTGAGTTGTAAATGCTCACGCTGAAAATTTAACAATTGTCTCTTTGGAGACCATATGAGCTGGCTCCAGGCACAGGTGAGAGGGAAGGCATTCTGGCTAGAGAAGTCTATATGAACAAAGGTGCAGAAGTGGGAAAACACAAGGCTTATTCAAAGATAAATGGATGGGGGGAGATGAGGAAGGATAGCAGGGAAGGGGCATGGAAAAAACCTGGCCCTTGAGGACCAAGGTTCAAACCCTGCTTCTGATCCTTACTGCCTAGAGGACTTTGGGCAAGTTACTTCATTTCCTCCATCAAATAAAGGAATTAAATCAGATGGCTTCTGAGATCTCTTCAATCTCTGAGTGACCTCAAGAATTACAATTTTCCTTAAGGATTAGGCTAGAGTTTGGCCTTTGGAACTAAGCCAGTGGAAAGGAAAGGATTGAAGACTTTGAATGCTGGGGGCTGATTGTGAGAGCCAGGGGCTTTGGGAAGCAGGCAGGCATGGGATGTAGAACATTCATGGGGGAGTTTTAAGTGGGAAGGAAGGAAAAGCAGCCAGACCAGACCACCCCTTCTCCTGATACCCCCCCAAACCAGGCTTATCTTCTATCCCCAAAGGAATCAGCCTGGCTTCCCCTAACTAGAGAAGTCTGTTGCAAAGCACAGTCTTTCTTTTTTATTAAAACAAAACAAACAAACAAACTTCAAAACAAAAGGAAACCTTCCTTTGATTGTATCTGACACCCTTTGATTGTATCTTCCTTTTAAGTCATGGGAGAAGACAGACTGTAGTTCTTTCTGAACTTTCCTATTTGATGCAGATGTCCAGAATGCCTGGGTCAATTAATTCCATTTAGTAACAAGCATCCGGGGGACCGTAGAGCTTTGGGGACTGTCAGTGTCCAAAATCGGCCAAAAGTCATTCAAAATCTGTGTCTTGTTTTTAGTAGGTTTTTACAAGCCATAGAATAGGTCTGCCTCTGCAACTCCCCTTCTGGGAAACCACTGGCGGTACACCATTCACCCCTTTATTCATCAATTCCCCCATTCATTCATTTGATAGATTGTAAGCTCCTCCAGAGCAGGGATTGTTTCATTCTGTTTTTGGATACAGTATCTGGCACACAGGAGGGGGCTGAATGAATCTTTGCTGAATGACTGAGTTGACACTTCATTTTTTTCATAAGCTTAGATTTAAAACACTAAGGGAATTTAGAAGCTATGGAATCCCACCCCTTCATTTTACAAGTCAGGAAACTTGTAACTTTTCCAGAGAAGGAAAATTACCTGCTCATGGTCACAAAGCAGGAACAGGACTTGGGTCTTCATGATTCCCATGTCCAGCGTCCCATGTGGTGCCTTCTACAAAGACCACCTCGGATTCAGGATTCCATCTACCGCAGGTGAGCTTAGAGCTAGCAGGCTACCACCAGGTTCATGGGGATCATTTGGATGAGCGGTCCCTAAGATCACAGTGTTAAAAAGGGAGCCTCAGGGGTCACCTAGCTCGACTTCCTCATTTTGCAGAGGAAACCTTAGAGTTTCAGAGAGGTTGAGCCACTTGCCAGAGGATACAGAGGGAGGGGACAGGTAGCCCTTGCCTTCTGACTCCTCATTGGGCTGTACCCACCCCTCTCTGTACCATAGCCACTGTTCTCTACTCTGTACTTCTTCCTCACATGATGTGTCCAGAAGGAGAGAATTCAGCCCTAGAAACCAGTTAGCAACATGCTGCTGCTACAAAACCTCTCTCTGTCTACACTGTCTCTTTCATGCTTCCTGAGCTTTGTATTATATCGATCAATCAACAAATATTCGTTAATTACTGACTACAGACCAGGCACTATGCTGAATGTTAGGGGGCCAAGAACAAAAGCAGACTCTGGTCTCATGGAGCCTACATTCTACTGGGTAGGGGTGGGGGTGTGAAGGCATGGATGCAGATAAGTATAGTCAAAATATTTCTTTTGTGGCTTTTATCTGGGATTTCATTGGCACACAGTGAGGAAATTGCCTCTACCAAACAAGATGGGCACCAGATCAACAACCCAATGACTTGCCCAAGGTCATTTGAGTAGTATATCAGAAGCAGCACTTGAACATGGGTCTGAATGAAGGTAAAGTGAGGAGGGAGAGGGGAGAGGAACCCAGGTATGGGGGATGGCCTGACAAAAGCACCCAGAGGGGAAATGGAATGTCTGTGTGCAGAGAAATAAAAGAGCTAGTTAAGTTGGACCAGAGAAGGCATGGAGGGGAGGGCTGCGTAGGAAGCCTTGAGAAGTGGGTGGGGATGGTCTGGAAATACCAAACAGAAGAGTTTACATTTGATGCCAAAGGCCTTGGAGGAGCCACTAGAGTTTGAGCAAGGGAGGGATGCAGTTAGATCTGGACTTAAACTTTGATATATTGATAAATTAGTTAATGTTCAGTTGTTCCAGTTGTGTCTGACTCTTCAAGACCTCATTTGGAGCCTTCTTGACAGAGTTACTATAATGGTTTGTCAATTCCTTCTGCAGCTCATTTTACAGATGAGGAAACTGAGACAAACAGAGTCACACAACTGGTAAATATCCGAGGCCAGATTTGAATTCAGGTCTTCCTGACTCCAGGATTAATACTCCATTCATGACACCACCTAGCTGCTAATGTACATTGCATTATTTTTCAACTAAAGTATAAAGAAAAAGCGACCAGGGTTCACATTCACTCATTCATTCATTTATAATAATAAAAGCTCAGATATATAGAGAGTTTTAAGGTTTGCAAAATGGTTTACAAATATTAGCTCATTTTATCCTCACAATTCATTGAGTGCCCTATTTTATAAAGGAGGAAACTGAGGCAAATGATGGTTAAGTGATTTGTCCAAGGTCACACAGCTAGTAAGGTTGAATTAGAACTCAGATCTTCTTGACTTCATGTAGGTAAGAATTTATATTTCTTTCTTTACCAGGTCAGCATTTTTTCACATACTCTGTGTCCACTTCAGTCTAATGGCCTCCTCACTCAATCTCCAGTCAGAGGTCAAACCTCCAAAAATGGCGAGTTGCCCTCTTTTTTAGGGGGAAGGTTGAGTAGCTAGTTAATTTCAGAACATCCCAGCCTGGGCATCCCAGCATCAATCCTGACTCCTGTTGGGCGTGGAAGACAGGCATGCTTTGAAGTAAGTATTCTCTCATAATGGAGGGCTCCTCATGGCCTGTGGGGGCTTCACTTTGCCCCTGGTCTTATCTCAGTCTTGCAGTGAACTCTACTGTACTTATTTCTGGATGACTAGATGACCAAATGATGAAAGAAGAAATCCACCCCTGGAGTTTAGAACAAGGGTTGTGACCTTCCCTCCCCTCCCATCTTCTCCGGTCCATATGGATGTTGTAGGCTTCCTGCCAGCTTGATAGTGGAGTGTGAGGAAGTACAAGTAGCTACAACATAGCAGCTGACAATGGAAAATAAATAAGATGCGGAACAGGAAGCTGGTGTTTAATTTTCTGTTGCACGTCGTTGCCATGTTGGCAGGAGATGGCCAGCAAAGGGTCAGGGGGTCCGTTATGAATCATCCTAGTGGGATCCATAGAGTGAGTCACTACGAGGCCAGAGGAAGGGTAGACAGTCCCATGAAACAGGACAGTCTCCTTTGGTGCCTTATCATGGCACGTGGTGGCTATGCTCTCTCAAAAAGTTTCCAGCCTACCAAGTTGGAAAGGGTTCAAGTGCAGACCCAATGACCAACAAGCATTATTAAACACCTACCACATGCTATGAATTGGTGATACAAAGAAAATGAACAATATCCACTAAGGGCATTACCATCTTCCCAAACTGCTTGAGTTCATAACCTTGGTGTCATGGTGGACTCCTCTCTCATCCTCACCTCTCCCATCTTTACTCTGTTGCCAAGACCTGTCATTTTTACCTTTTTAACATTCTCTCAAATATGTCCTCTTCTCTCCTCTGACGCTGTGACCACTCTGGTGTAGACCCTCATCATCTGTACTTTTGTAATAGTGAGTCACCTGCAGTTCTCAAATCTCTTTCCACTCTGAGCTATCCTCTCAGCTGCCAAACCCAAGCATGGTCTGATCCTATCACCCCTTCCCCCTATTTGTTAATCCAGTGATTCCCTATCACCTTGGCTTTAAAATTTTTTTTTTTTAATTTTGCTTTTAAAGCCCTTCACCAACTGGCCCCTTTTCCCTTCTCCTTCTTATACCTCACTCTCTTTCATGCAGCAAGAAGCAGTACAAGGACACTCTCAAGGTCTCTCTGAAGAATTTTGGAATAAATTGGAAGACATGGGAGATGCTGGCACAGGACCACCCAGCACAGTGTACCCTCATCAAAGAAGGCAAAAAGCAGAATCACAGTAGCACAAAGGAAATGTGAGATGCACAAATCTAGAGACATCTCCATCCCAAATGTTCAAACAAACCACTTGTGCATGACCTACAGCATACCAGACTGATTAGCTACAGTTGGACACAGGGTACCTTGGCCCAACATCATGATGTCACTGGTCCTCTTCAAAAATGAAGGACAAACCACAATTCTACAATCGAGTAACACTGGCTTCCTCATCGTTCCTTGCCCAAGACAATCCATTCTCCCACTTCCTTGCCCTTTCTTTGGCTGCCTCCCACAGCTGGAATGCTCTCCCTCCTCACCCTGGCTTCCTCTGGGAATAAATTTTTAAGTTCTGCCTTCCACAAGAGGTCTTCCTCATTCTCTTCAATGTTAGCACTTTCCCTCTTTGGCAGCTAGGTGGTACAGTGGATAGAGCACCAGTGCAAGAGTTAGGACAACTTGAGTTCCAATCTCACCTCAGACACTTGACACTCACTAGCTGTGCGACCTTGAGCAAGTCACTTAACCCCAATTGCCTCATCCTGGGTCACCTCCAGTCATCCTGATGAATATCTGGTCACTGGATTCAGATGACTCCGGAGGAGAAGTGAGGCTGATGACTTACACAGCCCTCCCACACTCAAAACAAAGTCAAATACAAGTCATGTCATCATCTCTCTGATGGCATGGTCTTCTTCGGCAACGAAGGACGAACACATGCAGCACTTTCCCTCTGAGATCATTGTATGTATCTCTTGTGAACACAATGTGTTCACATGTCTCCTCAATTAGAATGTGAGGGTGGGGACCAGGTTATGGCTTTCTTTGCATGCTTAGGTTTTAACCCAATGCCTGGTGCAAGGTAAGCACCTAATAAATGCTAGTTGACTGACCTGCCTTCAGAGATCTTATAGTCTATTGGACAAAAGAAGTCATTTGGAGGAAGAAGAGATGTACTAGAATTCATGAGGCAAGAGCAGCATTTTGGTGTTTGGTAGGAGGGGGAGGGGTGCCTTGGAAAATGGGATAACAAGGAGGCTTCTTGGAGCCCAAGTCCAAGTTATTTGAAGACCTGCTGGGAGGTGGTAGAGTCAGACTGAATGAGGCAAGATGAAGCAATAGGGATGGGACTTGGAGATGGATTTAGGTTTATTTTTATAGCATTTGGGGGTTGGGGGTGAGACTCAGTGTGGTACAGAGCAATGGCTGTGGGAAGGGCAAAGGCTCTGGGTTCAAATCCCAGTACTGGGGCTTTACTATCTATGTGACTTTAGGCAAGTCATTTCACCACCAGAGGGTCTCCGTTTCCTCTGTACAATGATGAGGTTGGATAAAGCAGGATGACCTCTAAGGTCCTTCCCATTCCCTGAGCTATGACTCTATGATCTCCTGAGGAGGGCTGGGCTGGAATCTGCATTGGTGAATGAAATTTTCTCACCAATGAAACCATAGGCCCTTGAGCTTTTGAAGTCAAGACATGAAGTCAGCAGCAAAAATGTGTAGGGTATTAATATCAAGGCAAAACCATGCCACCCAAGGGCACAAGCCACCACCCTCCTGAATGTCCAGACTTGCTGCCTGAGTGTCATTGGGAGTTTCTTCCTCATACTTATTCCCTCTGTCCAGTCTGTCACCAAGCCCTGTCCCTGCCTTGGAAGCAAAAGCAGTATATTCTTTTTATTTATTTCTTTATTTTTATTTGCCAAGACAACAAAAGGAATATGTTTTATTTATTTTTTTATTTCTTTTATATTTCTATTTGCCAAGATGGCAAAAGTAGTATGTTTTATTTCTTTTTGTTTCTTTAATATTTATATTTGCCAAGATCACAAAAGTGGTGTTTTATTTCTTTTTATTTCATATTTTTATTTGCCAAGATTACAAAAGTAGTATGCTCTAAAAGATGTAAAATATCTGAATATTCTGAGCTTAGTGTCTATTATTATATTTATATATTTTATATGTATTATATTTAGTATCTATTTTTAAACTTATTATCCCTTCCCACAGGACCCCAAAGCTAACTGTAATTTAGGGATGTATGGTCCACACACAGTCCCTTCTTTTATTTCTTCTGATTTAGTATCACTAATTAAAAAAGTAACAACACTATGAACAACCACACTCTTTAAGGGTCAGGAGGCAGGATGTGAAGCCAGGTCTTCCTGGCTCCAAGTGTGAGCCTCTACCTACCCTGCCTGGCTATCTCTGGCACTGTATACATCACACACTTAAGGTGTACTAAATGAAGAATGCACTAAAACAGGGTGAGCTGCAGACAGGATTCTAGGGTAAGCCACAGTTAGTCACTGTGGCTCAGGTTTAGGTTTGCTATCAAGATCTGGATTTCTGCTTCAGGCCCATAAAACCTCTCTATGGTCGAACAACATCTTTGGTGACTTTCCGGCAGAGCGGATGGGGGTCATGTTTGGGGACTTACTTTCTCCTGGCTGTTCAGTTCCTGGTAGGGAATGTGCGCGGGCAGGTAGGTGTGAAGAAGGGCGCAGAAGGCCAGGCCGTCGCTCCAGCTACTGCTAAAATTGGTGATATCAATGTTCTGTAGGAGGGAAAACACCAGAGACAATCACCCAACAGGCCAGTGTGAGAAAAGGGCGCCAGAGCCTCACAAAGACAGGAAAATAATATGGCAAGAGCTGGCATTCACAACAAGGTTGTTGTGCAACCTTACTGCAAAGTAAGTGCAATGATTATTAATCCCCTTTCTACAGATGAGGAAACTGAGGCTCAGAGTGGTTAAGTGGGGACGAGCAGAGTTGATATTTTTAAGTCTTCCAACACAGAACTGTAGACCCAGAAGGGATGGAAGGATGGGCTTGGCGTCAGGAAGACCCCGGTTCAAATCCTACCTCAGAGACTTACTAGCTGTATGACCCACGGCCAGTCATTTAACTTTTCTGGGCCTCAGTTTCCTCATCTGTAAAATGGGAATGATAACATCTGTCATACCTATCTCCCAAAGTTGTTGTAAGGTTCAAATGGGATACCGTACATAAAAGGCTTTGCCAATCTTAAAATAGAATGTCATGTTAGCTATTACTGTCAGTATCCTTATCTTCCAGTCCCCCGGGTTCTTCAACTAAGGGCTGAAAACTTATTTTAAAAATATTGTGACAACGGCTTTGTTCAGTCCTTTTCAGTCCGTGACTCCATTTAGAATTTTCATGGCAGAGAGTGGTCTGCCGTTTCCTTCTCCAGCTCATTTGACAGATGAAGAAACTGAGGCAAACAAGGTTAAGTGACCCAGGGTCACACAGCTAGGGTGACAGTGTCTGAGGCTAGATTTGAGCTCAGGTCTGACTTCCGGCCCCATGCTCCATCTGCTGTGCCACCTAGCTGCCCCATTGACAACTGCATTTCAGCATAACTGGTTTCCTTTGGAGTTCTATGCATTTTATTGTCTGCATTTAAGAACATCGTTCTGAGAAGGAATCTATGGGCCAGATTGTCTGCCAAAGAGGTCCATCACACTAAAAATGGGAAGTAAAAATGAAGAGCACCTTCATTTTACAAGCAGGAGTCACTGTGCTCCTAAGTGACTTGCCCAGGGTCACGCAGTTAGTAATTGTCTGGGGCCAGATTTAAAATCTGGTCTCTCTGACTCCAACTTTATTCACTAAGCCCCCTAGTTGCCTCTAGATCAGAAAGGAAAGACAGCCATGCTCACCATCAGACCCCATCCTGGAACTCCTAAGGAGGAAGGAGCATTGTGTTTTATTTTGGTGGCAATGGAGGTTAAGTAATTTGCCCAGGATCACACAGCTAGTAGGTGTCTGAGGTTGGATTTAAACTCAAGTCGTCCTGACTCCAGGGCTGGTGCTCTATCCACTGTGGCCACCTAGCTGCCCCAAGCATCGTTAATATAGAGGAAAGATTTGGAGATTGGCAGCAGCCCCCTCCTCTAAGCTGTAAAGAATATTTCCAATAAATCTCTTTTGGACAAGTAAACCTTTCTTTTCCTGCCTTGAATGTCCATTGGTCATGTGAGAGGCCTCCAAAGGTGGAAAGGGAAATGGGTGGGAGAGAATGTTCAAGTTTCATTTTCAAAGTCCTCAACCTACCAAAGAGAGCTCTTCTCCAAAATTCAAGGGTGGAGGAAGTCGCACTAGGTCCCTTTCCTCTCTGAATGTCTATCCCTCTACAGAGCTGGATGACCTCTGAATTCTGTCCTATCCTGGCTGGAATTACACCTGCCCTCCCTTCTGGCCAGGCACATCTTCCATCCAGATTTTTCCAGACTGAAGACCTGGGCCCTGACTTGCCAATGTGGAACTCTTAAGAGACCCCTCCTAGGCTGTCAGTTTCAGACTGAATCCCATGGTCAAGGCAGCCTTTGCATTCAATGGAATAACTGTCTTGTCCTCTGCTGAATCAGGGTAAGGGTTGAATGTTCCTTAAGATGCATTTCCAGGTCTAAAACCTCCGCTTCACAAAGGGAAGACTTCCTTAAGCCTGTTCCACTCATCACTGCTCCATTTCTTGGGCTCAGTGTGGAACCAGAGTGTACTGGGAAAGGACAATGAGGAAATGCCAGTGCACTCAGGCATTCCCCTAAAGTCTAAGTGGTCAGATCTACTTTGCAAAGTAGCCAACCTTCTTGTTGAAATTGTCCTTTTCTTAGAAACATGAGAATTATAGATTGAGAGTTAGAAGGGGTTGTCCAGTCATTTTATAGATAAGGGAACTGAGTCAGAGATGTTAAGTGACTTGCCCAAGGTCACGCAGGTAGTAAGCAGCATTAGAGCGTAGGTCCTCTGGAAGCCCTCCAAAGCCAGGGTTCTGTCCATTCTATCACATTGTCATTTTCTATTGTTGTTGTGTTCATCCTTAGTTGCTGAAGAAGACCATGCCATCAGAGAAATGATGACATGACTCGCACTTGACTTTGAGTGAGAGAGGGCTGTGCAAGTCACCAGCCTCACTTCTCCTGCTGAGCCATCTGAATCCAAAGACCTGATATTCCTCAGGATGCCTGGAGATGGCCCAGGATGCACTGGGAGATCTTGGGCCCTTTAGGCTAAGACCTTTTGAGGTACTCACCTAGAGGGAGCTAAGGCCCATTCATTTTCTACTGGTTAAATTGAGCTCCCTGAGGACAGGGCTGGTCACTTAACTTTTGTCTTTCCATTCCCACTACCTGGAGCTAGAATTTGTTGACTGACTGAGTGACTCATCAAGAGAATTTGTCTTACCTCTACTTTGTAATTAGCAAGTGTTTTGTATGGAAAGCTCAGTCTTCCACAGGAGTCCTCCTTGAGTCCTCACTGTGATGACACTGGGAGTGACTCTGGGTTCTTGAATGCTGTGACTCCCTAATGGCACAACAAGTTTAGGCAGGCTCTATCTAATGGAGGAGGCAGCTAGGTGGCGCAGTAAATGGAGCATAGTGTCTGAAATCAGGAAAACCTGAGTTCAAATCCGGTCTTAGATACTTACTAGCCATGTGACCTTAGGCAAGTCACTTCAGCCCTGTTTGCCTCTGTTTCCTTATCCATAAAATGGGGAAAACCACACAGAGTAAGAGTTGGATCCTAGACTCCAAATCTAGTGCTCTTTCCATTGTACCATGCTTAGATTGTAAATTCCTTGAGGGCATGAATTATCTTTTGCCTTTCTATCCCTAGTACCTGGCATGTAGTAGGTGCTTAATAAATGTTTATGGATTTATTGACTGGGTCTAGGATCCAGAAGAAGTGAGTTCAATTTCAGCTGCAGATGCCAATTAGCAGTGAGACCCTGGGTGAGGCATTTTCTTTCTGCCTCAACTTTCTCAGCTGTAAAATGGAGGATCATAACAGCAGGGTAAGATAGTGAGGATGAAAATGAGATAATATTTGTAAAGTACCTGGAACATAGTAGGTGCTTAATAAATATTTATTTCCTTTTCCCCTTGGGGGTGGCCTACTATGTGCTATGTTGGTACCACATGGTGTTAAAAGACCATGTGGATAGGTTTTGGGGGTGCATTAACTCTGGTGGAAAAAAATTACATCTTTATTTTCATTAACCTCTAACTGGAATTGACTATTTCCTTTACTTATTAATGTAGGCAAAAAATATTAATCTGAGAAGGGGATCCTAGGGTTCCTAGACTGCTCTGGGAGGTCCAAGACACTCATAAGTTTAAGCACACTTAGAAGATGCCCAACACATTGAGTTGGACTTACAATAGAGGAGACATGGCATAATCAATCAGTCAATTAATAAACATTATTAAGTCTGCCAGGTATTGTGCTATGTGCTTGGGATACAAAAACAGGCAAAAAACATTCCCTGCCCTTAAGAAACTTGTAGTCTAACTGGGCATGAAAGACAATAGGTAGACAGATATAAAGTAAGCTATGTACAGGAATGAATGAAGAGACAGAGGGGTTGGAATGAGGAAGAGCTGGGGAAGGCTTCCTGTAAAAGCTGGGACTTTAATTAAGACTCAAAGGAAGCCAGGGAGGGCAATAGCTGAAGTCTGGGGCAGTTCTGCCCTCTCCCCTCTCTCCTCCCCATCTCAGGACACCTGCCCTGGGCACAAGAAATTGCCAGGGACGGCTCTTACCCGATGACCTCTCAAACTCTGAGTTTGTTAGACTGTCTTCTGGTTTATACTTTAGAGTATGGAGCTATTTTTTATCATGTATAAGTATTCAGTCTGTTGGTCAACAAGCATGTATTATAGTGCCTACTATGTGCCAGGCACTCTGTTAAACATTGGGGATATAAAGGCAAAACTATTCTCCCCACCTTCTAATGGAGGTGACAACCTGCAAATAATTCTGTACACCCAAGATGTGTTTTGTGTAACTGGAAGGTGATCTCATTTTTAGCAGACACAGTTATTTCTGTAATTCTCATAATCACCTAGCAAACACAATGTATAACCAGAAATTTTACAGCACAGAAAACTTAAGCAGGGAGCTTCCTTTGTTAGCAAATAATCTCTTATAGACCAACAGAACTTTGGCAAGATAATTATTACCGGAAGGGCTGGCACACAGAAAGTATGGGCCAGTTAGATGCTGCCAATGTGGTAAGGTTTTCTAATTTAAAAAATCACAGATTTAGAGTTGGACAGGATCTTGGAGTCCTGTCCATCTAACCACCCCCCTCTCCCATCATGCAGATGAGGAGCTGAGGTTCACACAATTGAAGTGACTTCCGTGAGGGTCAGCCAGGCTAGTGCTTGAGTTAAGATTCAAACTTAGGTCTCCTTACTTTAAATTCTGCTTGCTTTCCACTCTACCATGCTTCTCTGTGAGGAGCTCCCGCAGGCCCCCCTGTCCTGCCACTGGACTATCTCCTCCTATCCTCTTAAATGCCAACCATCAACTAATTCTTTGGGGTCCGATGACTGTCTCCTAACTACTAGGTCAGGACACTGCAGGGCTTTCTGGGGATGTGGTGACATTCCGGATCTCCTCACTCTATTTGAACAATTATGAATAGAAGGTGAAGGTGAGAGTTGGAGAGGCTGCCGCACTGTGTCATCATATAACTATAGGTAGGGTTGGGTGTGGATGAATGGATGATGACTCAAGGGTAAAGATAAGCCACCCTCCCCAGGGACAGTTATATGATGGGCTGGGCTAGACGATCCAAATGGAGTATTTATTGTTAGAAGGTCATGGTTAAAAGTTGTAGCATATGATTGTGATGGAATACTACTTTTGCAATAAGAAATAAAGAGCAAGATGATTCAGAGAAACCTGGGAAGACTTACATGAACGGATGTAAAGTGAACAGAACCAGGAGAACATTGGACATAGCCACATTGTAAGGATGATGAATTTTTCTGAACAATGATCCAAAACAATTTCAAAGGACTTACGATGAAAAATACTATCCCCCTCCAGAGAAAGAACTGATGGAGTTTGAATCAGATCAAAGTATACTTTTTAAACTTGGTTTTTTCTTGTTTTTGGTCTGGTGTTATTGATAACATGGCTAATATGGAAATATATTTTGCATGACTGAACGTATATAACCTATACCAAACTACTTGCCTTCTCAAGGAGGGGAAGAGAGGAAGGGAGGGAGAGAATTTGGAACTCAAAATTTTTTTCAATGAATGTTAAATATTGTTTTTAGATGTAATTGAGCAAAAATAAATTTAATCAAAATAAGTTTTTGTAAAAGGCCATAACTAAATTGGGGCACAGAATAATATAACTAAGTGATATGACCACGGCTGCCTAGGAGATGAGAAGCAGAGGCAGGACCTTTGCCCATATTCTTGGACTCAACTCCACTGTTCTGTGACAGTACACAGGTCCTATTGGGGTCAAATATGGAGGTGCAGTTTTAAATCTGGGGGAATGGGTATGGGTGAGAAAAGGCCCTACAACATATTTTAGTGTAGAAGCCTCAAATAACAGGGTACTGAGGATGGGTTCTAGGGGCAAGGGGAGAAAACTCAAAGTCAAGTTTTGCTCATTTATTCCTGACTGATACAGCTGGATTTGGTCTCCAAGCAGGTCAGGCAACTTTCTCCCTGGCAGGCTGGCCACAAGCTGAATTATCAATAGCCTGGTCCAAAATGTCAACATTTGTTTAAGTCCAGGGGTGGGAAGCCTCTGGCCCAGAGCCCAGTTTTCACCCTTGTTTTGAATTCACCCAGTTCTCAAAATTATGTAGCTGCTACAGGTCAGAAAGTAAGGTCTCCCCCAGTGGTATTGTGTGGTTTTGCCATTCAGAGAGAAACCTCTGGAGACAGGAAGTCAGAGCAGATGAAAAGCGGTGAGTAATGGGTAACTGGCATTTCAAAGAGTAATATGGGAAAGGGGGGAAGCCTGTAACCCAAGTCATATTTAACTAACTCATCTCAATTCTTTTGGGAGCCAGATAGTCCAATGGTTAAAGTGTTGGGCTTGGTGTCTAGAAGACCTGGAAAGAACTGGATTTGGAGTCAGAAAACCCAAATCCCAATCCCAGTGTGGTGATGCTCCATGTTGGGCAGGTAGATAATGACACCCCTTGGATCGTCTAGCCCTGCCCATCATGTAACTATGGGAAACACTAAGGCCCCTGCCAGCTCTAAATCTATGCTCCTATGATATCACCCCCAGGAACTCTTCATAAAAATCAAGTTGGGGACCAGTGCCCCCTTCCCCAAGACTCCATCCCAGGTCACAGGACCTGAGTTCACAGCCTGATTTTGCCACTCACGACCAGGGCAAGTCACTTCCATGCCCTAGGCCTCAGTTTCCTCCTCTGTAAAAGGAGGGAGTTGGCCTAGATGGCTTCTGAGGTCCCTTCTCCCTCCAGATCTGTAATTCTATATTCTCTTAAAATCATCTTTTCCATGAAGAGGAAACACTGAGTTTCCCTGCTCAATTACATATTCCCATTCAAATCTTGGCACTGAGGTCACAAGCTGCAAACACAAAACTATTGTATAGCAACTCTGGCAGTTCTGTAAGATTACTGGGCCTGAAAATTTTTCATCTTTGCTTGCCAAATTAACACGAGGGCCAATGAGCTCAGCAGTTCCTGCTACCCAACCCATTGTCAAGGGTAGCCAGCCTTCTCTGACTCTCCCCCGCCCCTCCTCCCCACCCAGAGAAGGCACAGACTTGTCTGCAGAGTAGAAGACTGAGCTGTCTTCCCTCTCCTTAAAGAATGCTTCTAGGCTATCATGACCTCCCTAGATTTCTAAGGCATGAAACACAAACAGTATGGAACCCATTTCAGAAGGGAGAATCCTCATAAGAGTCAGATTGGCAGGTACTGGTGGAGGTGAGTGGGTGCCCCTCTGATCTCACAGCTGCCCACACTGGACACTTGCCACCCTGGTTCTAGAGATGTCTCCACCAGCCTCCTTCCCCACCACATTTCATCCACCCTGGGCTGACAGCCGCTGGGTCTGTTCCACAATACATTTTCCACTGCTAATGGAAATGTTGGAAAGAGAACAGCTGCCCCCTTTTTCAGCAGCCCTGGTGAGAGAGAAGTCTCTGAAAGTCAGGGTGGAGAGGGAGGGAGTCATAGTAAGTAATGGATAAGGGCTGATATGTTTAGAGAGGCCTTTCTGACTGACGAACCCAGACCCCTCATTTGGTCCTGGCAGTAAGTCTAGAAGAAGGTTTGCATATTGTCCTATATTATCTCAATTTTACAGATGAGGAAATCGAGGTAGAATTATGGATAGTCATCTAGTCCATCCTATACCCAAAAGGAATCTCATTAGAATGTAAGCTCATTGAAGTGAGGAACTCTGCTGTCTGCTAACCTGTCAACAAACATTTATGAAGCACCTTAGCATCGGAGAGGTGAAGGACTATGTATGTGAAAGTGTGCATACATTGTCATCCTTGGCCAATGCATTGGTTTGTTTTGCCAAGCTGCTTTTTCCCCTTCTTTCTTTTTTGTTTGTTGTTACATAGGATTGCTCTTTGGGGAGGAAAGAGGGATACGGGTATTTATAAAACTAAAAGAGACACGAGATGGATGTGTGAAATTAAAAAAGCAATTGCCTTCATGTATCTGGCTTGTAGATGAAATTCCAGAGGGGAGGACTACAAAGCTTCCTGGAAACCTAAATCTGCAACAAGCCTCCCTAGATAAACAGGGGGAACAGGTGCTGTCCGCCGATCTGGGGTGCTGACCTTTCCCAGTACTAGGGAGGCAGCTTCACACATCCACCCAGACTCAGTTACTTTGTTGCTGTGATGGCCCACAGTTTCTGAGACGGCTTGCTTGCGTATGTATAGCATTCGCTGATGAAACAGAGCCCTTCTTTTGTGTGAGAGGCACTGTCTTGGATGGGGACTAAACTTTCTCCTGACTACCGAATAATGCCCCACAAAGCATTTATCAAGCTCCTACTGTGTGCTGGGCACTATACTAAGGGCTGGGGATACAAGGACAAAAAAGAATCAGTTTCTGCTCTTACATAATATTGAGCCCATCGTAATTTCTCTTAGCCTCAGTTTTCTCCTTTGTGGAATGGGTATGACAGGAGTTCTACTAGCAAAGTGGTGTGTTGGTAAATGTTTAACAATCAGCTCTCCAACAAGGGGGGAAGGAATCCTGTACATATGACACACTCAAGTTTAATTCTGCATTATTAATATTTTAATATTATTTAACATTTTTTATTTTAATTATTAACATTATTAACATCACTTTCTTAATTTTAGACAATTAGCAGGACAACAAAACAAGCCCTGATTTGTGGCTTTTGCTGATGTCCAAAGTGTAAATGCTCATATTGCAAATTTAATAAAAGCAGCTTTCCTGAGGTTCAAATTGGCTTCAACACAACCCCTTCAAGGGAAATTTTTTTTAAAAGTAAAAATAAAAACAGGCAGCTAGGAGACACAGGGGATAGAGTGAGGGATCTATGTTCAAATCCAATCTCAGAGTCTTACTTGATGTGTGACTTTGGGCAAGTTACTTAACCTCTATCTGCCTCTGTTTCCCCATCTCTAAAGATAACAACATCACTTACCTCCCAGAGTTATGGTGAAGATCCAGTGAAACAATAATTGTAAACTTTAAAACACTATATAAATACTATCTATTAAAAATAATCTCATTGCTGTCTCTTGTTTTTACATCAATTTCATTTCCAAACGTATAGGTCCATCTCCCCTCCGCAGAGAGCCACCCTTTATAATAAAGCACCCAAGGGAAGGGGTAGGGTGGAGGGAAGGAGACAGCAAAACTAACCACTGTCCCATACCCATAGTCCTCCACTTCTCTGCAAGAAGGGAGAGGATCGCTTTTTTCTCATCTCCTTTTCAAGGACAAATTTGGTCATCATAATTACCCAGGGTTTAGGGAAGTCTTATAAATCTTTAAGCTCTCTGGGAAAGTGGGTTTTTGTTATTATTGCTGCCTTTGTGATACCTTATCTTTATTCCCAGCTATGATCCTCTTTCCCACCCTTTCCCATTACCTCTGACTCCCAATGTCAATAACCTCCTAACAGCTCTCTCAGTTTCCCAATGCTTGGTTCATTCCCCTCCCCTACTATGACGTTATAAACTCATCAAAAGCAGGGATCAAATCTTACTCATGTTGGCAATTTAGTTCAGAGTTATGGGGTCAAAGACCATAGATTTCTAGCAGGAAAGAACCTTAGAGGCAGGGGTAGGTAAACATTCACACCTCAGAAGTCAGCAAAATCTACAAATCAATCATGACTTGATTACCGCTTGGTTGGTTGCCTAGTCTTATGAAAGTGATGGAGAACATGTCAAGTAATGCAGATTAAAGGGCAAACCGTATGTCACGAGAATATCTGAAGATCTGGTTGTTAAACAGAAAGCTAGTTGTTAAATATTTGCTAGCACACTCCTGCTTAGAAGTCATCTAGCCTGGTCTCCTCTTTTGCGGATGAGGCAAAGTTAAGGGATGGGGTAGGGAATAACAGGACAGAAAAGCTTGGAGAAGGGAAGAGGGAAAGAAGAAAGGGAGAGAAAACAGGTGAATCAGAAAAAAGACAGAAGTGATTTGAATTGCACACAATTCATGGACACTTTACTCTCGGACAGAGATGCCAACAAGAGGGGAGGGGAGGGCTGACTGAATAATTAGCATCTGAATAACAATGTTTGCTGAATTTTTGAAAAGTTGACAGAGGGTGAGGCAAGCTGTTTTTTTCCTCAGGTCTCTAAGACCTTAATGGACTTGCTCCAATTTGAGGGCATGATTATTTCATCCAGTCAGGGCTATTAAAAACAAATCTCCCTCTATAAATGGGATAAATACAGGCATAAATCAGGAAATAACTGGGTTTGGAGACACACTTAGTGAGTCAGGAAGTCCAGGACCAACTGGTGAGCGCCCCATCCCCGTCACTCCTATACACTAATGTTGGGAGATTAAGTGATGAACCTGGAATCTGTCAACCACAAAAACAGAACCAAGACATCAGGATGAGATAAGGCCTTTGTCTGCTGGGCCCCGACTTCTCACAGAAGGGGCCTTTATCTCTGCAGACTGCAAATCTCAAATGGTCTAAGTTAATTATGTGATGGGTGATGGATGGACATAGATAGAGGCTTTCTCAACTCCTTTCAAGGAACAGATTCTATATTGCTGATCAGGTTATAGTTATTAGGGGAATGGAAGATGCTGACTGACCTGTGAGCAATAGTGTCTGGTGGCTGCCTTACAGGTGCTCAGACCATCTGGCCTTTGGGCTAACTGATTTGGAGAAAGAGCAAGGCACCCTCATGGTACTGAATCTTTGTGAAGGAAGCTGCTGCTGGGGGGCTTGCACTAGGTGGGGGAGTCACTTGGAATATCTGATGGGGCCTTGGGCCAGTGACTTGAGCTATCTGGGCCTCTATACCCTTATTTGTAAAATGGGGATAATATTATTGTTTCTAGGATAAGTATGGAATCTTCAGCCTGGCATTTAATGGGTCTTGAGGGCAGCAAGATGGTGCAGTGGTTAGAGTGCTGGCCTGGAGTCGGGGAAGGCCTGAGTTCAAATCCAGCCTCAGACACTTACTTGCTATGTGACCTTAGGCAAGTCACTTCATCCTGTTTGCCTCAGTTTCCTTTTCAGTCAAATGAGCTGGAGAAGGAAATGACAAACCACTCCAGGATCTTTGCCAAGAAAACCTCAAATGGGGTCATAAAGAGTCGAACATGACTGAAAAAATACAACTGGACAACAATGGCTGAGATCTACATTTCCAGTTGGCTTCACAAATGTGTGCCCCTCCTTACTTGTAGCTGTGGTGTCTTCTAGCTTCCTAATGTCTTCCATCCAGACCCAGCTCAGACGCCCCCTCCCACCACAGGTATGCCCTGATTCTTATAGATACTGGTGTTCTTTCTCTCTCAAAATGACTTAGGAATACCCTGCCCCTTTCCCAAGCAGAATATAAGCTCTCTGAGGACAGGGACTCTTTAAAATTTGGGGATTTTATTGCTATCTTTCTCTTTTTTTTGGTTACTTTTATTTCCCAATATATTATTCCCCTTCCCCAACCCTGAGAGCCACCTTTAAAGTAAAGAATAAAAAAGAGAAAGGGTGAAAAAAAAACAATTTAGGAAAATGAAGTCACATATCAACTTCTTTCTGGCAGTGAATGTAATAGTCCACACCTAGGGTCCCCCACCTCTTTATTTGGCTTTATTCTCAGTGCCTAAGGCAGTACATGGCACATTTGCTGTTATTCAGTCTTTTTAGTCACCTCTGACTCTCTGTGACCCCATATGGGGTTTTCTTGGCAAAGATTGGAGTAGTTTTTCATTTCCTTCAACTCCTTTGACAGATGAAGAAACTGAGGCAAACAGGGTTAAGGGACTTAGCCAGGGTCACATGGCAAGTAAATGTCTGAGGCCCCAGATTTGAACCCATGAAGATGAATCTTCCTGACTCCAGGCCCAGTGCTCTGTCCAGTAGCTGCCCATAGGAGGGCTTCATTAACACTAGAAGGACAAAGCTTGTCAGCTGAAGCAATTAAAGAATACTAACTTTAATGTCTCCTATCTGTGCAAATCCACTTTAAGTACAAATAGTTACAAGCAAGTGTTATCATTTCATTTTAATATAACAATTTTCATCTTATTATCTTTATTTTCTTTGACCTATAGATTATTAAAAAATGCCTGTGTTCATTGATGTGGCTCAGTCCTTTCTGGTAGTTTCTAATTCCCATGTTTAGGTACCACCAATGTCACAGGGCTGTGTGTTTCTCCACAAACCCCCTGGGTTCCCCTCCCTGCTTCCCAACCCTTCTCCCCCTTCAATTCATTCTCAGATGGGGTGGGGAGAAGCTTCTAGAGAAAATACATAAGAAGTATCCAGTATGCCATTCTCAGCAACCTCCATTAATTGCTGAGATCGTCACTTTCTCTACCTAACTGCCACTATCAATAATACTAACAGACACTTTACCTCCATTATCTCACTTAAAAACCCCAGGAGACAGGTATGATGCCTATTACTATGACCCATTTTAGAGATGAGGAAATTGAGACCCATGGAAGTCAAGGGACTTTCTCTGGGTCACACATTGAGCAAGTGTCAGGGGAACAATATGAAACCAAGATCTTTCTTCTTTCCCTAAGTCCCTTCCAAGACCAGCTTGGGTTCAGCCTCCAAGTCCTACTTCTCAGTTGGCTCTCAATAGTAGTGAACTACATCTTCCCAGAAAATTTTTATTTTTAGTTACAATTCACAGGGAACTAGAGGTACAATGGATAGAGTTCTGGGCCTGGATTCAGAAAGACCTGAGTTCAAATCCAGCCTCTAGATAATTAGCTAGCTGTGGGACCCTCTAGACAAGTCATTTACCCCCATCTATCTCAGTTTTGTCATCTGTAAAATGGGGATAATAGAAGTCTCAACCACCCAAAGTTTGTTGTGAGGACAGAGTGAGGTAATGTTTATAAAATGCTTTACAAGCCTTAGAATGCTACATAAATGTGAGCCGTCACTATAATTATTAGTAAAGTGGTTTGGAACCCAGGCCTCCTAAGATTTTTCCTTTCATTCATCAATTCTTTAACATTTAGACCATTTTAAGAGATAGGTGGGAAGCTGCTTGTATCTAAGTAAGAGTCTGGGAGAGATACTTCACATGAGACTGTTAGAGTAGTTCACTGACATTTAGCATTTCCTTTCAAGTTTCAGATTTGGGCTTAAAGTATGGGAAAAAAGTCAGGCAATTAGTCCAGTCTCAGGATGGGTGCCAACAATGACCATACCTACTGCCCCAGTGTGACAGGGAACAAAAATCAGGAGAGAGAGAGCCCTGACAGGGGTGTCGCTCCCTCAGGCCATCCCAGCCAGGGGCCAACATCGGCTGCTTCTGTAAAATTTAATTTTCTGTCTGTTTCTCCAAGGTCAATGGGAGGAAACTTGGCTGGGAACAGACTTGCTGTTTCAGAGAGGAGGAAAGGGGGAGTAAGCAGACATGGCTTCATCTGGCTCTTGTCTTCAGAATATGTAGGTCATGGTGATGGTGGAAACACAAGGGAGGGTAAACAGTATGACTGTGGGTATTTTAATGTTTCTTGTGCACTAAAGGCCTCCTGGAGCAGGAAGTGGCCTGCAGGTGCCCTTTAGCCTTTGATAATTTGTGGTGTCCAGTTAGAGCTAGATTACAACCTGGGAAGGAGTGACATTTGGGGACCCCTTTGGAGCTGCCACCAAGTCTAGGGCAGTGATCTCCCAAGGGGGTCTGAGGCCTGATCCCAAGAGACCCCATGGTCAGACTCCCAGGGCTGTGTGATCTCATTGCTCTCCCTGCAAAGAGGGATTTTTCTCTGATCCCCACAATGCCCTGCTCCTCCCACTTTGAGAGGGGGGATCCTGCCTCTCAGGGCTATTATAAGCTGTTATGTCATGACCTTTAATGGCTACCTACACATTCACAGTGACAGTAGCATCAGTGTAGCTTAGGGTTGGGAAATACCCCTCTTGGCTGCTTCTGCTCCCCCTATCCCAAACCCTTTTCATTTCAGGTGGGATAGTCAGTGGTAAAGGTTAAACAAATAGAGAAGGGCTGTGAACTGCACTGTTGATCTCATTACATCTTTCCCCCCAAGCCTATCCCTCTATCGAACTCCTTATACCTCCAAGGGCACCCCTATCCTCCCAGTTCCCTGGGTTTCTACAATTTCAAGGTGATCCTCAACTTCCTCTTTCCCCACCCCTCATATCCAGTCTGTTGCCAGATTTTGCTATTTCAGCTTCTCCAACATTGTGAGCATCTGTTCCCTTCACCCTCACGCAACCACCAGCTAGATCAGGCTCCCATTGCCCCCCACCTGCACTAATCTAAGTCCCATAATTGGTCTTCCTCCTCAAGTCTACACGGCTAATAAAATAATCTTCCTAAAGCACCAATCTGACCATCTCACTCCCTGCTCAGTGAACTCTACTGACTCATCAATCAAATATTACTTCATCTTTGTCTCAGTCTTTAACACTTTTGATACATTATATAAGTTCTAAGTCACCTAGCTAGCAAATGTTGGAGGTTCCAACCCTACGATCTCCTGATCCATTTGTCCAGATGAGAACATCTTCATGAAAGCATTTGTCAACCAAGCACAGACAAAACAAAGACACAAGATTACAAATTATCCTCTTCATTCTGGTTTCTAGGGATCAAAACATAACATTTAAAATATTCAAACACTCTAGTATTCCTTCAAAGTAGACAATGCATCTTAGTCCCAGAGGCAAATGGTTGAACACATGTGCCTCTTTTCAGTAAAAAAATGGGAGCCTACAGGTGCAGAATGTTGCATGCACTCTCAGGAATGGTCATTTTGTGGATCAGTTTTGCTTAACTGCTTTTCTTTTTTAAAAATGTTTTTAGTTATATCTTTTCTTTTTAACATCATCGTCATTTTTAAATATATCCCTCCCACCAATTCCCTCCCTAACTCAGTGACTCAGCCCTTGTAACAAAGAGTAAAATAGAGGGGGGGGGAAATTAACTCAGTAGATCTAAACTGACATCAACTGAACCTGGGGGCATATTCAATGTTCCAAACCCCCAGTTCCCAACCTCTGCAAAAAAGGAGAAAAGTACATTTTCTCCTTCCTTCTTCAGGGTCAAGTTGTTCCCCTGTTTTAACTATGAGAATGGATTCCCAGGGAGTGGACGTGACTTCGAAAGAATAAAAGGCCCCAGTGAAATAATAAAACACAAAAACAACAAAATAAGCCAGGGGTGCTCTGGATGGAGCATCCGTTCCCCGACTACAGCTGTACAAGAGTCTCATGATGACTCCATTCTTTGCATTTTGGGACCTCCAAGTGCCAGATTTGGCTCACTGTCAGCCTTAGCCATAGATGAGGATTACTTTGGAAAGAAGTGGAAGGGAACCCTTGGATTTTGTCTTTTCAGAAGGGCTTTTAAAATTAAATCGGCAGAGGGAGAAGGCCAAGATATGACTAGCACTGTCCCTTTCATACTTCTGACATTAAGACCAGATGTCTAGTCCATTAACTCCATGAGAGGATGATGGTGGGGACCCCAGGGGAGCCTGAGGGAAATCAGACATTCCCCAGCCTTATCAAGATCAGATACTTCCTTCCTTTCACTCTCTCTCAGGCTGAGGAGGCCCAAGATGGCCCAGTACTATCACTGTGACCCATCTTCCCTCACAGTCTTCTGACCTGGAAGGAGGAGAAACAAACCAGGTCATGCTGCAGCTGACTAGCTTGACATCTGGGCATGCTGGGACGTGCAGAACCCCACAGGCTCCTTTTGTGGGGGAGGGGAGAAGCTTAGTGCGTCCACCTGTAGGTTTTCAATAAAAATAGACCCTATTTGAAAGATAATGAACATCCACAGCCAGTCAGGATGGATGAATTCTGAGTGGCTGCCAGGTTGTTTGATAGATCTAAGAGGGGAAACCAGAGAGTTGTGGAGAGCGTGGGACTTGGGCTGAGTCTAGGTTTGGTCTGACCCTCAATTACAGGAGGAACCCAGACAGTGGGTCGAAGGAAAGGAAACTAAGTTACTGAGCTCCCCAAGATCCAGTGATGGAATGCCAGCCCCAAGATCGGAGGCCAAGAGGGTGACTCTGCTCTGGCAGTGTACGAGGCGAATGGACAGAGATGGACTGGGCTTTGAAACCAAGAGAATGTGGTTTCAAATGCCCCTTCTGGCCCGTACTGTGTGACCATAGCCAAATCACTTTCCCTGATCTAAGCAACTCTCTAAGATAAGGGTTCTTATCCTGCAGTCCACAATCTTATTTTTAAAAAATATTTTGATAATTATATTTAAATATAATTGACTTCCTTGTAATCCTATATATTTTATTGAATGTATTTAAAGGCTACTCTGAGAAGGGGCCTACAGACCTCACTGGACTGCCAAAGGGGTGATACAAAAAAGGTTAAGAACCTTGGAGCATTTATCAGTTGCAGCTAAGGTTTTCACCATGTTCCAGAAGCTCATAATCCTAAAGCTCATCAGCCTAAAAGATCCCATCAGACTTGGTATCTTCCATTTCATTGCTAACCTTCGCCTTTCTGACTAGAGGGGGGCCACAAACCTCAAACCCCCAGGAAGGAGGGCACTCCGCTTTTCTCAGCCAGTGGCACTGCTTTGGGATTTCTCAGACCTGCCTTCTCTCTCTCATTTCCCTCTGCCTCCTCTTTCCTGTTTCCTCTTGTGTGTTGTTGGCCCCATTAAAGTATAAAATTCTGGAGGGCAAGAACTCTTTCTTATTTTGTATCTATATCCCCTGCATTGAGCACAGTGTCTGGCACATAGTAGGCACTTAGTAAATGTTTATTGACTGACAGTAGAGGGAGGTTCTTCACTGAGGAGTTCTCTGTAACCAAGAACATAGTGGTCCAGTCCTAAATAACAAACAAACACACGTGCTGATTATTTATGGTGCTGAATGCTGAGGATACTAAGCCAAAAAAATGAAACAGTTCCTGCCTTCAGTGGGCTTACATTCTATAGGGTGAGATAGTATGTACATAATAACAAAGTCATTTCTGGGGAGGGAAGAAGGAGACTAATAGCCAGGAGGGGTCAAGAACCATTGCATGAAGCAGCGGACACAAGCTAATTAAGTACTGAAGGGAACCAGGGATTCTAAAAGATGAAGGTGAAGAGGTAGGGCATTTCAGGCAGGAGGGACAGTTTAAGTAAAGGCATGAAGACAGGAGATGCAGTGCTGTGTAGGAGGCACTATCAGAATGTTACTTTGGTCAAAAGAATGTATGACGGTGGAAAAGTAGGCTGGAGTCAAGTTGTGAAGTGCTTCCAATGACAGAGAAGTTTGCATTTGATCCCAAAGATCATAGGGAGCTACTGCATAGACCTTTATGATAAAGCAGGCTAATGAATGAATAAGTTCAATCATTCATACATTCACCTGTCCATCTATGCATTCTTCCATCCATCTATCCATCCATCCATCCATCTGTGTATCCCTCTGTGCATCCATCTGTGTATCCATCCATCCATCCCTCCATTCATCCATCCATCCATCCATCCTCCTTTTATCCATGCATCCATGAATCTATTCATCCATCCATCATTTTATCCATCCATCTATCTATTCATCCATTTATCCCTACTTTCTATGTTAGTGGTGCAGTAGATAGAGTATTAGGCCTGGAGTCAGGAAGACCAGAGTTTAAATCTAGTTTCATATGCTTACTATCTATGTGACCCTAGGTAAGTCACTAGAACTGTCAATCTCCTTAACTGTAAAATGGGGATAATCATAGAGTCTACCTCCCAAAGTTGTTGTGAAGATCAAGCAAGATGATATTTGTAAATTTCTGAGTCATATGACCAACAAAATGGAGGACTAGACATTTTCTCTGATGCCCATGATGTCTCAAACCTCTTCAAAACAGAAATTATGTGCCAAAGATAAAGCAACTTCAGCTGTTTTCATGGTCTAGGACACCAAGAATTCAAAAAAAAAATCACACACACAATCAATACCCATGAGCTGATGTTTATACTGAGATCATTCAGCATCCTTCCCCACCTTCCACCCCAAACCTTGCTACGAGCTATGAAACAGCACTAGCTGACCCAAAGATTTGGTCCTCCCTCTCTCCAATGATGTGGAAATCCCAGCTCCATGCTTCAGAAATCTGCTTGGGTATTACAACAACAATTCAAACTTTCCCATGCTCTCTCCCCACTCCCCACCCCCCAAGCATCAGAGACCCAACTACAGAAATCAACCCCCTAGCATCAACATGGCAGTTCTCTGAATTGTTGGCAACTTTTGGTCTACCTCATTCAAAGTGAGAATCTGAAAAGACTTTAGCCTAAAAAGGTCATTGTATCCTGGCTTTCTCCAATCATCCTGATGAATATCTGGCCTTGATATCTCAGGAGGAGAAAATGAAGCTGGTGACCTTGCATAGCCCTCTCTCACTCAAGTCAAAGTCAACTATAAGTCATGTAATCATCTCCCTGATGTCATGGTTCTCTTTGAGAATGAAGAACAAACACAACAACTTGGTGTTGGGCCACAGAACTGAGAAACAGAAGAACTGGGGCAGTACAACATAACAGAGTATGATGCATGTGTGGGGCCTGAATCCAGCATCTGCTGGCACCAGTTCTGTCCCTTCCCCTAGTTAGTTGGGGCAGAAACTTAGGGTGGTGAACTGTGAACTGCCCAGCATGGAAGGAGGCTGAAATATTTTGAAATTCAGTCCCCAAGGAAACCATTATCAGAGGGGGAAGGAGTCAGGAAATGAGCAATAGTGGAAAGTAAGAAGAGGGGGAAGACCAAAATTACTACAAATCTCTGGAAAAAAGAAAGCTCAAAAGCCTTGAACATAAGCAAATAAATAAGGAAACTATTAACAAAGAAGACTATCAGTCTCTAGATTTAGTAAATGAGTTTGGGGATCTATGAAAATACCTCAAAACAAAGGGAAATGATTCTAAACTTGATGAGACAGAGGATCCTGTGGAGTGTGAGAAGAACATGGAACCACAACATGCTGTTTCCAAGTAGTTCAAAAAAGAAATGAAAATCATGAGAGTTGAATTTATGGCTTGCACAGCAAAACTAATGGGCAGAATAGAAACAAATTTGATCTGTGATATCAAGTCTCATCAAAGAAATAAAAGAGAGATCAATAGATTAAGATTGCAAATATATAGAAGTGAAGGACATCTATAACAGGAGAAGTAAAAAACAATTATATTAAACAAAAATATGTTCTCTCTCCAAGCAAAACATACTGATCTTAAAGACAAGATGCAAAGAGACAACCTAAGGATCACAGGTCTCCCAGAAGAGGACAACAAGGCAAAAAACTGGAATACCACAATGAAAGAAATAGTACAAGAGAACTGCCCAGAATTTTTGAACACAGAAAATGAAAGTTCAAATCTGGTCTCAGACACTTACTAGTTATGTGACCCTAGGCAAATCACTTAACCCCGTTTGCCTCAGTTTCCTCACCTGTAAAATGAGTGAGAGAAGGAAAGGGCAAGGCACTCTAGTACTTTTGCCAAGAAAACCCCAAAAAGAGTCATGAAGAGTTGAATGTGAATGAAACGACTGAACAACAACAAATTCAAATAAAAACATATTCTGCCAGAAAATGCAGGAAGGAATGAAATAATACATTCTGAGGAGTAATGCAGCTCAGGATACAGCCCAGGTTGTAAATCTGAGCTTAACCATTGAGGAAAAAGATAAACAATGAATAATAAAGATGAGTTTGAAAAAATTCTTAGAAAGAAAATCAGACTTGAAATCAGAGATATTTGTCAACTACTTATCACAGTGCCTAGAATATGGCCTACACATTAATAAATGTTTATTTCTTTCCTCCTTTTAGTATAGATTTATTGAGTCTCTATAATGTTCACATACTGAGAGGAATACACTGATGGGTAAGACACATTCTCTACTCTCAAGAAGGATATTGTAATAGATGTGTAGTGAAAGCTAGTAAATAAAGGCTTATACAAAAAAGTATAGTTTTCTTAGAACTATGAAAGTACAGAAAGAGAATTATGAAAAGGACCATAAGGAAGACCTTAAAGAAAACCCATGCTAACCAAATGGAAAGAGGAAAAGAAGCCAGGGATAGAGACACAAAATGGAGGATCCAAGAGGCAGGAAGAGAACTAGGTAAGCCTGGGAACATGGAAATCAAGACAGGAAAGAAGAGCATAGAAGGAAGGAGGGGGACACCTGAGTCCAATGCAGTTGCAGAAGCTTTTGGATTTAACAGTAGTGATGCTTACTACCCACCTCTCTCCTACCTCAGCTATAAGATATAGAGCATCAACTTCCTTCAGCTGTGTCCTCTCTCCAGAAAGGGAATAATCCCACAAACCCAAGAATACTCCCAAGAAGGGACCAGAGACCTGAATGCCATTTGAAAAAACATCTCTGCCTCCGGGCTTGTAAACAATCAACAACTCTTTGAGGTTTGAATTCCGATGAGATCATAACCACAATAGAGAAATTTGGGCAAAATGACGGACGTGAGGCCAGGGCCCAACACAGATTTGAGAAACCCTGGGCTCTAAGCGGCTGTCCTGGAATCCATTCCCCTGCCTTTAGACAAAGCCCCCACCAAAAGCATCTTGGAAAGAGGAAATCATTTGATCTCTCTAATTGAGGGTAGGGAACCTGAAGTCACATGTGGCCCTCTGGGGTCTCAAGTGGGACAGGTTCTCCACCCTGCTCTAGATAATTCATCCCCAACCAACCTCAGGAAGGTTTTCTCATGGAGCTAGGTTAAATCTTTCATGTCACTTACTTCACTTGTCATTGCTGGAAATAGAGGACATTCAGTTGCTATTTTGGGCATTATAAGCTCTTTAGGGCTGTTGTATCAGACTTCAGACCTTCAAAGTTCATTTTATATGATCAAGCAAGTGAACTTATTCTCCTTCCCTAAAACTGACTCAGAACTGGTTGCTTTGTTTTTTTTCAATTCTTTTGGTTTTTATATCACAGTAATTTCCAGATATACTGGAATATTCCTGATATACTAATATTTAATATACCACTTTCAACCCAATGAAAGATGAGAATTATATTACTGTCTCCTCTCTTGGGCAAAGATTGGTAGAGATAATCATACAGCAGAATAGTTATTTTGAAAATCACTTCATGGGGGGCGGAGCCAAGATGGCGGAGTAGAAAGACTCACATTTGCTAGCTTCGAATCCACAGCCCATAGATTTCCTGTAAAAAGAACTCCTGACAAATTCTGGAACAGTGGAAGCCACGCAGCAACACAGTGAAGGAGATTTCC
>CM053770.1:275054790-275189365 GCA_028658325.1 Potorous gilbertii | reverse complement strand
ACCATCAGGTAAAGACATAGGAGTCAAAGCCTCTGTATCCCAAATATCTGAAATAGATACCCCATGGGCTCAGGCCATGGAGGAGCTCAAAAAGGATTTTGAAAATCAAGTCAGACAGGTGGAGGAAAAACTGGGAAAAGAAATGAGAGAGATGCAAGAAAAGCATGAAAAACGGGTCAATACCTTAGTAAAGGAGGCCCCCAAAAATGCTGAAGAAAATAGCACCTTGAAAATCACTTCATTCACAGGCAGTTTTCAGAGGGAGAAATTAAAGCTATCTATAGTCATACAAAAAAATGCTCTAAATCAGTATTGATTAGAGAGATGCAAGTCAAAACAGCTGTGAAATACCACATCACACCTATCAGATAGACTAACATCAAAACAGGAAGATGATGAATGTTGGAGAAGATGTGGGAGAGTTGGAACACTAACTCATTGTTGGTGGAGCTGTGAGCTTAATCAAACATTCTGAAGAGTGATTTGGAACTATGCCCAAAGGGCTACAAAAAATATGCATACCCTTTGAACCAGCAATATTGCTTCTAGGACTGTATTCCAAAGAGATCATAAAAATGGGAAAGGGTCTCATGTACAAAAACATTTATAGCAGCTCTCTTTGTGGGGACCAAGAACTGGAAATCGAGGGGATGCCCATCAATTGGGGAATGGCTGAACAAGTTGTGATATATGAATGTAATGGAATACTGTTGTGCTATATGAAATGATGAACAGGAAGACTTCAGAAAGGCCTGGAAGGACTTATATGAACTGATGCTGAGTGAAAGGAGCAGAACCAGGAGAACTTTGTACACAGGAACAGCCACAGTGTACAAGGACTGTTTCTGATGGACTTAACCCTTCATAGCAATGCAAGGACCTAAAAAATTCCCAATGGACTTTTGAGGCAAAACACCTTCCTCATCCAGAGAAAGAACTATGGAATTGGATTGCAGAATGAAGCAGAATATTTTCTCTTGTTTTGTGTTTTGTTTCGTTATGGTTTTTCTCATGGTTTCTCCCATTCATTTGAATTCTTCTATGCAACATGACCAATGTAAAAATATGTTTAATAAGAATGTATGTGTAGAACCCATAGAAGATTGCATGCTGTCTCAGGGAGGGAGGAAAAAGGGAGGGGGAGAAAATCTAAGCGTTATAGAAGTGATTGTAGAAAACTGAAAACAAATAAATTAATAAAAAAAGAAAAGAAAAATCACTTCATTCAACAGTGTCTGTGACTAGGAGGAAAGGTACGTGTGTCAGTGTGGGCAGAGATCCGAACTGAAAGTCAGGAAGACCTGGGTCCAAGTCTTACCTGTAAGTCCTGTTGGTCATGTGACTCTGAGAAATTCACAACTTCTGAGTATCGTAGGCAACTCTGTTAAGACTACAAAATGCTGGGAAGGTATTGAGCAGCATGATGGAGGGAGTTTTCTTAGAGGAAGTTCCCTACACAGGTGAAATCACAGGTGTGGAACACACACACATCTACACACCCACCCACACACCCACCGCCCCCCCACACACACAGTGGAGGAGGGAGGGAAAGTATCAATAACTCCGAAATATACAATTGACTCCGTAAGGGATCATCTGAGAAGACTGAATCAATACTAATAGAAATGATTCAATTACTCTGTTTTCAGGGTGACCTGCATACTGAGCCCCATCCTAGACATGGGAGGCAACAGATATCCAGTTAATAGGATTTGATATAATTTGGTGCTGCTCATTTTTCGGAATCTGCATTCAAAATGAACGCTATCGAATCACTGAGAATGGGAGTTGCCGAGATGGCTGCCTGATTGTCTGCACCACTGTCATTTGAGATGAGCAATATCACGGAGCCTTGAAGCTGTAATGGGCTGTGAAAACTACTCAGTCCTCCAGAAAGCAGAAATCTTCCTTGTGATTTCTTGGATAAATGGTCAGCCAACCTCTGCTTGACTACTCCTAGGGAAGGGGAACTCACTACCTGAGAATCCCAACCTCATTTGAGCAAAGCTCCTATTATGAAGACTGTTACCGACCACATGGGAACCCAAAACGAGGTCTGCAGGTGGAGAGGAGCAGCTTTAGTCTGGAAAACCACTCCAGTATCTTTGCCAAGAAAATTCCAAAAGGTGTCATGAAGATTTGGAAAAGACTGAAAGATGACTGAACAGCAATAAAAAAAGAAATTTTAGAAATAAAGCTTCAAGCATTAGAAATAGATTACCTCTTTTGAAGGCAACTAGGAGGTGCAGTGGATAGACCATTGCACCTGGAATCCTGAAGACTGGTCTCCGACATTTACTGGGCAAATCATTTAATAGGGGCATGATAACAGGACCTACTACCAACCAGGATTGTTGTGAGAAAGTGTTTTATTAAACCTCAGAATGCTATCTAAGCCCTAGGCATCATTACTTCAAGGTTATCACTCGGCTTAATCAATGACGTCTATTACTGATGTGACCTTGGGAAAGTCACTTAAACTTCCTGGGCCTCAGTTCCTTATCTGTAAAACAAGAGGGTTAGCCTCTATGAGGTTCCTTCCAGTTATAGCTCTCCGATCTCACAGAGGAGGAAGTGATATTAATAATTAGCCACATTAGGACGATTAATTAGGGCAATTAGGGACAATGGATAGAGAAGGCTAGGCCCCTCAGATCTCTGTTAGATATTAGTGTCCGACAATGAGCAAGTCACTTAATGGGTCTGTTACCTCATGAGAAATGTCAGTTATTATTAATTTAGGGTTTGAAGGTTGACAACGCCCTTTGGCTGTAGGAGGATATCTCTTACTTAACCTGTTCTGTGTCATGAATTGCTTTGACAACAGTCTAGTGAAGCCCAATGACCCCTTCTCTGAATCATGTTTTTAAAAGTAGCAAATAAAATACACAATAAATACACAAATGAAATACAAAGGAAACAAAACAAAGAGGTAATTCCCCACTTTTATTCAATCAATAAACATGTATTAAGCACCTACTACATGCCAAGAACTGTGCTAAACACTGGGATACAAAAAGAAGCAGAAGATAAACCTTGCTCTCAAGGAGATTACGAACAAATGTGCATCCAAGTCCATGAACCGACCCCCTGAAATCTACACACTGGCACTATGTCAGCATCTCTGAGCTGCCGCAACATTGTGACTCTGTGAGGCAGGCTGCGGGGCAAATAGGCCAATTTTAGGCTAATAGCATTTTACAGGGGCAAATGAGGCTTGAATGGGGCTCATCTTATCCAAAGCCACACAGCCTGAGAGGCAGAGCGGCCTACCAGCTCCGTGTTCTCCTATTACACCAATGATGTACACTTAATCATGTCAGTTTTGGTGAGCAGGAGATTTGATTGTGAGTGTTTTAAACTGTTTTCTGAAATAAAACAGACACACTCCACATCCTATCAGAGAGATATAAATACGATTAATTTAGAAAATAACAGATCACATTTTGGAACATTTGTGTTAGGTGGTATTTTCTTTTATACTTAAATGAATGAGGTTGTCTGCTATAGTGGATACAGATATAAAACCAGAAAGTGCTGCCTTTGACACATCCAGGCTATGTGACTCTAAGCAAGTCCCCTAATTTCTCAGAGAAAGTGCCAGCCTGCATCCAAAGAGGGAGTTTCCGTATGGGGGGGGGGTTTGGGGGGGACATCCCTATACCAAGCAGATCCAGCCTCCATTCCTATCTTTCCACAGACAATGAGGAGGGGGAGGCCCCAGGCCTGATTCCACAGACCAGAGCAAGGACACCCAAAGAATATGCAAATGGCCCAAGTTTTTCCAGGAAATGAGACTCATTCAGTTCACGTCATGGTAAACTTTAAAGTCCTGTATAAGTGAGACCAACAGGAGTCATTGCTGAGATGACCCCAGACCCTTCCAAGATGTCTTTCAATCTTCCCACAGCAATATGAAGAATGCCTCACATTTCTTTATCATGTCTTAGTTATACAGCTTTTTTAAAAGATATAACAAAAAGACAACTTATTTATACCAGGGAGGACATGGAGATGTGGTGGAGATACATGGCATTTACACAGTTAGTTACCTGGATTGGACAGGTTGCTCATGCAAAAATAAACATATCAAGATCACAGGACTGTGGAACCCCCCCACCCCTACCCCAGGGCACCTCCATTCATAATGCCAGGCAGGTAGCTTTTGGCTTGGCATAAAGAACACTGGTTCTGCAGTCAGAGGCCCTGGGTTCAAATTCTGCCTTAGGCTGTATAGGCCTGACCAAATCACTTCATTTCACTAAACCTCGGTTTCTATATCTAACATATAATGTAATAATAGCTCCTCTTGCACAGGGTTGCTATAATGAAGTGAGATGTGTTTAAAGTACATGGCAAACATAAGTCCTGGCTATTAATATCATTTCTTTTTTCTCCTCTTTGGAGCTCCAGGGGAAACACTCTTGGACTGAGTTACAATTAGTCTCTTCTCAATCAACTCTTTCACAGATGAACAAGGTGACTGATTTTTGGAATTGGATGAAAGTAGTGGGCAGCTAGGTGGTTCAGTGGATGGTGTGCTGGCCATGGAGCCAGCCTCTCAGACACTTACTATGTCACCCTGGGCAAGTCCCATCCCCCGTTTGCCTCAGTTTCCTCATCTGTAAAAATGAGCTGGAGAAGGAAATGGCAAACCACTCCAGTACTGTTGCCAAGAAAACCCCAGTGGGATCATGAAGAGTCAGCTGTGACAAAATCGGCACAAGAGCACACCACAACAATGGGATGTGCTCATCTGCTGTAGACTCACTGAGAGTCTTAGGGCCAACTCTAGTACCTACAGAAAGATGGGGAGAGTTTGTATTTCTTCCTCTTCCCAAAGAGATGACTATCATTATCATTGTTAGACTTTCTCAGCAACCCTCTGAATTAAGTTAATGCAAATATCATTTGCCTGCCCGCTTTCATGGATGAAGACACCCCCTCAAAGAGCTTAGATGACTTTCCCAATCATTAGACTAAGTTCTCTGAGGCCAGGAACTGCTTTCTTTTTACCTATTTGTGTCCCTACTGCTTATTACCTGGCACATAGTAGGTGATTAAGAAATGTTTACTGACTGGCCCAAGGTCACACAACTAAGAAAATGATGAAGCCAGACCTTGACTTGGGGTCTTGCGGCTTTGGTGTACTGTTCTTTCTAACAAAGTTGGCTCTTAGTAAAGCACTGCGTCATTTTATTTATTTTAGCACTTTATTTTAAGTTATTTTTGAAAAATTTCAATTAACAAAAATTTATTATTTTCTCCTCTCAGTGCATACTTTTTATAAAGTGGCATTTGTGATGGGGACGATGATGTCCTCAGTGGGGTAGTCCCAATTAAACAGGATGTGATATTCTGATATTTGATTTCTAACTTTTGCAAAGTAGATATAATTTCTGTGGGCTTAAGAGAAAAATTTATAAGGCATGAGAATTTCTTGGTCCACCTCTCTTCCCATCCCCCCTCCCAATCTAAATATTGGCCCTTTGAGAACCATGATCGGAATACCTTTGATCTCAATCACTGTCTCATACTGAGCAATGTAGGTAATAAGAGTCAGAACTAGGGCAGGGTCATGGGGCTTTGTCCTGGGGTGTCAGTATCTAGGGGTACTCTTCCCCCTCTGAAAGTGTTTGATTGGACAGTGAGTCAACAAGCATTTGTTAAGGGTTTATGAAGTGCCAGGCATTGTGCTAATATCCCCACAGATACAACAAAAGGCATAAACACAGTTCCTGCACTCAAGAAGCACATGTTGTAGTAGAGGGGCAATATGCAGATACCCATGTGATATGGATACAAAGGTACCTTAAAGCATGAACTACCACCCTTTTGCTGGTTCATCCTCTAAAGGCACCCTAAAGTTTCTTGATACAAAAGCCCCTAAGGTTGAGTTGCTCTTTCCTTTATTTTGGAATACCATAAAATTACCCCTTATCCTGGACCATGGAATTTCTTGTCTCCTCTCCCCCATCCTAGGTCATAAGATTCCTTTGTCTCCCTTATCCTGTCCTTATAAAAACAAGCACCTGTCTCTCTGTAAATTGCCAGCCTTTCCAGGGCTAGCCCGTTGCTTTTGTGTCAATAAAGATCCCAATGGCTACAGAGGAGGTTTAAGTGAATTCACTCACATCTGAACCAGTTTTCCCATCTCTCTCCTCAACATATGCACACAAAAGATACAGACAGGAAAGTTGGGAAGTAAGGCAGAAGAAGGCACTGAAGGTGAGAGAGACCAGGCCAGGCCTCCTAGAGAAGGGGAGATTTGAGAGGGAAGCCAGGAGGCAGAGTGTTCCAGGTCTGGGAGCTCTCCAGTCAGAGGTGCTAAGTTCATGGTCTATCTTTGACATTCACTACCATATTACTACCTGGTCACTTCTTCTCCCTGGGCCTTAGTTACCTCAAATGACCTCTGAGGCATTCAATGTGGCATCACTCCCAAGCTTCTACTCCTGTCCATGGGCCAGGTCTTCCCCCCATTGCCTCACTCCATTCCTGCTGCTTTCTCCTCTCCAAAGTTGGGAACTATTGATCATCCTCAAAGAACCAACGCTATCTCTCCTGGGATGGCCTTTCCTGCCACCACTGCATCCAACCAGGCCAGGTTTCCCCTTGTATATTCCTCCTCTACAAATTCACCCCAGATGCCAAAATCCCTAGTTATAGCTCTGATGGGAAATGAATAAAGAAACCTGAATTCTCAAAGAACATCCAAGAACAAAGCTGGATCTTTCCATCCCCTTCCCAGCCCAACTCTGGCTTATTTTGTTGGTAAATAGTTGGGAGGGCCAAATCTCCCCAGAGGAACTGGACTCTTTTTAATTGCTCAGCAGTACAGAAGTAAGTCCAACAGCCCATAGCCTTGACATTCTGCCCTTGGGGGCTAGGGTGGGGAAGGGTTCCAGCCATTTGCCTCTTGTTGCCTAGAAGCAACGACAATCAGTACAAACACAAAATCTCTCTCAGACTGAAGGACCTCCAAAGGGGGGATCACAAGGGGCCAAAGCCAGGGAGGGCCCTCTGCTTCATGCCACTCATCCATGGCCATGGCTTCTGCAGCTGTTGGACCCTTGCCTGACCACTCTTTTATTCTTCTTACTCCAGCCTCTGAGGGGCTTTCGGTCCCATTCTACCCTGACCCCCTCTTGCTGGACTTCCAGGAAGGAGGCCAATCTGTACACTCCAAACACAGGAGAAAAGGATATGCAAAGCTCGTGGGAAAAAGAGCCAGAGTCAGTGATTAGAAATTCAGTACCTTTGCTCTGGCAGGAAGTAGTTGCCTCAATCACACAAAGATTTGATCTTCCCACCCCCAGGATATGTCTGCTTTTTGGTTTTCTCTTCTCTCTCTCCCTTCCTCCCTCTCTCTTCCTCCCTCTCTCTTTTTCTGTCTCTCTCTCTCTCCTTTTTTCTATATCACTCTTTTAGTCTCTCCTCCCTCCCTCCCCCCTCTGTCTCTCTTTCTGTCTCTGTCTCTCTCCCCCTATTTCTTTGCTTGAGCTGCAGAAATCAGGTTGAGTTGATTCCATTTGCTGGGAACATGCTGAGGGCAGATTAAAGTGGGTTTCCAAAGAGGGCAAAGGTGTACCAGAGCCCCAGACATGGCTCCAGATCTGCAAGGGACCTTAGGAATCACTGAGCCCAGCCCTCTCCTTTTTCAGAGGAGGAAACTGAGGCCCAGAGATGTCACTGGATCCTAAATTTAGAGGTGGAAGGGTCCTTAGGAGACTATCAAGTCCAATTATTTTATTTCACAAATGAGGAAAATAAGATTCAGATAGTCAGTTTGCATCTGAGGTGGGATGAGAAAAGACACACTGACTCTGCCAATATTGGGGCCTTTGAATGGCCACTCAATTCTTGTCCTGGATTTGTAAAGGGTGGTAGTACAAGGACAAAGACAGACCAGGCTCTTTCCTCTTATCTTTTAATTATTTCAAGTGAGGAAGACTGGACTTTCCAATCAGACTCCTTGTGTGCAAGGAGTAAATCTCATCTCTCCGTGTTTCTCCCTTAATGATGAGTTCAGTCTGCACAGAGGAATCATTCAGATGCTCATCAATTGACTTCCATCAAGCAACAATTAAGCACCTACTATTTACTAAGTGCAGTGGATGGAAAGAGTATGGAAAGCAAAGTGGAGTCAGAGATGAGGGGTGGGTCTACACCCATGTGAGTAACGTATTACCGAGGAAGGAATATGAGTGCGGTTCATTTGCACAAAGGCAATCTTTCTGTTTGTCCAGGAACTTTAACTAAATGCTACAATAATAATGAAAAAATAATAATTTCTATGTCATTTCAAGGTTTGCAAAGCACTTTATGGACATTCTCTCATTGGACTGGCCTCAGAAGATTTAGGTCTTTCATTCCATTTACCAGACAGCAGGGCTGCATAAAGGAATCCACAGAGAACACAGAAATGTACAACGTTGGGTCCTGATATTTTCTTGTTTCTCTCATTTGCCCCTCATCATCATCTCAGAAGGAGAAAGGACAGGTCTTTCCATTCCCACTTTAGAGATAAGGAGCCTGAAAGTCAATGAAATTAACTGATTTACCTAAAGCCATCCAGAGTGGAACTAGAACCCAGTTCTTATTTTTAATTCCAATGCCAATGCTAATAATGGATGTCACTTTTTCTTTGTTCAGCACCTCCTTGCTGTCCAAAGGACTCTTAAAAGTCATGTCTGGCACCACAATTCTAAACATTGATTCCACCTTCCTCATAATCCAGCTCTTAAAATCATAATTGCTACTGAAAAAAAAAGCCATAGACTTTTCATAGGTCGGCAAGGAGACGTCTGCCTTTTAGAATGCTGTCCAGATTCGCCTTAGCTCTCCTTCCAAGGAGCAAGCATCTTCTAATTTCAAGGCTGCAGTCACTGTCTGCTGTAATCTTTGAGCCCAAAAATATAAAATCAGACACCGCTTCCATTTCTTCTCCCTCTATTTGCCAGAAAGTGATGGGACCAGTTGCCAAGAATTTGGTATTTTTGATGTTAAACTTCAAGCCAGCTTTTACACTCTCCTCTCTCACCCTCATCAAGACATATCTTAATTCTTCTTCACTTTCTCCTGTCAGAGTGGTATCAGCTGCAAGTCTGAGACCATTGATATTTCTCCTGGCTACCGATATACTTTAAAATATTTATAGCCACTCTCTTTGCAGTGCAAAATGCTTTACACACATGATCCAGACTGGGTCTCACAGGAACCCTGTGAGCTACTATTATCATTTTCATCTTAAAGATGGGAAAGCCGAGGGTCAGGGGAGCTACGCTGGCTAGTTCCCCCTATCAGAATGCAAGTGACTGGGGAACAGGGATCATTTCTCTTTTGGATCTGTGTCTCCTGTGCTCAGCACAGTGCCCCAAGTTATATTGTAGGTGCTGAATGCTAGCTGATTGATAGTAAGCAGTATTTGAATCCAGTTCTTTTGGAAAGAATGGAATTCATACTTAGCCTTCTTTGGTGTCCCTCTCCTCCAAGGGTGCTCCCTGGATCGTGAGTTTGACGCCATCTGGGCCAAAGCCCTCATTTTACAGATGAGGAAACTGAGGCCTCAGGAAAGCAAGTGATTTGCCCAAGGTCCTACCATCAGAAGCAGGATTATCCAAGGTACCATGCTGTCTCCCTCGCTTCCTATTCCCTTCTTTTTTCCCTGTTCACATGTCTTCTATCTTCCCAGAGTGATGACTTCAGCATGCCTTTCCTGGATCTCTTCAGTGACCTTTGCAAATGAACTCATCATTGAGTAGTGATGAAGACCAAGTCAGCCTGTCTAAGCACCCCCAAGGGTCCGGTCAGGGTCTGAGCCACATCTAGAGGGGTCCGGGAAAGCCCAGACCCAGCCTGCAGATTTACAGCAGGTTGCAGATTCAGAAAGCCACACTTGATCATTAGTATTTCCTGCCTGCATTTGTCAATGATTTTCAGACACCCATTAAGTCAGGATAATAGGGCTGACTACTAAGAGAGATGGTGGGATGGAAGGGGAATAAATCTTGCTGTACCAGTAATAGCTAGCATTTATGTGATGCCTACTTTACAACAAGCACTGTGCTAAGTGCTTTACAAATGGTATCTCATCTGATGTTCACAACACTGAAAGGGTAGGTGCTTCTTTTACACCCATTTTACAGAGGAAATGGAGGCAAACAGAGGTCAAGTGACTTGCCCAGGGTCACACAGCTAATAAGTGTCTGAAGTTGGATGTGGACTCAGCTCTTCCTGACTCCAGACCTAGTGCTCTAGCCACTGAGCCACATAGCTGCCCATTTATTATTAGAGTCTTAGGATTCAGAGCCAGAAGGGATCTTAGGAACCATCTAGTGTAGGGGTAGGGAACCTACAGCATGTGGCCTCAAGGCTGCAGGTCCCCCACCTTGATCTAGTCTAATCTCCCTCATTTTACAGAGAAGGAAACTGAGGCAGATAGAGACTAGAGGACTTCGCCAGGGTCACACTGCTAGTAAATGTGTGAGGTCAGATCTGAACCCCGATCTGCTTGACTCCAAGGCCAGCACTCTACCCACTAGACTACCTCTCATCCCCGAATGCTCAATGAGTATTCTTTCACTATCCATACAGGCAGATGTTTCTCCTTCTCAAGTTTACCCAGCCACTGAAAACTGTAAGGCTAGTATCTAGAAATGTTTCCTTTGGAGGTTTGGGGACTTTTTTTTTTTTTTTGCAAAGAGGCAATCTGTACATCATTTTTGTAGTCATGTGGTTGCTAAGCTATTAGTCATGGAAAAAATCTGCTTTTCCCGTGAATGGTGACTCTGATGGAAAGTGTGCATTCATCCTTTCTTGGGTGACATCTGGACGCTGAACACTTTCATTCATCATAATTCCCAACCTGAGCTGTGCAAAATAGTGCCTGTCGCCTTGATGATTTAATGCATCCCATCTGGTTCATTCTGCCTGAGCGGAGGTGGTGGGATCAGCCCAGCCCAAAGAGCCAGCAAAGTCAGCTCTCCAGCTGGGCAAGGGACTCATTACTGAAGCACATCACAAAGGAGGCAGCGTTTCACGACAGTGAATGCTGGTGGGGTCCTTCATGATGATCTAGGTCAACTCCCCTTCATTACACATCAGGGGAAACTGAGTCCCAGCTGGGAGAAGGGACTTGTTCCAGGACACACAAGGTGGGCTCATGGAATCAGAGACTGAGAGCTGTCAAGGACTTCCAAAGTCATTAGGTTCATCCCCCTCATTTTACAGATGAGGAAACTGAGACCCAGAGAAGTCCTTAAGGTCACATAGGTAATAAGTAACAGACCTGGGAGTCACAGTTAGCCCCCCTCCACATATTCTGAGACTGTCCGCTCCTCACCCAGGGTCCTCCAAACATTTTCACTGGCTGTCCCTCATGCCAGCAACCTTCTCTGTCTCATCTCCCCGGCTTCCTGCAGTCCTTGGCCGAAACCCCACCTTCTGCAAGCAGCCTCAATGTCAGTACATTCCCTCCATTATCTCCCATTTATCCTGTCTCAGTCTTGTTTGTATTTAGGTTTCTTTTGCATGTTTCCTCCTCCATTAGACTGGAAGCTATGTGGGGCAGGGTCTGTCTTTTTGCCTTTTTTTGTATGCCCAGCTATTTACATAGTGACTAACAAATAGTAGGTGCTTAATAAATTCAAGTTGACTGATTGACAGTGATGCCAAGACAGTATCAGTGCTGGCACTGAGATCCAGGTGCTCTGACTTCAAATCTGATCAATGCTCTGCTCTTAAAATTAAAATGAGACTAATCATCTTTTTGAATCACAGAGTGGTGACCAGAATGCTGGATTTGGGTTCAAACTCCAGCTTTATCACTTATGACCTTGGACAGATCACTGCACTTCTCTGGGTCTCAGTTTTCCTTTCTGTCAAATGAGAGGGATGGACTGTGTAGTCTCTATTCTAAGTCTTCGATCCTATGAGTAGTTTATTTATTATATCTAGAGCCCATATTAAAGCAAAAGAAGGAGAGATACCTTCAAAGCTCAGATGAAATGCACATCAACATTCCCTCCAAAGGGGCAGATTGTGACCCATTCTGTAGGACTCTTGGGACCTTCCTTTTCAACACACTCAGGACTAGAGCTAGTCACATTGTGTGGTGGCTGGTGAAGGACATGGGCTATTCCTTGGTCATCCATTGGTCACTATTGCTATGTGACTGACCCATCTTTTCCCCCACTAGATGTACTTCTCCCTGATGCTCTCCCTACCCAGCTCCCCTCTCCATTGCTTTGGAATGACTCTTCATTTAAATTCTTTGGAGACTACATCAATTTATGACTCACAGCAACATCATCTGAAGAGTACAGTTGTTGGAAAAAAAAAAAAGATAGACTTTGGAATTTTGAGTAATTGGAATGACCAACCTTGGTCACCTCATAGACAGGTGGAGAACTACTGATGCACAATTGTGTATATACCATCAGATGCAGCACTGTATGTGTTGGTTTTGCTTCACAACATTTTTGTTTATTCCAAGGGCAGTCAATGCACCAAATGTTAGACTTGGACTCAGGAAGGCCTGAGTTTGAATCAGATGCTTTGTCAGTCTTGATATCCTCATCTGTAAAATGGACATAAAAAAGCACCTATCCCATAGTGGTGTTACAAGGATCAAATGAGGTGGTATATGTAAAACTTTAAGTACTATGTCAATGCTAGGTATTGTTACTATTACAAAGGAGGATTCATCGGGGGGCATGTGACATGGAGTTGGGGGGCCCCATATCTGGCAATGATTATGCTGTAAACAAAGGGCATCGATAAAACTTTTTTTTTTAAATGAGTTTTTGTTTCAGATGTGTCTTCCATACAGCAGGCACTTTAACACACACACACAATGTTGAATTTTCAAAAGTTTGTCTGTCTCTCCAAGAAGCCTCTGACCTCAATCTCCCAATCTGGCTATCTCAGAAATCCAAATAAAACAGGCAGATTCATAATGTGGACAAGAGATAATCCGAAGGGCCTGCCATTCAAAGGAGGCTGACTGATCTCAGCAGAAGATCAAAGTTCACCTCTACAAGTACTGAACTCCTCAAAGGGAGAATCATTTCCAGATGTCACCCCAGAACCAGCCCCCCACCCCTAATCCCTAAGAATCCCTTCTCTGTCCATTCAGTGTGAAGAGAAGAGACTTCAAAAAGAGCTAAAAACAGCTTTCTAGCCCATGAAATTTTGGGTAAATGAGGCTATCAATATGAGAATTTATTGTACTTGACTATACTTGGTGCAAGAGTTTTGTTTTTCCTTTCTTTTCCTAGATGGGAGGGGGAAGAAAAAAATGTTCAACAGCTGAAAAGGTACATATAAAAATTGTTTAAAAGAATATGACATAGAAGAGATCAATTACGTATAATTATTTTGATAGTTTTTTTTTTTAAAACCCTGCCGTGTTTTATTACGATTGGAGCAGGAAGGGTTCTGGAAGTTGAGGGGGGATCTTCCAACACCCACATATTAGAGATGAGTAAACTAAGACCCAGAGACACCCTAGTGGCTGAACCGAGGGGCCACAGACAGGATTCTGACCATAAATAGACTACTGTCTTTACTACAACGAGCTTCTCTGTGTTTAATTTGAACTTTAGTAACAATACAATTTTCCTCCTGTAAACACATGAAGTCTTTAAAATTATGGATCCTGAGTGCTGTTGAGGGAAGGATGGGGTCAGTGGTAAAAAGGGGAAGGTCCTAGCACTGAGGTGAGAGGAAAGGGGAAGGATTTACTACATATTCATCACACAAGTTGTGTGTGTGTGTGTGTTCGTCCTTCGTTGCTGAAGAAGACCATGCCATCAGAGAAATAATGATATGACTTATGCTTGACTTTGTTTTGGGTGAGGGAGGGCTGTGCAGGTCACTGGCCTCACTTCTCCTCCAGGGCCATCTGAATCTAATGACCAGATATTCATCAGGATGACTGGAGATGACTCAGAATGAGGTTAAGTGACTTGCCCAAGGTCACATAGCTAGTGAGTGTCAAGTGTCTGAGGTGACATTTGACCTCAGGTCCTCCTGACTCCTGCACTGGTGATTGAAGACACTGAGATACAAACTGTGGAAATGACCAACTTAAGAAGGAAGGCAGTTTAGTGGCCTGACTACTGGACTTAAGAGTCAGGAAGACCTGAGTTCAGATCCTTTCTTGGGCATTCATGGGCTATATGATGCTGGGTAAGTCTTTTTTTAACATCTTTCAAAAATAATAACATCTCCTCTCTAAAGGCCACTTTAGAGTTTCCAAAGGACTGAAATGAATGTCAAAACTGGTTGGTTTAGTCATGAAGAGAGGATCACTTTAAAAACCTATATACACAGTTGTCTGAGGTACTGTCACAGGCAGAACCCATGAGCTGCTCTCTCTTATATCAGCTCCCAACTGTCCTCAAAATTTGTAACCAGAGAGTGAGGGTCTGGCTATTAATTATAAATCTTGACATGCAATTTGAAAGTAGAATTTATTTTCCAAACATATACACACTGCCCTGTCCAGAATCACTGGACAAGATGCAGAGGTCACAAGGAGATCAGGCCAGCAACAGCTCTGGTCTGGGATGTGAGAGTCAGGTCCAGGGTGGACGTCGCATGCAAGGAAATATAGGAATATCCAGGTTGCTGAGATAGGTATGCTTGTTTCCCCACATCCTACCTTCCTGTACCCTGACCTCACCGGGTGCATATGGAAATCACCCACTTCCCACCATCTCCTTTAATATCTGAAGATTACAAACATTCTCTGAAAATTTCTCTTGACTTTTCATATCACTGATGAATGTGACATTGGAGAACCAGAAATGTAAGATATTTGGGTAAAAAAGAAGGAAAATGGCATCTCCATTGGAGAACATCTGCCAGCATATCCCAGGCCTCCTTGGAGCCTAGCACAGCTTCATCCTGGTTCAGTGACACCCTCTGCAACTCCATCCTAGAATACAGCTAGACGAGAGACCAGGAGCCAAATAGCCCACCCCTCTCATGTTACAGATGAGGAAACTGAGGTCCAGGGAGGTCAAGTGAGGGTCAGACAGGTAACATTCAAGGCATCGGGCCCTGGTCCTCTAACTACAGGGGTGATTGTTCCAACCTATGATTTTGAGAAGAGGCTACTGAGAATTCAAACTGATTTCAAGGCTTCTTTTCATAGACTGAAAAAAAACATCCTCTGGGATGAGATTGAGGCCATAGATCATCACTGGTGAATTTATTACAAGCTAAGAAAGAGTTGTTAGGTCAGCCTCAGTGTGAACTAGGCTGTGGTTTGGCCTCTTGGTCAGAGAGAAGCAGATGCCTTGATGCAGCTAGCCAAGATCTGAGCCCTATCCTGGGCAGGCTGGTGCTGGCATTATGCAGAGTTAGGGTCCCTCTGCTACAAGAATTGTCCTGAGAGGGGTCCATCTTAGGCATTTATTAATCGCCTACTATGTTTACAAGTATTGTCCTGAGAGTAGTTAGTCAGTAAGAATTTGTTATGTTTATTATATTTCATTATATTTACACATTATATTTATTATATATATTTATTGTTTGTTATTATGTTTACAAGTATTGTCCTAAGAATAGTCAGTCAATAAACATTTATTAAGCACCTACTGTGTTTACAAGTATTATCTTGAGAGTAGTCAATGAGCATTTATTAAGCACCTACTGTATTTACAAGTATTGTCCTGAGAGTAGTCAGTCAGTAAGAATTTGTTATGTTTATTATGTTTCATTATATTTACACATTATATTATATTTATTATATATATTTATTATGTTTGTTATTATGTTTACAAGTATTGTCCTAAGAGTAGTCAGCCAATAAGCATTTATTAAGCACCTACTGTGTTTACAAGTATTATCCTGAGAGTAGTCAATGAACATTTATTAAGCACCTACTGTGTTTACAAGTATTGTCCTGAGAGTAGTCAATGAACATTTATTAAGTACCTACTGTGTTTACAAGTATTGTCCTGAGAGTAGTCAGTCAAAGAGCATTTATTAAGCACCTACTGTGTTTACAAGTATTGTCCTGAGAGTAGTCAGTCAATGAACATTTATTAAGTACCTACTGTGTTTACAAGTATTGTCCTGAGAGTAGTCAGTCAGAGCATTTATTAAGCACCTACTGTGTTTACAAGTATTGTCCTGAGAGTAGTCAAAGAGCATTTATTATGTTTATTGTGTTTGTTTTATTATATTTATACATTATATTATATAACATATTATATTTATTGTGTTTGTTATTATGTTTACAAGTATTGTCCCAATAGTAAAGTACCTAGTAGGTTTACAAGTATTATCCTGAGAGTGGTCAGTCAATAAGCATTTATTATATTTATTATGTTTGTTTTTATTATATTTCTATATCTTATTATTATTTATTATATGTAAAATATATTATATTTATTATGATGTTTACAAGTATTGTCCCAAGAGTAGTCGGTCAATAAGCATGTATTTAGCACCGACTCTGTGCCAGGCACTGTGCTAAGCTCTGGGGATACAAAAAGAGGCAAAGACAGTTCCCACTCTCCAGGAGCTCTCTGGCCCCTGCTTCATTCATGCCTTCCTCCTCGCTGCTCTCTGCTCCTCCTTCCCATTTAGGAAGAAGTTTCTAAAGTGGCCAGAGGAGGAAACCTTGAGGTTTACAGGATGCTTTCCTCTTTATCCTGGGTCCTTCCCTGCTGAGTGGTAAGTCTCTGACCGGGTCATCTGAATGCCACACTCAAGCCAAGTCACAGAGGGTCCTGTTGTTGACAAATTCAGAGAAGATGGAGCAGGAGGAGGAAGAGGACAAGGTTGGGGGGGGGAACGTAGGGGGTTTGCATGGAGAAATGAGGGATGCTAAACCAAGGATGGGAAGAGACCTGAGGCTAGGGAAGCAAAGGCTGTGGCCCTAAGGTCACACAGGTCAGCTAGCATTGGAGAGCGCCAGCCAAGGAAAATGTTTCCTGTGCCAAACCTTCCTTCACTGTGACAGCCCCTTCCTCTTTGATCAGTGTCATTGGCATCACCCTGGGCCCCAGAAAATAACAATTTGGCAGCCTCAGTATTATTGGAGCTTCAGCGGTGAGGGGGAAAGACTCAGGGGATCCTCAACTGGAGGAGGCCTGACTTAGTTTCTCTCATCCCTCCATCCACCCTGGTACCTCTGGTCATCTGCATGGCTGCTCCCTCATTTCTCCTTGCCTTCCCAGACTGGACCTCTGCCTGATCAAGTCCTCCCTCCCTGGGGGAGCTAATCTCCTGGACTCATCTCTCCTGAGTGGTGAGGGAGAAATGGCAAACTCACCTTGCTCACTGTCCCTTGCTAGGCACTTGCTCCAGGAGTCACACCATCTGTGCCACCTTCCCTGCCCCCACCTCTCAGTAGGGGCACAGGAATATCAAATCAAAGCCACCACATCTGCTAGAAAGGGCGTGACAAGCAATTGCCCTAGGAAGGCCACCCCCCCCAAAAAAAAAACTCCCTTCCCAGGCAACTTTTGCCTTATATGGGTCATCTCTTCCTACTGGATTCTAAATTTCTTGAGATTAGGGACTGTTTTTTGCTTTGTGTCTGTCTGTATCCCCAGTCCTTGGCACATTGTTGTTTAGTTGTGTCTGATCTTTCATGACCCTACTTGAAGTTTTCTTAGTTTGCCATTTCCTTCTCCAGTTTATTTGACAGATGAGGAAACGGGAGGCAAACAGGGTGAAGTGAATTGCCCAGGGTCACAAAGCTGGTAAGTGTTTGAGGCTGGATTTGAACTCAGGTCCCCTTGAATCCAGGATGGGTGCTTTATCCGCTGTGTGATGTAATTCTCGGTCCTTTCCCCCAACTACTAGCCTCTACAATGGAAAGGGGTCATTAAGTCCCTTTCTCTTTCCATTAAGATTGCCTTTCATTTACATTGGTTCTCCCTGACTCATCTGCAGTTTTAAAAGTTGGTTTAGAAGTGTCTGAATGATGACAGGAGCCCCAGTGGGTTCCAGGGCAAGGCAACTGTTTTGCTTGTTTTGGGTCTCCCTGTGGCTGCCTTGATTAGGAGATCACCCCACATGCGCCCTCAGTGGATTGAAGTTCAATTCCCATGGTCAGAGCCAGGCCTGAGGTGCTGACCAGAAGGCCCAAGCCCTGGGGTCATCAGGCCACCCTGCTCCTCAGGAAATCCAGCTCCATAATGACATCCACAGGAAGGCAATGAATAAACTCTTGTCTAATTCAGAGGACTTTGTCCAGCTCGTAGGCATTTTTTTTAATCATGTAGGCTTTTAAAAATATTTCCTCTAACAAAGTATTTTAACTATTTATCTATCTTTATTTATAATTGAACTATTATCTCTTAGCACATTTGATTTTATTTTCTTTAATAGGCTCAGACATCTTACAATCAGAGGTGGAGGGACCTTAGAGGTTGTCTTCCATTTCACAGACTTGTACCTTTAGAACTAGCCAGAATTTTAGAGGTCACTGAGACCAACCCTCTCATTTGACAGATGAGTACAACTGAGGCCCAGAAGTTATATGGTCACACAACTGGCAAGTATCTGATGCAGGATCCAGGTACCAAGTCCAGTGTGCTAGCCAGCCTACCACATTGCCTCTCACTCTATGGAAGGCTAAGTGACTGACCCCAGCTTACATGGGCAGGAAGCAATCCGGGCCCTTTGACGCCCAAATTTTAACGTATCATTCCTTTAAAGGAGGAACAGGAAGCACCCAAGTAGGGCACGCAAGGAAAGGGAGGCTAGATGTCTTTTCCCTCTGCAGCCCTGTGGGAAAGGCTGTGGGTCCTGTACCTAAAACCACTGGTTTCCGGCTGCTCTCTGGTATCACAGGCTAAAACGAGTCCCTTGGGGAGCAGTGGGCCCAGTTCCCCAGACAGTCCAGAAGAATAATTATATTCTCAGGCTGCGGAGGATCAAGTCCCTAATAGGCCCCATCTCTGGGCTAGGATCTGCGACTTCCAGTGTGGGGAAATTCCTGGTGCCCACCAGTTCTTCTGATCAGCCCATCCTAGGCAATTAGAATAGTGGCTTCATATTTCTGTAGATGATAAGCTCCCTGAGCACCAGAACAGCCCTGGCTTTTTTGTCTTTGTACGTCCCAGCACCTAGTACAGTGCCTGAGCATAGGAGGTCCTTAACAAATGCTTGTTGGTTTAGTGTTTTCCTTATAACTCTTTGTGAATTAGGTATTTTAAGCATTCTCATTTTACAGATAAGGAAACTGAGACTTAGGAAAACTGAATGACCAGATTCCCTCAGCTAGTAAGAGGGACAACGGTTACTCAATTCCAAGTTTTCTGACTCTGAGACCAGAGATCTTTCTTCCAGGGCTATAACTAGGGTGAGGTCATCAGAGCTATTTCTCACGGTGGTGAATTTAGAGAGTGCAAAAATGTAATCCATGTCCTCCCCAGCAGAGGAGGAAGGAAGGGGAATAGGAGCTCTAAGGCTAGTGGAGAGGTGAGGAAGAAGAGGTTTTAGTTCTAGGTGGTTGGGAAGAGAGAAGAATTCTCCCTCTTTTGTCCCTCCTTGCCCTAAACCCAACAAATAAATCCCCATCCAATTCCATGCCACCCCATCTCTATCACCTCCAGGAAGACCACTCTGATTCTCCTTCTCCCTTCTTCTACAAGTAGGATCATTTCCTCCTGGAAAGGGCAAATGATCTGGGGCTACCTTCCCTCCCTAAGGCTATGCAGGTGGGAACTTTGCCAAGGTCTTTCTAGGACAGGAGAAACAATACAGAAGTATAAATGCTATTGGTCAGACTAGATGACCTCAGAGGGCCCTTCCAATTGTAAGAAACTATTCCTTAATAGTTTTATTTATTTATTTTATTTGCTTTAGGTATCAGAACTAATTTATCAGGGTAGAGAACTCCCAGCAAAGAAATTCCCTTTACGAATGCAGATTAGCACTTCTTGGTAGCTTATGTCCAAGAGAGTTGCCTGGGGCACAGGTCAGGGGTGATAGCAGAATTCAGGTCTTTCTGAGATCCCAGTTCTCCATTCACCACACCCCAATGCCTCCCCTTTTCAAACATGGTGCACCAAGCTGATCTGAGGGGATGTTTCATGTTTGTTCCAGGGGATGGGAAATAGGAGAATTTGATAGGTGGGCAGCCACAATAGGCAACCAAATTTCTTAATCCCCGTTCCCCTAACTTATTTCTTTGCTGAATTCTCACCTGCCCTGGGAACCTTATTAGGTCCAAAAACTCTCTCACTGACCAACAGAACTCACTACCTTGTCCTTTCACATAATGCTAGTCAATCAGCATGCATTTATTAAGCTCCTACTACGTGTCCTAAGCTGCCCCAATAGGAAGAGGAAGAGGGAAAGGCTATGGACTCCTAACAGCCAGGCACTGCCTGGGGAAGAAAATGGCACACCACTCTAGTTGCTCTGCCAAGAAAACTCCATGGACAGTATGGTCTACAGGGTCATGACTGAACAACCACAAGAGTGCTGGTGCCGGACTAGGCATTGATACAAAGAAAGGTCAAACAAAATTCCTGCCTTCAAGGGGCCTACATTACAGTTCTCTCTGTTGATCCTTCAACCCTTTGGGTTGAGCCTTCCCCCTAATAGTGACAGACCACTAGGCTAATTATAATGAAATTTAGCATTTATACATTGCCTCGTATATGCCAGCTACTGTACAAATAGTATCTTATTTGTTCCTCACAATATCAATCCAGGGAGATATTGTTATCTCCACTTTACAGACGAGGAAACTGAGGCAGATAGTGATTAAGTGACTTGCCCAGGGTCACAGAGCTGAACTCAGCTCTTCCCGACTCTGGGTCCAGGACTCTATGCACTACAACACCAGCTGTCTCTAAGCATCCTTGAGAGCAGGAAGTACCTGGCTTTCACATTGGAAGCCCCACTGCTTAGCACAGGACCCGGTGCACATAGTAGGCTCTTCAAAATGCCTTTTCATTCATTCCTTAGAGCTCTACCCATGATTCCTGTATGGATGTCTCTTCATTAAGTCTCTTCCTTCCTTAAGTTGACCTGAGTAAAAGCAGGAGCTTTTCTCCCAGGGCTGTTGGGAGGATCCAAGGAGATCCTGTATGGGAAGCATTCTTCAAACCTCCAAGCTGCCTTACTTCAGCCTAGATGGGTGAATTTTGTCCATAAACCCCCAGCAGTCATGGAATCCCCAACTCCTAAACCCTAAAGAAAAAGAGCCTCATTTCTGTTCTGACCTTTAGCATGTTTGGGAACACATTTTCCAATGACTCAAAAACAAAGCAACATGAAAACACTCCTCCCCTTGGATGTGGCAGGATGGGAAGCCCATGCGACAGGACTTCCTGACTGCCTGGCGTCTCCTTCACCTCTAGCATTCCTCCCCACCCCTCGCCCCTCCACCTCTTTGTAAGAGATCTGACATTAAAAAAATGTATCCTCCCAGGACCAGTGTTTCAAATTCATTTCTTAGTCTTCTGGAAAAATATGATCATGACAATAACTGGTATCTATATATTTAAAGCTTTGCAAGGTGTTTCACTCTGTTGCCTCATTCACCTGTGTGACCCTGGACAAGTCAAGTCAATGAAAACACTAGTGGTTTGGAAGAGATGACTTCTGGGGTTCCTTCCTGACCAACATCTACCATACTTTTTGACTCTCACAATGACTCTCTGAGACACCGTCAGAAGGTGTGGGATTTGAAACTCAGATTTCCTGTATCCAATTTGAGTACTCTCAATGCACTGAGATATTGATTACTCTGGAGTTAGAGTGGTCTAATGCTAGGAGCTCTGCTTTCTGTTAGCTTGTGATCTCTAAAAAGATCCTTAACCTTTGTTTTTTCATCTGTAAAATGGAGATAATGATGCTAGCTATTCTACAAGGAGATGGTGAAGAGAACAGTTTGAAAATCTCAACATGTTTACTGGTGGAGTCATGAATTGGCTCAGCCCTTCTGGAAAGCAATTTGGATCTATGCCCCCCAAAGTCCACCAACTGTGCATACCTTTGACCCAGAGATGCCATTACTTTTAGACCTACACCCCAAAGAGGTCAAGGAAAGAGGAAAAGGATTCATGCATACAAAAAAGGTTTATAATGAATCTTTTGATTATGTTGGAGAATTTGATGGAGAACTCATCCACCAGGGAATGACTGAAACAATTATAGTCTACAAATATAATAATGGAATATCACTGTGTTGTAACAAATGATGCATTGTCATTCGTCCTTCATTATTAAAGAGGACCAGTGATATCAGGAGAATGATTTCTTGACTTGCAAGTGAAATGGATTTAAGTGAGGCAGGGCTGTGCAAAGTCACCAGCCTCACTTTCACCTCCTGAGACCTCTGGGTCCTGTGGCAAGATATAGATTGGGACGACTGGAGATGGCCTAGGATGCGGTGGGAGACTTTGCCCTTTTTCAAGGCTTGATAAGGTCACCCTTATCCAAAAATGAAAGAGATGTATTCAAAGAAGTTTGGAAGGACTTATAAGATGTATAAGATATGATGATGTACAGTGATAGGATCAGAACTCCACAAAGACTATTGAAAGTTTTGTTGACTCAGTGACCTGTTATTCCCAAACTTGCCTGTCAGTCAGTGCTGACAGGGGCATCAGCCAGTTTATTAATTTTGTATTACAGTTATCCCTTCCATGTGGCGGGGGTTAGGGGTATTGTGTACCTCTCCCCTTCTCTCCCACCAGCAATCTGGAAAATTTACATAAAATTATATGTCTCTCCTTTTGTACCAGAAAAGAAGTCTAAATTAATATGGTATTAAAGGACAAAATATGTTGATACTATACAATATTATACAAATACAATATTATACAAAATGCATATATTATGCATTTTTGAGTTTCTAAACTTTTCTGTGTCATCTGTTGGCCTTCATATGTCATCTGCGACTTCCAAAAAACTCCCCCCAAATTCCCATTTAATTTCTTATGCTGACCCATGATATATGAAAACCAAGATGAGAAAAGGGATGCACAATTGTCATCCCCTACCTGTTTTTACCTGGCAAATTGTAATGCACTTGCTACTGTGGGGAGGAGCTGAAATGAATGACCAATCCCCTTTTGCTGCCTTGGACCTATCAGAATTATCTTTGCCTCATTATGAAAGTTACTGGTACAAACTGGCTCCACCTTGAAACCTTTGCTGATCTCCAAAGAATTTTCCTTTCGACAACAACTTAATGGATAACTCCTTGAAAAGACTTAAGGAATCATAGTTCCATATGACCAAGGCATGACTAATGACCAATTCCAGAGGACTGGTGAAACATGCTCCCCACCTCTTATCGAAGAAGTGATGAACTAAAGGGGCAGGAAGAGATGCACAGTTTGGGGCATGGACACAGTGGGAATCTGTTTTGCATGACTGCATTTTGTCATAAGGATCTGATTTTTTCCTTTTCTTTCCCCTTCCCCCACTCCAGCTTTTAGATGGGGTCTCTTTTATCATCTCCCTCCCTCTGTTGGAATGGCAGCCCCTCCAGGACAAGGGCTGTCTTTGTTTCTGTTGTATCAAGGTTTAGCAAATGCTTGCTAATATGACTTAAGAAGGAAGAGGAGAGCTACATGTAGACCCTCATAGAAAGGAAACGAAAAGATAAAAAAGGATCAAAAGATGGTCATTGGAGCATTTTTAAACATACATAGAAAAGAAAAGAAGGAAAGTTTGAAGCAGCCTGAACAGCTTTGGAATATATGCTGAATTTACTATACAGGGTGTCCCAAAAGTCTTAGTGCTGTTTTAGGCATGAATAGAAGACCTAGACCAATTCACAGTGTGTTAATAGCTTCAAACTACATAAAGACTTAAGAGGAAAGTCACAGTTTTAAATACAGTCTTCTTTCTTTGTTCTACTTTGAATATGCAAATGTATTTATTTGGTATTTATAAAATTCTGATACTTAAAAGTACTACACAGACATGAGTTAAAGTGACTTTTAGCAGAGGCCAGTGAGGTGGTGCAGTGGATAGGGCCCAGGCCTGAAGTCAGGAAGACTCATCTTCCTGAGTTCAAATCTGGTCTCAGATGCTTCCTGGCTGTGTGACCCTGGACAAGTCAATTTATGCAGGTTGCCTCAGTTTCCTCATGTGTAAAATGAGCTGGAGAAGGAAATGGCCAACCACTCTAGTATCCCAGCTAAGAAAACTCCAAATGGGGTCACACAGAGTCATTTGTGGGCTACTCCTCAGAGTGGTCCAAATTCAACACCAGCCATGGCGGTCAACTTCTGAGGTGCCTGATATAGACCACCTAGTGCTTACTCCTTCAGGTCTTAGAGGTATTTCCTGGCCAGATCACCTGGCACATGTCTTTTCCTGGTCACTCTGACCTTAAGAGATCCCATAGACCATTTAACCCAACCCTTTCATTTTACAGATGAAGGAACTGAGACTTGATAAAGTTGTGACTTGCCCAAGAATACGTGGAAGAGCTAGGAATTGAAGTCAGGTCTGCAGATCCCAAATCCATCCCTCTTTTCCCTGTGGTATCCTGACTCCTGGCTGGCGAGCACCACCCGCCACACAGTGCCCACCATCTTTTCAAACCTTCTTTTCTCCACATTCATTAGCTGACATCATAATTTGAAGAGACAATGACACTCCAAGTGGAGGGAATCAGGACTGAGAAGGTTGCTTCCCCTCAGGGAACTTTCCTAGGGATTCAAAGCCTTCACCCTAGAGAGAAATTCCTAATTCAGCCCATCTGTCACCACCCTGGGGACGGAGTTCAGTCTAAGCCAGGGGTTTTACTTCCATCTTCCTTGAAGGAGCCAATGATAGCATCTGTTTCGGAATCAGTTCCCTCACTGGTTTATTTTCAAGCTTGAGATGGATGAATGAAAATTCATTCAATCCCTCAAAACCAGCCCCTTATGACTAACCTCCAGATATTTGAGGCCAGAGTGACTGGGATCATTTTCCCCTTAAATTTCTTCAGACCAACCACAGTGTTGCTTTCCCAGAGATTGACCTTGTACTTAATGGGAAATGGGAAAATTCTGAGGATTACAAGGTTCAAAACAGAGCCAGGGTTCTTGAGCTTGGTGGTACAGTAAATGGAGCACTGGGCATGGAGTTTTGTTTTTATTTTTTGTTTATTTATTTTAGTGATCAAATGATTTTATTCTGAGCATTTTTCTGAGTTCCACCCTCATCTCAGACTCTTACTAAGCTGTTTGATTCTGGGCAAATATTTAACCTCTCTTTGCCTCAGTTTCCTCATCTGCAAAGTAGGGATAATCAGACCCTGCCTCACAGGGTGGTTGTAAGAAACAAATGAGATTCTGTTTGTAAAGTTCTTAGCACAGAACCTGGCACATAGTAGGTGCTTAATGAATGTTCCTTCTCTTCCCCACCTCTAAGGTCTAAAGAAACCATTGCACTCCTCTCTCACTGTCTTCTGGGAAACCTTGCCCTTGTAACCACATACCAACAGATCAGAAACAGGTTGAAACCAGCCCTGACTGTCCTGCATTAGATTATCTTTTCAGTTTAACAAAGGCTTCCAGGAAACTAAAGAAAAAACAATTCTTGGCCAAGGGAGTGAGAAAGCAGCTCAAATGGAATTCAGACGCAGTTACACACAGAGAAATTATTAACTTCCTGTCTTCTTGCAAGTACATCCTAATAGAGCCTCCCTCACATTCTGCCAGTCATCCACCTGCCCCACTAGCCAGACCCTCCCATCTCTTCCTCTGGCAGCAATAATCAAATCAACATTACCATTGCTTCTGGGCTTCTGGGGAGGGCACGCCAATTAATTACCTTTTGGCTGCACTCGCCAGCCCTGTGACTTCCCAGACCAAAACTCCCTTTTCTATGGTGTCTTTCAACATTAGAATGGAAGTTTTTTAGAGCAGGGATATTATCTTGCTTCAGGGCATATAGCACATATTTACTGAATGCATCTCATTCATTCATTCATCCATCTACCTATCCATCCATTCATCCACTTACCCATTTGCCATCCATCCATCCACCCATCCATCCATCCACCCATCCACTCACCCACCCATTTACCCATCCATCATCCATCCGCCCATCCACCCCACCTACCCATTCACCCATCTATCCACCCCTCCAATCCAATCAGAGATTTGTCAAAGCCAATAATGAAGAGTTTGAGGTGTATTATCATTCATTATGTAGCTTCTGCAAAAAAAGACTACAGAAGGACACATCTCTATTGATACTAAGTAAGTTTTTGAAATTCAGTTTTACAATCATACAAAAAATTCCAGGGTCCTCCCCAGCTGAAGTCTAGAAATTCCACTCACTTTCAAATATCCAATTCATTGCCCTGGGGTTCATATCCTTGCTGTATGGAACCACATAATAGCAAACTAGTATTTAGATGGATAACTTTAAGGCTTGCAAAAGAAGGTCTTTACCTATACCATCATTACATTTGAACCTTAAAAACAACCATATGAAGAAGGTACTATTACTATGCCCATTTAACAGTTGAGGAAACTAAGGCAGACAGTGGTAAAGTGACTTGCTTAAGATCATACAGGTAGGAACCATCTGAGGTAAGATTTGAACTTGGGTCTCCTTGACTCTAATGTCCAGGGCTTCATCCACCATACTACCTACTAACTTACCCAAGGTCACACAAGTGAATCCCAGGATAGGTGTTCCACATTCAGTGCCCATTCCACTTTACCATATTGCTTCTTCCAAAGAACACACCCCCTATACCAGTGGTGTTTCCTCTAACCCTAACCCTAACCCTAATGCTAAATGCACTGTGACAAATATGAAGGTTCCAGACCCTTTATGATTTCTTAGGCTTAGCTAGATGACACAGTGGATAGAATGCTGAGTTTTGGTGTCAGGAAGACCTGAATTCAAATCCAGTCTCAGATACTTACTAGTTGTGCGACCTTTGAAAAGTCACTTAGCCCCTGCTTCAGTTTCCTTATCTGAAAATAAGGTGGGACTATAAGGCCTCTGAGGGCCCTTTCCACTCTACATTCCATGACCCATGACCAGTCTTAGTACCAGAGTTTATCTCTTATGAGAAAATGCACCTGGCTCCTTTGATTGGAGAAAGAGGGGTTTTGGGCACAGAGTGCCACCTATACTGTGAAATGAGGTTGACAGGTAGGGTGGTTTGTGGCACTGTTTTCTCTTTTCATCTTTGTTACAGGGGATGGCTTCCTGGGAAACAGAAGGCAGAGGGATATATCAGGGAAGAAGAAAAGCAAAGGCCTCAGTGAAAACACAAAGACACAAATTTTTAAAGGGAAAACCAAGCCCCAAAGCCCAGAAGAAGGGTTGAGTCCTAGAGCATCTTGGAGCAGTCTCCATCACACAAGCTGAGGGACAAGCTGGGAGCCTGCCTCATAGAGTCATAGAAGCAAGGTTACCACACATAACGTCCTCCTGACAGGAAGGACGTCATCATGGGCCAGCATGCCATGTTATGACTCCAGGGTTTTTCCCCTGCCTGCTCAGCCCCAGGGGAGCATGGGTGGGGTAATGAAGTGTGGAAAAGAGAAGCTTCTCTGTAAGAAAAGAACCATGGGAGAAACAATGGAATATTTTAGAGTTGACGAGGAATCTAAAAAAGGAGAAGTTTGTTTGGCTAAGAGCAAGAAGCTACTTTAAGGCTTGCCTGGAGGATCCTCACCAAAAAAAAAAGCCCACTCAAACCCTATAGGACTAAGCAGAGGTGGCTGGAACAGTAGAAAGAGTGCAAGGTTAGAAATCAGAGAATCTGGGTTCAAATCCTGCTGTGGCCACTTTCTATTTCTCTGATCTCTATAAGTGTCTTTTGTCTGGGGAAGGCTAATGGGGCTCATTGTGGTTGGGTTCAATATCTGAAGGACTGTCATGAGGGAGAGGGATTGGCTTCATTCTTCTTGGCACCACAGGGAGAACCAAGTAGTAGGTACATGTTACAATCAAGGCTTAATATCAGGAAAATCTTGATATCTCTGACTGCTGTCCAAGAGGGGGATGAACGACCTTGGGTGATATCAGTCTCAGGGTCATTGGTTTAGATCTGGAAAGGACCATACAGGCCATCTCAACCAACCAGCTAATTTGATAGATGAGTGGTCTAAGGTCACTGCAGGTCACGGGAGTTTTCAAGCAGACTCTAGGGGACTATTTGTCAGTTAGGTTCCAGTGGCGATTGCTTTTTAGACAGAAGAAGCTGGATTTAGATGGCTATTAAGGTTCCTTCAAGTTCTAAACTTCTGGGACTTCCCTAGGCCTCAGTTTCTTCATCTATAAGATGGACAGGTAAGGCCCAGGTGACCTCTGAGGCCCCTTCTGGCTCTAAAAAATCATGGATCCAGCACTTAGCACATGGTAAGGACTTAATAAATGTTTATTGATCAATTGATTTGTACCTTGGGCCTTGGAAACTACTCAAGTTGGAATAAGTAGTGATAAGATTAATGACAGTTGAACACTACCGAGGGGAAGCTTTGGCTTGTTCTTAGTAGGGTTATATATCTGTCTTTCAGTGTGGCTTTGTAGTGTATCCTGACTGTCCAACCCTAGGAAATACTAAAGATTATTGTAATACTTTAAATAAGTAATAGTTTAAATAAATGTATCTTAAAATATGTTTATTACATTTTAAACAAATGTATTTTAAAATATTGAGGCATCTGTTTTATTATAAATAATATTTTAGGATATTATAATATCATCACTTTTAATGATACTATTTATTATAATATTTTAAATAGAGAAAAGTGTACTCAAAGTTATCTGCTTCTCTAATATACCTATCTATGCCTAAGGAAATATTACCTGGCGGTAGCTCCCTAGTGGCAGCTCCGGGAATTGCAGGCATAAAACCTGGCAGGAAACTGCTTGGTTTTCCAAATCAAAGTTTTAAAATATCAGCAAATATCCTGGTTGGCACAGACTTCAAACGATTAACAAGCTGTTCCAGGAATTCACTCTTTTAGGTAAGCCTTCCTTCCCATCATCAGGCCTCACCTCTAGGCCTGACCACAGGTGCCACTTTTTTTTTCTTTTTAAACCTTTCTTTCACCTTGAGTTCTGTCCTTTAAGCCCTGGGTCCCAGGATAGACCAGATCTGTTCGTCTCTAAGGACTGGACTCCCATTCTGCCCCTTCACAATCCAAGGCAATAGCAGAGCTGGGGGAGGAGGAAGAAGGTACTAGGAGCTGGGCAGGGAAGGTAGGAATGCGGGGGGAAGAAAAGAGTCAGAAAATGTCTCATCTCAGAGGCCATAACTGACTGTCGACTTTGTTAAGGTGAGGAGGAATTCCAGGCATAGGACACGGTTTGTGAAAAGGAATGGGGGAAAGGGATGGGGTGTTGCTGTGTAGGAGAAACATGGTAAGTTTGGTGGGACCTTGGCATGTGTAAAAGAGAAGGAATGGGAAGCTGGAGCCCATGAGAAGGCCTTAAATGCCAAACAATAGAGTTTGTATCTGATCCTAGAGGTAAATGGCAACCTCAGGAATTCCTGAGAGGGAGAGTGATAGGGTTAGACCCTATGGGGAAGATGGACTGGAAGGGAGACCAACTAGAGAAGAGGATGGATATTGGGAGGATATGGATATAGAGTTGGCAAATTTGGGCAAGGGAGAGGGAGGATGACCAATGCTGCCAATCGGGGTAACTGGGAAGATGCTGGTGCCCACAGAAGACATAATAGGCAAGTTAAGAAGAGGGATGAATTTTGGATTTGTTGAGTATGATATACTTATGGTACAACCTACTCAAAATGTTTAAAGAGCATAAAATGTGGGGCCTGAGGGCAGGAGAGAGACTAGGGCCAGGAATAGAAAAATGAGAGGAATCAGTGCAGAGATAAGTGAAACCCTGGGGGTTCATAAGGTCATCATGAGTGAGAAGCAAAGACTGCTCAGGATGGAGCCTTGGGGAACCATTAAAGGATACGATGTGGAGGATGACACTGCAAAGTGTGATCCTGGAGGTAGGAAGGCAGCCAAGACAGAACAGGATGAATCATCCAGTGGTCACTAGGGTCAAAGGTTGTAAAGGGGCCTAGGGGCAAAAGGAGGAAGACTGAGGAAAGGAAATTTTATTTAGCAATCAGGAGATAATGGATGACTGGTTACGAACTGTTTCAGTTGAGGGATGAGGGGTTGCCAGGGATTGGGAAGTAAAATGGAATGAGGAGGAGGTAAAGCATCATAGCAGCAAGGGAGGAGAGAAGTAGGACAATAGCTTGAGAGGAGGATATGGTTCGGTGAGAGCTTTTTTAAGAGAAAGGAGGAGAGGGGAACAATTAAGTATATTTGTGGGAAATGGACTGGTAGACAAAGAGGAACTGAAAATTAGGGGGAGAGGATAATTATGAGGGCAGTCTGCCAGAGGAGATGAAAGCAGGTGACACTGAGTGGACAAGAATAGTTGGTGTTGGGGAGGAGAAGGGTCACTCCACCTGAGACTGGAGTAGAGGAGAAGAAAATGTGGAATGGCATCAAGAGGTTATGAGTTGTGGAGATGGGGAAAGAGGAAGCTTTGGTGAATGTCCCTAACTTCTCAGTAGAGTATGGGGCAAGGTCTTAAGGAGAGGGAGGTGTGGGCAACCTGGGAAGAGAACAGTTGTTCTGGAACAGCTGCTGTGAGAAGTGTGATTGCTAAAAGGGAGGAGCAAAATGATTGCCCAGGAAAGGCTTGGTAACATAGTACAGGGCTTGGCATATGGGCGAGTCTGGTCCTTTGATTTCACTAGTAAAGGGAAACGTTAGATAAGGAAGCTCTTTCTACCAATGCATCTTCTAACCTTATAGAGTTACCCAGAGCACTGAGAAGCTAAATGTGACCCCTTGTTCAGGGTCACATAGCCAGTATATGGGCTTCCCAGGCTCTCTACCCCCCAAATCTTGCTACTGGTATTGAAGTGCCTGGTGAATGATGGATTGATGAACCTGGATCTAGTCATCTTGGCAGTGTGACTTTCTCCAGCTCTGTTTAGAGTAGGCACAGAGGAGGAAGATGATAGAAGTGATCCAGGGTTGGATTTTGTCAAGATATGAGTGGCAATAGGAAATAGAGAAAGGGATTTGAGACTAGCGGACTGTATGATGTTCAAAGGGTTACCTAGGGGGTCTAGATCTGAAAGGGAGAAAGTGTTGCCACAGGAGAGGTGAGAGCTTGGCAAAGTTCTGCAGGGTGGAGGGACTGGACATCCAGGAGAAGTAAGGTCAAGAAGAGATGGGATGAAAGAGGATCAGGGTCAGATATGGGAATTTCAGGATTCTTGATCATAGAGGTAAAATACTTTTAGTGGGGAGGTCAAGGGTATGGCCATCCCTGGTGCTTGAGCTGGAATGAAGGAGCAGGTCATACGAGCTGAAGAATCAGAATGGAGCCAAGTCCCCATGTAAGGTCATAAATCTAATTAATTACAAGTGTGTCATGACTCACACCTTCACAGAATCACAGACTCATACGGAGGGGCCTCTTTAACCATCTAACCCAACCCATAGCTAAAGGGAATCCCAATTCTAACATACTCAACAAGCTGCTGTTCAGTCTCTGCTTGGATATCTCCTGTGACGAGAAATCAATGTCCTCCTGAGGCAGCCTATGCAATTACTGGACACCTCTAATTGCTAAGTATTCTTTCTTGGTATCTTACCTAACTTGGTTTCTGCAACATCAACCTAGAACTCTTGGTTTTATCTTCTTGGGTTAAGCAGAAAGACTAATTTCTCCTCTGGACAACAGCCCTGCAAATGCTTGAAGACAACTAGCTTGTCATTTCTTTTCTCCCTCTTCCCCTGACCCCTCATTCTCCAAGCTAAATATCCCTAGTTCCTTTGGTCACTGTGTTTGGAATCACCTCCCTTCTCACTTTTGTTTCCTGGACTCCTTAGCTTAAAGACATAAATCAAGTGCCCAGAGATCCAGCTGCTAGGCACTGACTCCAAGGAGGACAATGGTAGACAGGCCCCATATACTATAAAAAAATTTATAATATTTTTTTTTTGTAGCAGCAAAGAATTGAAGACAAAGGTGATAGTCATTAATTATGGAATGGCTAAATTGTGGTTAGGTGGATGTAATGGAAAACTATTGTTTTCTAAGAAATGGTGAATAGGAGGGATGCAGAGAAACCTGGGAAGACACATAAACTGATACAGAGTAAAGTAAGCTAAGCTAGTGAAATTATGTACAGAAGTTTTGTTGTTGGTGTCTTGCAGTCCTGTCTCATTATTCCTGACCCCATTTGAGGTTTTCTTGGCAGAGATACTGAATTAGTTTGCCATTTCCTTTTCCAGCTAATTTTTACAGATGAGGAAACTGAGGCAAATAGGGTAAAGGGTTTTATTGAGGGTCACACAGCTAGTGAGTGTTTGAGGGCAGATTTAAACTCATGAAAATGAGTCTTCCTGACTCCAGGTCCAACAATCCATCCACTGTGCCACCTAGCACCCTATGTAGAGGGACTCTACAATGTCAATGTGGTAGATAGAAACAAATTCTGTGTAATTGTCATGACTAAGCATGGTCTGAAATAGAGACACGAGAAAGCACTTCCCTCCCTTCTTGGTAGAAATGCAAAACCACAGGTGTAGAACCCTGTAGACAATGTTGGCCTTGGATAATGTATTGGTTTTGGCTAAAAACTTTTGGGTGGTCTTCTTTTTTATTCTTTGTTTTAAGGGATTATTCTTGGGGAGAATACATTGGGAAACAAACACTTTTAGAAAGACATATCTGAGGTGCCATCTTGTATCCAATGTCTTTCCCAGTTCACCTAAAATTCTCTTTGTTTTTTCCTGTCTATCTTTATATTTACTTATCTGTACACATATTGCATGTCTCCTCCTACCTCCCCTTCATTAGATCACAAGTGTCTTGAAGTCATGGACCATCAAATTCTCTTAGGTTAGAGGAGCAGCCTTCACATAATACATACAAACATAATGGAGTTTGTAGATCGTCCATGCTATAATTTTCTGCTGGCTTCTGCACAGACTCTCCTCCAGAGATGGGGAGGAGGAAATTTTTCAAGAGTCTCTTAAATAGATCCTTATCTTTGTGAATGCTATTTTTCCAAGAAGGAGAAGGTCACAACATAGGAAGTGAGTCCTGAGACTTAAGTCTGATTCACAGCAGATCTTCATCCTCAGGCACAGGCTAGCCTGCATTGACTTGCTGATATCATCAGCTTCTTCTGGCTAGACTCTTCTCCTCACCCCTTGGACATTCCATGGCTAAGAGAATGGGGGAAATATTCTGGGTTGGCTCATTTGGGATCATAATTATCCAAGAAGAGATGTGCATTTTTCTGGAGGACAACAGACCAAGAGTACCATGTCTTCCCCCTTCTGCAGTGATGGGAAGATCACTGCCTCTGGAGCTTGTTGGCTCTCACAATAAAATTTCAGCTGAGAACAGACTTAAATCTAGAGAGGTTCGGGCTCCATGGGGAGTAAATAGACAGAAAGCACTTTAAAAAACCCAACAGAAACCACTGCAGCCACTAATGAGAGGACTAAAGAACATAACACAACAGACAACTCTTTGGTAACATGGCGTCAAGAGCCTGTTATTTTGAAGGTAGATGGAACCGCATACCTGGGTTTTGACTCCCTGATGTCCTCATAAAATGATCTCTTTATTTGGATTAAACACACACACACACACACACACACACACACACCCCTTAGAACAAAAATCTAGCTTAGAAACATCTTCCTTCAGGATAGGTTCCCCCTAATCATCATTCAAAAAGGCAGAGCTAACCCAGGGTAAAAGCCTCATAACTGAATTTGCTTATTATTTTAAAAAAAATCAAATATGTACATCTTATCAGCTCATCTCCTCATGCATGTCTTAGGAAGTTAATAGGCATGAATGCCTGGAGGCAGCAGCATGTGAGTGCATGCGTGATCACTTACGTAAGTTAAGAGTATTGGCAACGCTAAAATTGGGCAATGCCCGCTGCACCCCTTCTCCATAGGTGAGGGCTGAAGAGATGTCACTTGGCTGGGATACAGGAAAGGATGAAGTCATCCTTTTAATCATAAAAGAAATGAGGGTGTGCTGGTGCTTGTGCTCATGATCATAAATGGATGAATGAATGGATGGATGGATGGATGGATGGATGGATAGATGGATGGATGGATGGATGAATGGATGAAGGAAGGAAGGAAGGAATTAAGGAATGGGATGAACTTAATAAGCACTCATTTTCTGCTAGGATCATGCGCACCTCTATATAGCAATCAATCAACAAGCATTTTTTATGGGCCAGCAACTGTACTAAGCTTTGGGTATGTGAAGAAAAAGCAGAAACAGTCCCTGTCTTCAAGGAACTAATGGAGAAGACAACAAATAGGAGGCCAATTCAAGATTCCTACAAAGTAGATACAAGGTAACTTTGGAGGAGAAGGAACCTACATCTGGAAAGACTGGGGAAAGCTTCCTATGAAGGTGGCACTTGCCCTAAGCCTTGAAGAAAGAGAAGAGTCCTAAGAGGCAGAGGTGAGGAAGGAGGGCATTTAAGGCATAAGGCACAGCCAGGGCAAAGATACAGAGGTGGGAGATAGAGTATATAGGCTAAAGCCTTCTCTGAATGCCTCAAATCATAAGATGGAGGTGACTCTGACCTCTCAGAGGATGTGTCAGGAGAACACAAGCTCTGGTGAGTGTTTCCAAGTTGGAAATGCTTCCAGGACAAGCCCAGTAGTAGACTACAGGCTCATCACCAGATTGGCTGGAAAGCAGATTTTTTATTTTTATTTTTTTTGGCTAGAGCAACTCTCCAAAAACACCTTCTAAGTTAGAGAGGGGAGGCACTGCTCACAATGGGAAATCAAATCCTTGAGGACAGTGTAGTAAGGACAGTGCTTGACTTGGACTCAGGCAAAAGCTGGGTTTGAATCCTGCTTCATTTATTAATCTGTACAATCCTGGACAAGTCATTTAACATCTCTCAGCCTTAGTCTCTTTATCTGCAAAATAGGACAGGACCTACCCCACAGGGTTTGTTTGGAGGGAGAAAACTAGACAATATGGATACTATTAGGGCACTAGCAGGTTGGAATGAAAGGAGAGCTGGATTTGACATTGGAGAACCAAAATTAAATCCCGACTCTGCAACTTAATATCTATGCGATCTTGGGCAAGTCATTTAATTTTTCTGTAACTAACTGTCCTCAACTACAGATCTTGGACAAATCCCTTTACCTCCCAGGGTCTCAGTTTCCCTATCCATAAAATGAAGAGGCTGGATCTAGATTCAGAGGCCCCTTCTAGCCCTAGAACTATAGTCACCCTTACTGGGCCTCAGTTTCCTCATTTGTAAGAGATGGAATGGCCTCTGAGGCTCCCTCCAGACCTCTCTGCTCCTCAGTTTCATCAACTGTGATATGAGGCGGTTGAATGTGATGGCTTCTGAGCTCTATACTCTCTATGACTCCGTTTAGGGATTTCTTGGCAAAAATACTGGTGTGGTTTTCCATTTCCTTCTCCAGTTCATTTTACAGATGAGGAAACCGAGGTAAACTGGGTAAAGTGACTTGCCTAGGTCTAGGGGCACAGCTAGGAAATGCCTGAGGCCAGATTTGAACTCAGGAAGAGGAGTCTTCCTGACACTCTATCCACTGCACCACCTAGCTGCCCCTTTATGGGGTAGGTACTATTTATTATCTCCACTTTACAGATGAGGAAACCAAGGCAAAGAAAGTGACTTATCCAAGGTCATATGGCTAGTAAGTGTCTAAGACAGAGTTCAAGCTCAGATCTTCCTGACTCCAAGTTTCACACACTAAGAACTAACTGTGCCACTCAGCTAAACTTGAACTCAGACCAAAGGATAAGATCCTCGATTGACAGCCGAAAAAGGACTTCAGAGGGCATCTAGTTCAACCCCTTCATTTTACAGGGGAAGTAACTCAGAGAAATGCAGACTTTAAACCTAGGTCATAGGATCCTAGATCCTTAGGGGACATCTAACCCAACCCCTTTTTACAGATGAGGAAACTGAGACCACTTGCCCAAGACTAAAGAGGTGGCAAGTGACCGACACAGGATTTGAATCCAGGTCCTCAGACCCCAATTTCTCTACCCTTTCCATTCTACATCACTATTCCATGCCTGAGGCAATGGATGATGATGAGCGATAGGTCCAAAAGAATGGTCACCAACATTCTCCTGGACTTTGAAAGATACACTGTCCCATTTCTTTCTGAAATTTAAGCATTTTCAAAATCCTTTTCATCCTTTTTCCACATAGATCTCTTGAGTGTCTTCTTGGCCAATGCCCATCTTCATGACTCCAACATTCACTTTCCTTGGCTTCTTATGTGTCTTTGATTTCCCAAGAGCTGAAGCCACGAGTCTCTGTTCCTCACTAACCACTGTTTCCAGGTTCCATCTCAAATCCAATGGCTTGAAGCTTTCTCTTCCAAATGCTTCCTTTCCAGGCCCCTAAACATGGCGCCCTCCCCTCTCTTTTCCATCTCTAGAAATGAGCATAGAGTCCCAGGGTCTGAGTTCAAATACCATCTCTGCCATTTGACTAGTTGTATGACCATGGGCAAATCTCTCTCTCTCCCTCCCTCTCTCTCTCTCTCTCTCTCTCTAGGTCTCAGTTTCCTCATCTATAAAATTATCAGGTTGGGTTTGATGACCTCCAAGGTCCCTTCCAGTTCCATAAATCTATGGACCTAAAAGTCCTCACTTTCCAAGACAAGCCCTGCCACTCCTTGCTCTCCATTCCATCTCACAATTGACAGAATGAATAGCAATGGGCAAAGTTAAAATGAATCCCATCAGTCAAAAGAGAGTTAAATGGAGGAAAACATTCCGAGTCTGGAGTCAGAGCACGTAGGTTCAAGTTCTGCTTCTGCCACTCTCTATTTGTGACCTTGGGAGTCACTTTTCAGGGTCTCTGTTTCCTCAGCTGAAAAGTGAGGAGTGGGGTTGGTTTTTTCCACCCAGCTCTACTTCTATGATCTGTAAGTGAAAGTTTCTGCAACAGATGCTGTCCCCCTCCCCCATATAAGCTTTCTTGGGTTTAGGGTTAGAATTGGTTAGGCTATTAAGGACTCCATCCCAAAGCAATCTTGTTCTTTCCATCTGACTCCAGGACTCCACAGGCATTGACCTAGACCTAGGACAAACCCCCTTCAAGGCCCTTCATCTCCTCCCTGTCTTCTGTTCTCAGACTCCACTCACCCATCCTCTCTCAAATGCCCAAAGTGGGGAAATAATTCCATTTGGAACTAGAGAAGATTGTAGTGTGCCAATAAGTAGTGCCAACCACTTCCTCTTGATCACTCCTGAGTCGGAAATAATCCCTCCCAAGTAGCCTGTCGTCTGGATGATTGAAAAGACCCAAACCCATCTCCAACAGTGTCTGGACCTTGCAACCCTGCCTGTTGGGTCCCCATGCCTCAATTAGGAATGAAAACACTACCTGTTAGTCCTTTAAGATGACTTTCTTTAATTTTATTTCCATTTGTTTCTTTCTTTTTCTTGGATGAAAATAATAAGTCTTTTGCATTTCTGCCTTTTTGAAACCTAATTTTGAATTAGCATAGAGACATTCATTTGTCTGGCTCAAGGATGGGTGAAGCTGACTCCTGCTTTAAATTTCTTTGTCTTACTTAGTGCATGGGTTGCCTAACATTCTCACGGACAGAGCTACTTATAATTTTCTTCTTTATCGTAACTTATCCTCTTGAAAAATGAACTGGATTTGGCTGCTGTTCTTACCTTCTCCTTTTTTTGTTTTTCTAGAATCTAACCTGCCCTGTGATGAAGCACCTATTATGTGTCCCACACAGAGTAGGTGCTCAAACTCACAAAGGCAAAAGCAGAAGAGTCCCTGTCCTCAATGTCTTACATTCTAAAGGGAAGAATGCCACAATATTTACATAGAGCAGTAAATATGAATTCTCTAGAGGGTAGACAGAGTTAGAAAAGGCTTCCAGGTGATAGCTCCCAAGACAATAGAATGCAGGGAATGTTCCTGTTTTTGTCTTTGGCATTTGGACTAAGGGAAGCCCATTAGCCGGTAGCCTGGTGGACTGTTGGCAGTATGCAATCTTCTTTCCTTAGGACTCAGAAGTAGGTTAACCATTTGGGATTCTTCTCTCAACACTAGGTCTTGTTCCTTAAGCCTACTCACCTGTCTAGAAGGACTAAAAACTCAACAGAGCAGCCCCAGGTAGACTGTACAGGCCAATTCTAGAGCTGGTGGAGCAAGACTGAAAGAGGAAGCCAAAGAATGGGAGTATTTGCCTACTGCCCCATTTTGCCTTATCCTGTTTACCTTCAACTCTGTGTCGACAAATAAAACACATTCTTAAGGGGTATCGAGGTGGTGCTCTTCCTCGAACAGGAAAGTTACTGGACACGATGATGCCACTCAGAACTCTGTCACCCTGCTGTAGCCCAGGCAACATGGCAGCTCAAGGCCTAGAGCTTGTTCTCCAGGGGGCACGCCAGACCCAAGAAGGCAAATTCTCACTAACTCTTCCTAAGTCTAGTAATTTATCCCCATCTCTATTTCTGTGTACAGCTAGCTCACGAGTTTATGAGAATGGTCAAAATCAACAGCTAATTAAAACAATGTCATAGAATGATAACCACGGCCATCTGACCTATTCAAATAAGCTAATGGCAATAAATATGGAAAGCAGATAAAGGGAAAGACAAAGACATGGATTATCACAATTTCCCAGAGAAATCTTAATTGATGCAGTGTAATCACCACAAGATCAAAGGAGTTCGGAAATGATCTTACCAAGAAATGACTGGCCTCCTTCCCCCTCCTCCCCCTCCCTCAAAAAGATATAGCAGCCAAGGGCAACATTAGGCTCAGAACTGGTTCACAATGTTGGGGAAAATGCTTTCTTGCTCCTGCCACCTGTCCCTTCACAGAAGTAGGGGGTTAACTGGTAAGCAACATTGCATAGATTTTTCAAATTTTTTTTTTGATATATTGATAGGTTTTGCTGAATTTTCTTTTCTTTCCTTTAAGAACAGTCATTATTTTATGAAATGACCAGGAAATAGAAAGGGGAGTAATATAGGGGAAAATACAGGCAATGTGAGCCCAAAAATATCCATGAAAATACATTTTAATAAATGTTATAGAAGAGGATGATAAAAGATTATATGCAGTACTAATTCATAAAAAAAAGAAAGGAAAAGGAGCAGTGGGAAGAAAATACGTTTGTAAGAATGTGAGATGTGAGATGCAACTAAGCTGGATCATCCTCAGTGCATTTGTAAATGACAAAAGAAAGACAACAAAAAGAAAAATGGACGAGATCTGCCAGAATAAAATCAAAGTTTTTCTTATCAATAATTCTGCTTCTGAATTCATACCTTAGTCTTTGTATATGAGGAAGCAAAAATGGCAGTGAAAAAGAAGTTGAGAGGGAAGTTGGACTCAGTTAAATACAAACAGAAGAAATCTATGCTGGAGACAACACAATTTGGAAAGCATTGCAGGATCAATTTTCAGGATATCTGAAAGATGGGAAAATGTTAAATTTGAGATGGTATTACTATCAGTGGCTGTCGTTATTTGTCCTTTGTTCTCGGAGAGGACCATGACATGCAAGTAATTGGATTTAAGTGAGGGAGGGCTGTGCAGAGTCACCAGCCTCACTTTCTCCTCCAGAACCAGCTGAGTCCAGTGGCAAGATATAAATCAGGATGACTGGAGATGATGGCCTCAGATGCTGTAGAGGTACTCCAAAAATTGATTAAGGGGATATCAATAATGAACTATATCTGTGCCTACCTTCTGATTCCTATCAGATTATGAAAAATGATCTAAATGTCTTTTGAGGAGAATTTTGATGAAAGTTAGAAGGAAGTAGGTAAGGAGAAAAAAACTAATTTTCAGAGTTCATTAGATATTATTTCCTTGTATCCTCATGGTGTGTGTGTGCACGCACACAACTGGTGACTTGCAAATTATTAAAATTAATCAAGTTACTTAAAAGAGAAAGAGACACCAAATAACTGTCATCTCATCCAATGCCCCTTGTTTTACAAATATGAAACTGTTAAGTGACTACCCAGAGCCCACCTTACCTAGTCAACAAGTGATGGGCAGAAATTTTAGAGAAGAAGATTTCTGTTTGATAGAAGTAAAATCTTCCCAACACTGAGAGTTGTCTCAGAGCAGAATAGGGCTGTCTGGATCGTAGTTAGCACCGTGCCTGGCACAGAGTAGACACATAGTAAGTGTTTATTGATTGATTGATTACTGACCCAGGGCCTAGAATATAGCAGACACTTAAAAAATGTCTACCTATTGGTCAGAGAGCTAGGGGCCTCCTACTTGCTGGGAGTCATCAAACAGAGGCTAGATGACCCCTCACTGTTACATTGCAAAGGAGATTCTCACTCAGGCAGAGGCTGGTCTAGCTGCCCACTCTGAGAGCCTGTGAGTTGAGACTATCTCCCACTTTACTAACCTGCCCTGATGTTCAGTCCTCTCACCTTTGCTTTCCAAACCAATTAGAGAGATGACAGTGATGAACAGCACTAGCCGTGGGATGAATTCTGGCTGTCTAGTCTAGAAAGCCTTAAATAACCACAAAACAAACCAACTTCAAAGACAGCAGCAGGATGAGGCATGGGCAGGACTGAAAAACGGGCCTCATCAGAGCAGAGGCCAACCATTGCATAAATCTCTCATTGAGGATCCATCTGCATGGCGAGGTCAGGCAAAGAAAGAATCCTTCTGGATGTCCATAAATAGAGGCTTTTACTGTCCTCTGAACTTGGAGCATCCAGACCTCCAGAGACCTGTCTCAAAAAGAATAACAAATAGACCCCAATGCCCTGCACGTCTTTTAGGCTGCCTCCTCCTGGACAAGCATACTTCAGTCCCCTCTTCTGGGGGGACCCAGGGTAAGAAAACCCAACTTTCCCCCTTGCTTCCATTCAACGTGGGTATTCTTGGCTGACTCAGAAAATAGTGCTTGAAAGCAGTTGATGCCAAGGCCTTCTTTTTCCTAAGAAGAGGGCTAGTCTGGAGAATAGCTAAGGAGGGGCACAAAAGAGAGAAAAGCAGAGAAGGACAGTCTCCCTTTAGTATATGGGATGAAAGCTGATGGAAGCTGGAGGCCAGAAAAGGAACAAGTAGTGATGGTGAAACTTGATCCTCAAGTTTAAGGATAGAGGGAGGTTACTTATAAATTTTACAAGTCTACCTAAAATGCCTGACTCACAAAATAGCTAAATGAAAATGTAATTGGACAAAGACTTAATAGGGATTTGGATCAATGTGCCGTGTTGTTGTTAAGAGATTGCAATTCTTCTTTGGAGAAGTGTTTGGGCATATGCTTTGGACATCATTCTTTGTGAGAGTGGCTTTCGGTGTTGGGTATTTGGATATTTTGGACATTGGATCCTTATCAGAAATATTTGATGCGAAAGAGTTTGCTTTTTTTTCCATCCCAGAAGGCTATTATAATACCCCAGGTGAGATGCGTGACCATAGGGCCCAGAGCCAAGAAGGGCACATGCACAAGAAACAGATTTCCTTCTTTTCCCCACCTTCATGGTGTTTACAGTTTAGTAGGGGTACAAGTAAGAGGCCATGTGGTCAGAGGAGAGAGAGTCAGGAAGACCTGGGATTTGATTTCTGCCTCTGACACATACTGGCTGTGTGATCCCAGGCAAGTCATAAGTTCTCTGGGTCACAGGCAGCTCTCTGAGGCTGTAATTCTCAAACCTTTTGGTCTCAGGACTCCTATAACCTCTTGAACATTTTTGAGGACCTCCACCCCAAGAGCTTTTGTGTATGTGGGCTATGTTTATCAGTATTTACCATATTAGAAATTAAAATGTCATCGTATTAGCATGAGAGTGGTTTTGACCTCATGGACCTCTTGGAAAGTTCTCAGGAACTCCTGAGAGTCCTGCGACCACATGTGGCCACAGCTATACTCTGCAAGGCACTTACAGATCTGTTTAGTTTACTTTAGAATTTCTTCCCTGGGGGTTCCCTCCGTCAATGAAATCACCAATATATGTTCCACCAAGCTAGTGATTTGTTATTCAGTCACGTTTAACTCTTCATGACCCCATGTGAGGTTTTTCTGGCAAAGATACTGGAGTGGTTTGCCATTTCTTTCTCCAGCTCATTTTACAGATGAGGAAACTGAGGCAAATAGGGTGAATTGACTTGCCCAGAGGGACTGGGGCCAGATTTTAACTCAGAAAGATTAAATCTTCCTGACCCCAGGCCCGGTACTCTAAGTATTGTACCACCTAGCTACCCCTGGCTAGTGTTTAATATAATACAATATGAATAGAATATATAATATACATTATAACAAAATATATAAATTATATTAACACAATATCATATAGAGATATATGAATATATGTGTACATACACAATTATATAATATAATGGTATTATGAGTGTCATGTTGAGAAATTCCTGGTGTGGAATTCTTGTTCTGGTTCATCCTAGGGAGCAGCCTGAGGCCCCCAGCTGTTAAGGGACTTGCCCCTAGCTCCTCTAAGAGAACTGGTGATCCCTAAGTACACAAGTAGAGTATAAAAGTCTCTAGGGCTGGAGGAGGGGGAGAAATCCAAGAAAGTCTCATAGAGGAAGGAGCATTGGAGCAAGGTCCAAATCAGACTGAGTCAGAGCATCTGGCAGCCAGGGCTGGGGAGGGAAATTGCTACCTACCCCCTCTGAATAATCCCTGTCATTTGGAGAGCCTTATTTATATTCAGTGAGACCAGCTGCAGTTTTCAAAAGCCTTCCACTCATCAGCGATGGAGCTCTATTGATTATCTTCCTAATGGGCTTTAGCTATAGTTGTGTGAAAGAGACAAGATACTCAGGAGAAAAGATTTCAAGTTCCAGTTTGAAAGCCTGACGATGGGAGGCTGAGTCATCAGCTTCATCCCCTTGGAGGGTCCCAGAGGGATGCATGACTTCAACACATTCCTGAGAACCACTGTCCCCCAGACCAGTAACTTCCCCTTTGTCATTCCAGTAGGAGATGCCTACTTCCTAATGGTTAGGACCCCATGGTGAAAGTTACCAGGCCCTCTGCCAAATGTACTGGAAACTCTCTCATGTCATCTTCTATCTGTAAAATTTTAGGGGTCTTGGGCTGGAAGGATGCTTGTCATCCTGATAAGAGAGTACGTGGGGGGAAGTAAGATGTAAGAAGCCTCAAAAGGTAGGAGGGACCAAGTTAGGAAGGTCTTTGAATGCCAAACAGAGCATTTTGTATTTGATCCTGAAAGCAATAGGAAGACAGTGCAGTTTTCTTTTTTGGGGGGTGGGGGGTGGGGGGTGGGGTGGAGGTGACATGATTAGATTTGCTTTTTAGGAAAATCATTTGAATGAAGATGAGTTGGAGAGGGTGGGTAGCACCAAAAAGGTATTGCAATAGTCTAGGGGTGAAATGATGAGGGGCTGTGTTAGAGGAGAAAAGGGCATGTGTATTCAGGTGAAATGGACAGGTCTTGGGAACAGCTTGAATATGGGGTAAGAGCCAGTGAGGAGTCCAGGACGAGGGACTGGAAGAAGGGTGATGAAACAGAACAAGGATTCAAGGCATGGAGGCAAACTGGGCAAACCATCTGATGCTGAATCAGATGAGAGGTGCTGGCTTCTCAAGAAAGTTTGCCCCAGTGAATGGACCTCTTCTCCACAACTGTTCCTGCAAGCTCTGGCTCCTTTAACTTCTCCTTCTGTTCGCTCTTTGCCTTTTGCCTTCACACATGCTAAGGTCTCTTGGAGGGCTGAATAATAACATATTCAACTTGGTAAATGATCAGTCAATCAACAAACATATATTTATTGCCTGAATGAATTGAAAAGCATTTAATGGTGTTTCACTTGCTAAATTCTGGAGCTACAGGTACAAAAGAGAGACAGCACCTGCCCTCAAGAACCTTGTAGTCTAACGGAGTAAAAAACACACATGGGGAGCATCAGTCATAGAAATTGCATTTTGGTATGGAAAGTTACAGGGATGGTGAGAGGAAGTCATGGAGCAAAAGAGATCCCTTTTCTGGAAGGAGTAAATATTTTGGTCTGATTACAGCAAAAGAAGAGACAAAGTAGATAGAGAACTGGCCTCCAACACAGGAAGACCTGGGTTCAGAGCCTGTCTCTGACACAGCCTGGCTAGGGGACCTTGGGGAAGTCCCTTAGACTCTTAGTGCCCTTAGAAAGCTCCCTAAAAAACAGGGGTGGGGAACCTATGACCTCAAGGCCACATGTGGCCTTCAAGGTCCTCAGGTGTGGCCCCTTGACTGAATCCAAAATGTGGCCTCAAGGCCACAGGTTCCCCACTCCTGGACTAGAAGTTGTAGAGAAGGGAGAATTTGCATTGGAGGAAATTCTACCAGTGATATCACAGATCTAGCCTCTATTAGGTTCTGTACTGGTCAGTTACTATTACTACTGTTTGACCAATGAAATACCTTCCTTCTTCCCCCTCTGCTTACCTCATTTTATTCATCCTTCAGGGCTCAGCTCTCAGTTTCACCTCCTCCGGGAAGCCTTCTTGGTTAACCCAAGACCCCTCCCTTCTCTGACCTCCTACTTGAATTAGAGTTGGCATGATACATTTTCACATTCAATTACTCTTTCATCCTTTTTTTTTTAGCTGTCTCAGGCTCTTGGGATCACAAATGTTGATGGCCCCCAGATGTCATGTGGTCCAATGCCTTTAATTGACAGATAAAGAAACCTGAACTCAGACAAATGAAGTGACCAGCTTAAGGTGGAAAACATCCAAGGTGGGATTTGAACCCAGGTTCTCTAACTGAACAGACAGGGCTCTATTCTGTAAAATGAAGGGTTCACATGAGGTAGCCTTTGGAGGGCCTTCTGTCTATGATCCCATGGAGTCACTTAACTTCCCTCCACCTCAGTTTGCTGATCTGTAAAATAGGAGGGTTGAACAAAATGGCTCTTTCAAGGTCCCTTCTAAGTTCAGATGTAAGAGCCCATGATTCCCTGTACCATGACAGGTCCCAGAATGGTGCTGGGCACATCAAAGGATGCCCCCCAAATACTCAATTTTTGACTGATATTCTTTCATGGCTTCCTATAGTACCTTGGTAGAAATCAACCTAAAGTGAGCACTGGAAAGAACTTTGGAGAGTATGGTAATCTGGGCCCAAAGGGCACCTCCTGTTGGCTTATCCTCTAGACTACAGACACTGAGAAAAAGGAGGCATCATATCTGGGTGGGGGAAGGAGGTTTTGAGACATCAAATTTTCCAAACCATCTTTGGTTTAGTGTATGAGTTCTTACCTTGGGGTCCAAGGACCCCCACCCACAGAGATTTCAGGGGTCAGTGAACTTGGACAGGAAAAAAGTGGCATCTTCATCATCATGACATTTGCTTTCTCTGGTAATCTCATTTTATTTTATTTATTTGAAAAAGATTATTTAGAAAAGGGGTCCATAGGCTCCATCAGATTCCCAAAAAACGGTTAAGAGCCTCTGGCTGAGTGAGAACAGCCAAAAAAAATTCTTATTTTTTAAATATAAATTTGAATGACATTTCAAAAAACAAACAATGTCCTTTCTGGAAGTTTTGGATGTGGGGCCTATTATTTTGTTAATTGCTGTCTCTTAAATCTTTCATCTAAGATTAGTTCTGGTATTATTAAGTGACCTAACCGTACAGCTGCCAAAATGATTTGTTTAATGGGGTAACAGCAAATGTCATTCTTCCCCATCCATAAGAAAATAGTATTTTCTATGCAGAAAGCCTTCATCAAGGGCCTACTATTAAATACTAGGTGATTATTTAAATTATTTTTCATCCAGAGATCTTTTAATATTTCAAACCATGCTGGAAAATTTCACCAATGCATTTTTTTCCCATTGTTTAAATCACAACCATTTATGAGTCTCCTTGAGAAAATGAAATCTCTCTCCTGCCCTCTGATTACCTTGTGTGCTCTCTGGGAAGATGCTGGTGTTTAAGAGCATTCAAGGACTAAGGAAACCCTCTGGCTTGGCGTGTCCATGCTGTAATTCTGGCACGTTAACGACAGGAGGCAAGAAGAAAATAGAGGAAGATTTCCAGTTTCCTGATCCGGTGTGAGGGGAAGGGACAGTTCCATGAGGGATGCTCACTGGAAGTTTGGGGATTGGCAACCAGAGGTGGAGCAGAGAGGCAAGTCAGGTAGTATTGCAGATCTAATTAGGAATCACCAGCAATAATAATAGTTAATTTTTAAATAGCACTTTAAGGTATGTAAAAGGCTTTGCATGTTACCTCATTTGATACTTATAACCCCTCTGGGACATAAATGCTATTGTTATCTTTACAGATAAAGAAACCGAAGCCGAACTGCTGAGAGACTTCCTCAGGATCATCCAACCAGGTCAGTGGTTCTCTTCCGTACTCTGCCTCTTACAGTAGATACAATAAATTCCTATCGATGGAGGGATTTCATTTTGGTGCTATATGTTTCCACCCACTGCTCTCCCATGTGGATCCTTATTTTTCTTTTTTTTAAAATTTTCTTTTCTTTTTTTCTTTAATATTTCCCCCCCAATTACAGATCCCCATTTTTTAAGTGACCTTGAAACATTTTGGGCTTTGTCCATTTTTTTCTTGACTTTCTAACTCCACCAAAACCAGCTTTAAAAGACTCACAAGCAAGGGCAAACTGGGAAATGTTTAACAACTGGTTCTGTCAAACCATCATGGGACACTATATGTTTAATCTGCATTATTAATATTTTTCCCCATCACTTGTTCAAGGCTAGACAAAGCAGCAAATGAAGCCCTCATTTGTAGTACTTGCTAATTTCCTTGGTTTAAAGGCTCACATTGAAAATTTAACATTAAGCTCTCAAGAAGTAATACCAGTTGGCTCTGGCACGTCCCTGCTGATGCAGCACCCTCAGCCAGTTTAACAAACAGCATCATCATCGAGTGATAAGCAAATAGCTCAGAAATCTACTGATTATGTTCCCACTCAAGGTCAAGATGGGTTGAAAAATTTAAGGGAAGACAAATTCTCAGGGAGAAATGAATTTGGGAGTTTATCCAGTGTGTGATGGTTTGGGAAATACATCCAGATGTTGACCAACACTAAACCGAGGCTGCTTTGCTCATTTCTCTGTCAGGAAATGTCATCCTCTGACTCAGGAGTGGAAATACCAGGGAGCCTAATTAAATTAGAATAATGATAAGCATCTTGTCTATTTATGTTGGCTTTTTTTTTGGAATGACTTTTTGTCTGTCATTATCCTTTCCTTGACCCACCTCTAGGAGGCAGGGTGAAGGGTATGACAATCGCTCATCATTTACCAGTAAGAGGCTCGGGGGTAGATGATGACCTAGTGGCAAAGATCTGGGTTTGAACACCAATTCTTTCACTTACTACCTGTGGGACTCAGGGCATGGCACACCCAATGGTTCGGTGGAGAGAATGTCACACGTGGAATTGAAGCCTGTGAGTTTAACCTACAGCTTGGCCATTTTTCATTTGTGTGACTCTTGGACAAGTCATTCTCCTCTTTTCTTGGATTCAGTTTCTTCTTCTGTAAAAAGAGAAGTCTCCTTTCCTTAGATCCCTAGATCTATATCTATGATTCTAAGTCATTTGACTTCTCTGACCCTCAGGTTTCTTATCTGTAAAATGGGCTAATGTTATAATATCCCCAGAACCTTTCTCAACATGTGCCTGTGACATTTGGATGGATCAGATGATCCAGAGATTTCAGATGAAAGCCTACGGGAAGGAATGAGTTAAAAAGCATTTTTTAAAGTGTTGACTGTGTACCAAGTGCCATGCTCAGTTGTTTATTAGAATCCAACAGAATGAAATCTCCTTGAGAGTAGACACTGTTGTTGCCTTTCTCCCTAACCCCAAGACCTGGAACATGGGAAGAACTTATTAAATGATTACTGGCTCACTAGCTTGGATTGATTAAAATAGTTGCCTGGAACACCAAGAGATTGGCTAAATGACTTATCTAGCATTACACACAGTCAGTCTACATCAGAGGCAAGACTTGAACCCAGGTCTTCCAGATTCAAAGGCTGATATTCTATCCATTATACCATATTGCGTCTTATCTGGCATACTGTAGGAGTTTAATAACTTCATGTTTGCTTGCTTGATTAAAAAGTTTACTGCGGGCACTGAGAGGTTTGCCAAGGGTCACACAGGTCAATCAATCAACCAATAAGCATTTATGAAGCGCCTAAGATGTGCCACATACTAATGCCAGGAACACAAAAAGAGGCAAAAGACAACCTCTCCCCTCAAGGAGGTAGAACGCAAACAAATCTATATAACTACTATGCAGGATAATCCAGATGTCCCCAGCTCTGAGGCCACCACATTGTACTACCTTTCACGGATGCTTCAGGGATCCATGATTCTGCCCATGTGGGTCCCTCATCCATAGATCTAGAAGACACCTCCTCTACCTTAATAGGAGACCTTTGAGGATTCCCAGGTCAGCTACTTCTACCACCTGCATACCCCAGACTCCCTCCTTTGTCTACCTTCCCAAATGAAAACCTTCCTCTCTGGTCACCACTTTTCTATAATGAGTCATCCTGGGAGCATGAAAGAGAAGAAAGATAAGATGATTATTAAGGTATCTTTCTTTTTTAATGTAAAGAAGGAAGGCTAGAAACTCAGACAAACAGGCCAGCTTTGAGAGCTGCAGGTTGAACTTCTAAAAGTAACTTCTAAAGAGCAACACTTTATCAGACAAAAGAAAGCTAGACATTACGTAGTAAACAATGTCTCCGTACATGAGAGGATTTTTTCCTGTTTTACTATTTTTATGGTACGGGCCATTTTATTTAGTGTTTGTTAAGTTCAAAAATGTGCTTTTTAAAAAAGAATGTACCCTGAACCAAATGGAACTCAAATATTCACATTCTCTTTCATGGAAAATTAAGTTTATTTTTTGAAAGTGGTTTGGTTTGGGAAATTACATTTTTAAAAATTCTTCAAGTAATTTCAGTTAACATAATTGTGTTTAATTAAAAGTACTAGCTGAACAAGGGGATACCAGTCCCAGAGCCCATGGAGGTATCAGCAGCATAAGACTGAGGAGCATAAGCAGTAACAAGATTTACTTGGTAAGTCTGATTTCTTTGATCATCATATAAACTCATGGGTTTTCATCATCCCCCTGACTTCCATGGTCCCGCCCAGAAGAGTAGCCTTCAGTATCCTTCAGGAAATAACATTTTTGCAACTGAACTCAGTGTTCTATGTTGTTTTTTTAAAAATTAGGAGTAGTCTCAACACCAATATCTGGCATAGACCTGGCACTCAAAGGTCTAGCATAATGGACAAAAAGCTAGCTTGGGAGATGGGCTCTCTGAGTTGAAGTCTCTGACATTGGTTGTGTGGCTCTGAGCAGAGCCCAAGCCAACTCAGGTTTGTAAAATAGTGGCAAATCTTCATTTTGAGAGAGTGTGGACTTGAGTTCTGTTTGTGATACCTAAATCTGAGTCATGGCTACTCAAATGGAATCTAATTGAATGTCAGAATGTTCTTTTGAATGGAACAGAAGTGCTTAATTTTTCTTTTTTAGAATTGATCCTTTTCATCAACACTCAAGATAATCAGAGTGAATTTAAAATGTTGTGTATAATAAGATCTGTCAGTGACTGTCTCCCTTTAATAGCCTCCTTTGGGCAAGTGATTTGTCAAGTCCCTAGTATATCAGTGCTTTGTCACTGTGACTTAACCTGTAAAGCAATTGTTATCACTGTCTCAACTCCAATATTATACCAAGATGGTATTATGCAATAAAATTATGTGTGTCAAAAAATAAATAAAATAAAAAGAATGTAAACTTTATAAGGGTGGGAAGGGTCTCTTTTAAAAATATTTCTATCGCTAGCACTTAGCACAGTACTTGACACACAGAACACAGTGCTTTTCATCCATCCATCCACCCATCCATCCTTCCCTCCCTCCATCCCTCCATCCATTTGAACAATAACAATTTCCTCATCTTGGTAGAGAGGGAGGTACTATGGGAGTGGAATTTTACACCCTCCCCCACTATTGGATAGTCATTTTGCCAGTTTCACTTAATTATTTTTCTTTGTTAAAAAGGCGAGTCAAATGGTGGGAGGCAGGACAGTGCAACCAGAAACATGGGAACATCAAATTCACCTCAGATTTCATCTAGCACAAGCCCCTTATTTGACAGAAATAACTGTCACATAAAACAAATTACATCAAAGAAAACTTGACAAACCCCTCTCCATCCCAATGTGCATATATATGATTGTGGAAATAAAGAAAAATCTGATTAGAAAGGGGTCTGGAGTTAATGTTCATTGAGAGGCAGTATGGTTTCACAGAAGACTGGAAGGAGTCAGGCACAGACTGCTTGTGAGACATTGGACAGTCTTTCAGGCAACATTTTGGCATTCTAGACAACTCCCTAAGACCATAAACTGCATAGAAGATGCCAACCTGCACTGGGGGAGGGGACTTCCTCCTCTAAGAATTCCTTATATTAATGTAATCAATAATCCTGACCAAGTTTAGTTCATAACCCAAAGTTACAAACTGAAAAAAATATAAAAATTACAAATTGAAAACAGTACAGATATTACTGATTTCAAGCTTCTAAGACTTGTCATATGCTGTCTTGGAAGTTTGGAAATTTGGAGACGTTTATTTTTTATCATACAAGTGGTGAATGGGTAGGGATGGAAGAGTTAAGAGGAGAGGCTCCTTCCAACATTTATCAGTTTTTCCTGCCCTCACTGGTTTGGATAAAAACAAACAAATCACCAAATAAATAAACAAATGGATGGATGACATTTCTATTGAACTTTAAAGCTTACAAAGTACTTTACAAATATTATTTCATTTCTATTGAACTTTAAGGCTTACAAAGTACTTTACAAATATTATCTCATTTCATCCTCACAACAGCCCCATGAGGTAGGTACTGTTACTCTTCCCCATTCTACAGATTAGGAAACTGAGTTTGAAAGATATTAAGAGAAGAATGCCTTGAATAAATTAAAGGCTAATCACACACAGGCTGGTACATGAGTGCCATTGTTACGAAACTCCTCAATGAAAGATGTTCATTCCTTACCGGATAGCCTTCTGTCTTCTTCTGACACCATTTCAGCAATGCATTCCGCTTGGAGCCACCATATTCCCGGGCCAGGGCAGCCAGTGGATCCTTTCTTTCCACACTAAGGTTAGAGAAAACATGAAGGAGTCAAGATGTTTCTTAGCACTGTCAATGATGAGCTTGCTAATGAGCACCTAAAGAATAAACCTAGACTCATTCATATCAACTGGACCACCAGTCTGACAGACATCTTTCAAAGGGTTAATTAATGGTAACAAAGAGATGAATTCATTGGTGATAACTGAATACCAGTCCCGTGGGTGGTGATGGTATCATTGATTGGGTTGTTTCTTCTTTTAAACCCAAACTAGACTATTTCAGTGAATTTCAGAAAATGAGGTGATTGGGAACAGTAACTATAGAGCTCTTCCTCTTTCTCTCCTGGTTCTCTACCAATTACTAATATTAATACTATATTTCATTCAACCTTACGTTGTTCAGATAATGAGTGTATAGGATCACCCAATGTCTCTTACCCAGAATATGTCAAACTCAAAATTGTATTCCTACAGTTGTTGATAGCTCCTATTTACAGGTTTGTTTTCAAATTTGTGAAGCACTTTATGTATATTATCCCATTTGATAATTTAAAAAACAAAATTACCAATTTTCCTAATATTGTGTTTTGTAGAAAGCAAAAGTATGTTAGGATGGAAGCATTTTAATGCACTAACTCAAATTTACACACACAATAACAATGACAGGGGAGAATATTATGAATCAGATTGTAGTGGTGACCATGCTATAGTCAGGGCAGAAAAAACACAGGGGAAATGTAGTTTGTGAACCCCTCAAAATCTGTTAGTAAATGGTTTTAACTGTTAATGTAATCATGGTTTCCAGAGAAAGCAATTTCCAAACAGGACAGTGGGGATGTGGAAGGAAAAGTCTGATCCAGGATTGATGTTTTCATTGGCTTCAGTGAATTACTTTCCTCTAGATTTCTGTGGGCACATGCGCACGCACGCACACACACACGTATGCACGCACACACACACACCATTCTACATTATAATCCTTTGTGTATGAGCACATTTATTTGGAGACTGTGGGGTGCAGATTTTAAGAACACTAGATAGTGAGTGAAGGACATGGGTTTCAAAACCCAGCTCTGTCACTGTCTAACTATATGACCTTGAGTTTCTCTTCTGTAAAATGAGGAAATGTGAGTAGATGACCTCTAATGTACCTTCTAGCTTTAAATGATTGATCTATGGTCCTTGTTGATTCATCCCACATACCACAGCACAATCTGTAGCCTCTCTTAGTAGAATATAAGCTCCATGCAGGCAATTCCTTCACAATTTTGTCTAGGCCTATCTTTCTGGCCACATGGGACATTACTCCTTCTCTCACATTTTGTGATCCAGCCAAACTACCCTTTTCTCTGTTTTGACTCTCTCATCTCCCATCTCCATGCCTTTGCATGTCCCCTTCTGTCCCTGGGAATACAGTGCTTCTTCACCTTCACTTTGTAGAATTCTTCTCTTTCTTCCAGATACAGTTGAAGCTTCTACACAAAGCCTTTCCTTTTTATTTGTTTTTATTCTGTTCATGATTATTCTGTATAGACTTAACTATATATTGCTGTTTCCCCCTGACAATGTAAATTCCTTGCAGATAGGGACAATTTTACTACATCTATAACTGCGGTGCCTGGCACATAGTAGGTACTTTATAAATGCTTGTTGATTGATGTGTATCTCCCCAAGATCTGTGTACATGGTAAGTTATTTAATAACTGCTTTATGAATGGACAAAAGACAGAATAAATAAATGAATCTCAACTGAAAGTCATATTTGCTGTATATTTCCTCATGTGCTATGTAATTTGTAAAATAAACAACAGCAATATGTGTATTCCTCTGGGCCCTATGTCCACTCTACTGTTCAGGATATATTCACTGAGATGAGTTCACTCTTAGAAGGGTAATACACCTTCCCATACCTGAAACTTGTTTTGATTCTCCACATGTACTGGTGGCAAGGTGGTGCAGTGGGCAGAGTGTTAGATTTAGTATTAAGAAGAGCCAGGTTTGAATCCCATGTCCAACCCTAGCTGGGTGACTGGGTAAATGAATTAATGTTTCTGAGTCTCCATTTCCTTATCCATAACATAAGGGTGTTACACTTGATGGCCTCTAAGGTCTATTTCAGAGCTAATCTATAAACCTATGAGTGTTTTCTACTAGAAAAACTATAGAAAATCTGAGTCTAGGTTAAATGTCACTTGCCCTCACTTTTCCCAAATCTGTCCTCTGGGGACAAGTGCAGTTTCTCTTACTTTTAGCATCCAGCACATGCCATGAACCATTGACCTCTGCTCTCACAGTCCCTCCTTCTGTTCTCTCCTGTGTGAAGTGATGGACACTAGACTAGAGGGGTGATCTGTTTGAATCCCCACAGCTGATCTCCCACTGTTAGTGGGATCCAAGTCAGGAAAACCCCAGGCAAGAGGCTGACCTCACTGGAACTCAGAATTGTCACTGAGGAGTTGGAGGTGACAGACTTGGAAAACTTCCACAGAGCAGTGGATAGAGCAAGGATGGGTAGGCAGCCAGAGGGGCCCAGTTTGAAGCTGGACATCAGGAGTCGAAAGTGGGACAAATCTTGGTGGTGAGAGCAGAGGTCAATGGTTCATGGCATGTGCTGGATGCTAAAAGTAAGAGAAACTGCACTTGTCCCCAGAGGACAGATTTGGGAAAAGTGAGGGCAAGTCATGGGGAGGCAGATGTTGGCTCTTACCCTTTGCTGTATTATGGGCCCCTTTGGCAGCCTGGTGAAGCCTGCAGACCCCCTCTAAAGAAGAAGGTTTTTAACTGCATAAAATAAAATATACAGGATGACAAAGGAAACCAGTTAGCTAGGTGCTGCCATAAGGCATAGAGAACTGGGCCTGGAGTAAGGAAGACTCATCTTTCTGAGTTCAAATCTGGCCTCAGACACTTACTAGTTGGGTGACCCTGGGCAAATCATTTCACCCTGTCTTCCTCAGTTTCTTTATCTGTAAAATGAGCTGGAGGAGGAAATGGCAAACCACTCCAGTATTTTTGTCAAGAAAACTCCAAATAGGGTCACAAAGAGTCAGACATGACTGAATACCAACAACACAATGGTCAAGTTTGTAGGCCTCAGGGTAAGACCCCTGTTCTAATAGTCTGAGCTCTCCCAAAGTAGAATGAGATGTCTTGAGAAGTGGGGGTTGTTCCCCTTTGTTGGAGAATTCTGAGAAAGGGCCGAGTGCCCATTTTTTAAAGGTGCTTTGAGATGGGAATTCTTGTTCAGACTGAGGACTGGACTAGAAAGTGACCACTGAGGTCCCTTTCAAATCTGTGTTCCTTTCATCTTGAAGCATGGATGGGTGTTCCTTTTATCATCACAACATGACCGTGGTGGAGATGACTACCCCCTTTCAACAAAGCTGTAAACTGAGGCACAGTAAAGTGAACTCAATCACCATGCCCTATTGAACAGAGAATTGATTACTCCCACTTTAAGGCGCTATCCATTAGAACACACTGCCAGTCAATGTCAATCAACAATATTTATTGAATCCCTACTATGTGTAGGGAATACTATAGGGAGAAGTGGTAGGAACACAAGACAGCACCCTGCCCTCAAGAAGTTCACAATCTGATGGGGGAAAGATGGAACATACACACATGAAAATACATGAGCATGCAGACAACATAAATATGAAAAAAATGGAAAAAATACAAGACGATTTAGATAAAACATATAACAAAACAGCAGTTGTGAAAATGGTGAAGGTTCCTGGGAAATCAATCAGACAGCTGAGTCAGCCCCCTGGGAAGGTTGACCAGGGATTAAAAAAGGCTCATCCTGTCTCCAAAGTCCTAGCCACTGGAGTCAGGAAGGACAAGATTTGGGAGCAACTCAGAGAAAGACCTGAGTGAGGCATCAACCATGTTGTTCAATGAGAGCAAGCAATACATACTCAGCAGGAGCCAAAGACCCAGATCAGTGTATTGGGCGCACCATGAAACATGCACAACTGGGATCACAAGACAGCTATTATGTCAGTCAAATTAATGTAAGGTGGAATTTGGGGAACCACAAAAAGCCTCAGAACTTGGCATCAAGGCAATGACCAATGAGGAGCAATGGGGAATTACATCTCCCACCATGCAGAAGAAAGGTGGTGGACTCTGTGGGCAGAATAAGGCATACGTTGTCAGATATGATCACTGAACTGATTCGTTTTTGCTTAATTGTACTTTACTGTTAGAAGGGAAGTTCTATTGGTGGAGGAAGAGGGGCTCTACTGGGAAGGGACAGATATGCAAAAAAAAAAGGCATCAGTAAGTCTTTATTTTTTAAAAGACTGGAGGAGCAGTGGTTTTGGGTGGGGGGTAGATGCTATATTCCTCTCTAGTCTCATTTGGGAAGTGCTGTGCTTGGCCATGGGCCAACTTTCAGAGACACTGGAGGATGATGAGTCCTAATCTGAAAACGGTAGAGCTCATCAGGGAAGGCATTGTGAAGGATGTGGTGTGTGTATGTGTATGTGTGTGTGTGTACATGTGTAAGAGAAAGAGAGAGACAGAGAGAGAAAGAGAGAGAGAGAGAGAAAGGGAGAGAGAGAGAAGGGAAGAGAGAGAAACAGAGAGAAGGAGAGAGACAGAGAGAGAGAGGGAAGGGGGCATATCAGTGAGATGAAGTACATGCTCCATGCTGTGGAAGCCAAAAACCTCTTAGACCTAATGTGAGGGTTGGTTAAAGAGGAGAAATGGTGCTGACGAGCTCCAAAGGCTGACAGGGAGCCAAGGCTGACTTTTGATGAGAGCAGAACATGGCATTTGCAGAGTACCCAAATGGTTATAGATGGCAGCAGTCAGAACAAGGAAAGATCTGGGGTGAGGCTCATGGATTTAGACAGGGGAAGGGGCTCTAGAAGTTATCTTATCTAAACCCCTTCATTTAGAGTTAAAACTGAGGTCCAGAGGCTACTTCCTTTAAAAGGTGTTTCCTGACCCCCACCCCCATCAATGTGTATTTTGCATATATTCTCCATTTCATTATCTGTGAACATATCATACCACCCCAGCAGAATCAATCCACAAGCATTCATCAAGTGTTTGCTATGTGCTAGTGCTGGGGATGTCAATAACAGAAATGAAAGAATCTCTACCATCAAAGAATTTACATTCTAACAGCTTGCTAGAATGAAATCCAGTTCCTGCCTTGGGGTCTTCATAATTTTTGTTGTTATATCCCCAACACCGAGTAAAGTGCCTAGCACATAGTAGGTGCTTACTAAATGTGTGTTGATTGACTGATAAGGAAAGACTACACAGAAGGTGATGCAGGAATGTAGGATGAAGGTGGTGACTGGAAGGAAGAGGCAGGTAATTAGGCAAAGAACAGCATGATAAAATGGAGGTGAGGTGGAGGTGATCGTGAAGGGGAAGGAAGGAAATGACTCCATGGTTGTGTGACCACAGAAGTAGAAATGGAGGTGACCAGAGTCAATGGAAAACAGGAAAGGAAAGAGAAAAACAAATGAGTTCTGCTTTTGACATGCTAAGTTTAACCACTTAATGGAACAGCCAAAGGCTGGCAACCAAAGGCATAGCTTCAGAGCAAGGCTAAAGGCTATGCAGATAAAGGGTTTGAGGCACAGACTGGAGAATCATGAGCTCAGAGTTGGTAAGAGATCTGGGGAAGGGGACAAGTTGCTCAAAGATGAAGAGGGAAAAGAAAAGAACTTTGAATGATGCTAATGGTTATAGTAGGTAGGAAGCCAGGAAAGAAAAGAATGCTCTGAAAAATGAAATATGTGTCCTTCAGGGTGGGCTCACTAATTAACTCCACACCTACCCTGACTGCTGATCTATGACAAATGACATCCTATCTCCCACCTCTAGAACTTTGCTCAGGCTGTCCTCCATGCCTGGAATGCTCTCCTTCCTCACTGGTACCTCTCAGGATCCTTGCCTTCCTCCAAGACTCGGGTCATACACCACTTTATTCAGGAAGCTTTTTCTAGTCACCCTCTCCCACCTGTTCTGCATTTTTTGTCTTCTTTCTTGGTACACAGTAAGTGCTTAATAAATGCTTGATGATTGCCTCGCATATAACAGCATATAGACTGAATTAAGTCTTTCACTCAATATGTACTTGCTTATTAAGTAGCTAAGATGAGGTATGAGGAGAGAACAACACATAGAAGCCAGAGAAAGAGGGAGCTTCAAGAATAGGGTGGGGGGGTGACAGCAAAAGTGGAGCAGAAAGGCCAAAAAGTGGTCCAGTGTGGGTTATTCCAGAGAAAGGAATGGAAGGCATGGAAGGCAGACCAGGGGGATCTGAGGAGCAAGAGCTGAGGGAAGGGAGTCTGGAGGGCAGATCCTCCATTACTGGGTGACAGAGGCAGAAGGGGGCAAGTTGGCAGCAGAGGGGAGGAGGAGAAGGGGAGGGAGAAAGAGGGAAAGGAAGAGAAGTAGGAGAAAGAAGGAGGAGGAGAGAAAGAGCAAGAGGGGGAGGAGGAGAAGAGGAGGGAGAAAGAGGAAAAGGGAGAGAAGGAGGAGAAGGAGAGAAAGAAGAAGAGGGGGAGGAGGAGAAAAAGCAACTGAATGTGTGTGTGGCTGGTTCCCTGAAGGGCAGATTCTGATGATCCTCAGTGCTTCCCTTCCTCCATTCCTGAGGAAGTTCTTCACAGTTGAGCCCTAGTGTTCGCTCTTTTTGTTTTGGAAACAGACAGTTCAGCTAAGAGCCCCAAATCTTCTGGTATCGGAATTACAAAGCATAGCTAAACAGCTGGCCAGACCCCGGATACTGCATGCACAGGGAGGGTTTACATTGGGCACGATTAAATTGGAATGGGTATCGGAAAAGGCTAGGAAGCAAGAACTGAGAACAGTGACCATGTTTTTCACATCGGAAGTTAGTGCCAAAAGTTTTTTTGACTTTCTCATCATTGACAGCTTGGTACCTGAGTTTGCTCTGTGGTTTCAAGCACCCAGGGGTAGGGGTCAGCAACCTGGCATGACTGAAGCCCAGTGAAGGAGGTCTGCTCAGGGACTCGAGCGAGGGGCTCTTACGGAGGTAATGGTCGGGTTTCAGGTCCTCATTTCTTCCCTTTAGGATGTCTGTGTGAACAACAATAAGAAAAATCATCCATTGTGGACACGGAGGATCGGCAAGGTCATCACTTGTCCTGCTCTAATGTGAGTCTTTAGCCAGCACAGAAACAGGGAGCCTGACTGGCATCTGAGCTGACAAATACATTCACCAGCCACCAAACTAAAGACAACTAGGAAACAAATCTTTTCCAGAAAAAATAGCATCAGAGAAAGAAAGTTTACTTAGTCATTAGAAGGAGGAGAATTAGGAGAATAAAAAAATCTAGTAAATTACCTACCATTTAATAGCTGAGAAAGGTGAAATTGGTGGAGATGAATCACAAGAAGTGAGGACCCCATGCTGGGGGAAAAGTGGGAGAAGAGACGCTTCTCTTCCACTAACTAGATTTACTCAAAGGTCACAGTCTTCTTTTTAACTCTAACATTTACCTGTGGCAAAACCACTCCACCACTTCTGGTATCTGGTCAGAAGCAAACACCACAAGATCATAGATTTAGAGCTAGAGGGATCTTAGAGGTCACAGGATGATAGGTTTAGGGCTGAAAGGGACCTCAGACATTGTGGGAGGCAGCTAGCTGGTACAGTAGACAATGTCGGGAAGTCTTGAGTTCAAATCTGGTCTCAGACACTTACTAGCTGGGTGACCCTGGGCAAGTCACTTTATCCTGTTTGCCTCAGTTTCCTCACCTTTAAAATGAACTGGAGAAGAAAATGGCAAACCACACCAGTATCTTTGCCAAGAAAACCCCCATGGGGGTCACAAAGAGTCAGATAAGACTGAAATGGCCACACAACCACAACATTAGCATCAACCTAACAGGATTGCAACATAAGAATCACTCTGCAAACTTTAAAGTCCTATACAGAGATAACTGTTATTTATTATTGATAATATTAGAATAATATTAGCCATGTTACATTATAATATTGATAATTATATTAATGATATTACAGTAATATTTATTATTATTGGTACTTTACAAGACCATAGAATCCAAAGGGAATTTGGATCACTGAGTCCAATTCCCTTTATGTTATAAATAATGACCTGAGGGGCAGCTAAGTGACCCAAAGAGCACCAGTCCCTGAGACAAGAGGGCCTGAGTTCAAATGTGACCCCAGACACTTATGTATGAACAAGTCACTTAACCCTGATTGCCTCAAAAAAAATGCTAATGAACCTAAGGCCCAGTCAGATGAAATGATTTGCCCAAGACCAAACGGTCAATGACAGAACCGGGACTTGAACCCAGGACTTCAAATCTAGGGCTCCAGATTTCCACTGCTCTACCCTGCCCTAGAAAAGAAGACAGTGAAAGAGAGAATGAAATAAAAGTTCTTGAAAGAATCATGAAATTTCCAAGCTGGAAGGGACCCTAGGGATCACTCAGCTCAAACTTCTGAATTTTCTAATAGAAGACAACTGAGGCCCAAAGAGGGGAAATGATGTCCCTCAATGTCCCAGAACTAGGTGGTGGTGAGGCAAGACCTAGCATCCAAGTTTGCCTCCCATCTGTCCCCCAGTCCACCCTGCTTCTCTTGGGCATCTGAAAGCAAGACCCTCCCTTGAATCTGTCACAGAAAAGAACATAACATAAGATGCCCTGCAACCCTTATTTTGGCAAAAATAAAGGTAGAATAATCAGTTTATAAAGAGCAAAGACAAAGTAGGGGGCACGGAAAATCATGTGGCAGCCCCTGAATCCAAGACCCTGGTGCTCTTGACCTCAGTGTCCAATAAGCAAGCACCCTTCAAGGCTAGGCCTTTGTCAGTCAGAGTAAACAGGGATCTACAGATGCAGAGGGCTCTGGGAGGGAGAGGAAACACCACAGGTTGTTTACTCAATGGCAATGGCCCCCTGTGGCCTCCACCCCTCCATTCATCTCAGCAATTAGGATAATGACTTCCCTCCATGATAGACTGGCCATCAAGAAAGTGAAGTCATCCTCCTTGAGTAAAGAGGAAACAAACACTCAGACCAGAGAAGAAAGGATGAAACATTTCTGAGATACAGGGACACACCAACCACCTGTGATGTCATTAGTCAGGGGCATTTTCTCCATAGATGTAGCTTCTAATGACTAGCCTCTCCCCATCCTTGAAGAAGGCCTTCAAAAATGGCTGTGGGATCCCTGGTTCCTAGTTCTCACTTCCGAAATTTCACCAGTGGATAAGGTTGTCCCTGCCACCAACAGAGAGAACAAGATTTTGTAGATGGTCTTGGAGAGATGCCGGGGCTGAAAAATTCACGACCCTGTATCCAAACTTGTGGTGAGCCTCTCCTTAGACATCACCCATATAGTTGGTCAACAGACTTTCCTGCTTGGCTCATGCCCACTGGTATAGACTTTGGTATGGGTCATTTCTACATCATGAGGAAGCACTGGAGGAGTCTAGTAGAGGGGGAGTCATTAACACATATTAATTAAGATAGCAGGGTGAAGATCCTCTGAGTTGGTGTTGAGAAGGGAATATTTCCCTCAACCTAATCCTTAGGCACAGCTTCAATTAAGAACTTCTCATAGTCTGTGATTTGTTCCTCTTTTTTTGAAAAAAGGAAAAAAAGTTCCAGTACATCTTCTGGGAGAATACAGAGGAAAGAAGCCTGGGAAATATTCATGTCCCTGTCACTGACCTATCTGCTGGACCCCAAAAGCACTTAATCTTGGCAGCCTCTATGAACTCCTTTTCTGCTGTCCCATAGTACACTTTAGTTTGCTCTAATTAAATCCAACCAACAGTTACCAAGTACCTGGTGTGTGCAAAGCTCTATGCTGGGCGCTGGGAGGAAAAAAAGGGGAAAAATGGAAACAGTCCCTGCTCTTCTATTCCATTGGGAGGACACAAAAGAATTAACTAAATACAAGGTGATTTGAAGGGGGAGAAATCGCCAACTACAGGGGAGAACCAGGAAAGGGTTCATCAAGGGAGTGAACCATGAAAGAAGACAGGGTTTCGAAGAGGCAGAGGTGAGAAAGAAGGGTGTTCCAGGCACCTTTTGAGTAAATGGTAAGTCTTAGTCACCTGGGATTCTGAGTCATTCAGGACATGTCAGAAGTGAGAAGGGAACTCAGGTCTTCCCAAGAACAGCTCTGTTCACTATGTTCGACTGCCTCTCAAGTCACTGTTTCAACCTAACATCCTCTTTGCCAGCTTTCCTTATCTACAAAATAATGGGGTTTTACCTGATGGCCTCTGAGGTCTCTTTCAGCTCCTATGACCCTAAGTTGCAGAGGGGTTTCACTGGTGAAGGAATCTGATAGAATCCTAGAACCCAGAGAGATACAAGGACTGCGCCCCCTAACCACCATCATGATGTAAGGCTGAGCCTGGGTGGCTGAAGGCTGGCTCATCAGAGAGCAGCTTCTGGCAGGGTCCCGCCAGTCTGGGACACCATTGTCAGGGAAGGGCCCCGTGATACCCTTCCCATCTCTATACTGAAGATCAGCCTTGCTATATTTGACCACAGAATGATAAATTCTTTGACCAGGGCAACTTTCAAAGCCTTGTCTATTAAGACTCAGAGAAGTCTCCGTCTGCATTAAGGGAGGGCATACCCATACTAGGGAGATCAAAGACCCTTCAAGAACCAAAATAAGCATTACTACATGACACTGAGAAAGTTCTTATATTTCCAAATGAGACGCTCTGAGTCACCTTGATGGTACCCTATGCTCCAATGGGTGGTTCTCTCTGTTCTAGAAGGCTAAGCTAGCTCGGCATTGAAAACAAAAGGGAAGGTACAGATAAATAGATGAGAGAAGAGTGGGCCAGTGAGAGCCCACTCAAAGTCTGTTTCCAGGGTCTATTTATCGGAATGTCAACCCAAAGGAAGACTTTAGAATGCTACTGGGGGGGGGGGGGGTGGAGAGGAACAAAATGGGGAGAGAACAGGAAAAGAAAGCAAACAAACAAAGGAGGTCTAAAATAAAAAAAGATGTATTTCTCAGAAACTATGAAAGCTATGGAAATTCAGATCCAGATAGGGCCCCCTCTTAAAATAGCTGCGCTCATTCTCTTGAGAATCCAATCCATTTTCACATAATTCACTAGAGACCCGTTTTTTTTAAAAAAGAACAAAGCCATGTCTTTCTCCCTAGCTGCATTTACAATGTGGAAAGAAAGTTAGAAGGAAACCAGCCCCTCTCCACTGACTGCAGCCTGATGAGCTGTCAGGGCCAAGGACAGTTCAAGGTCAAAGTGACTTGAAGCATATCCGTACTAACACTTCTAAGCTCTCTGTTCCATGCAGAGAAAACGAGGCTGGGAAAGAGGGTAAAGATTGGTTTTTTCTTCCATTTCTGGTGTCTCATGATGGGGAAAAGGACTCACCTGTGAGCGGGAGGTCTGGCAGGTCCGAGAGCTTAGCCATTCCCTTGCCGGCTTGCCTCATGCTGCTGTAAGTAGAATGTCGCTGCAGAATGGGAGGATTACAAAGAACATGTTAGCTTAAGGTAGGTGGCAGGCCACAGCATCTTGAAGCCCAGGTAGCACAGCCTCAACCTAGGAATCCTCCCTGTGGCATCTCTTCCAAGGGCAGAACCAGGAATAATCAGGTAGAAGAGGTAATGAGGAAAGTTTAGCTTTGATGTGAGCATAAACCTCCCACCAGTAGGGAAATGGGCTGTCCTTTACAGGTGATGGGTTCCTTCTCCTTGGATGTCTCCAAGCTGAGGCTTACCTAACCACCTGCCAGGTAAATGGCTGGCTGCTCATGTGCCTTTGCACTCTCAAATTATGGTGGATTCACGGATTTGTTAGAAGAATCCTTAGCTACTATGGACTCTGTTGACAAATGAGGAAACTGAGGCTCACAGAGATAAAATGAATGGACCAGGGTCACAGAGACAATACGTAGCAGAATAGAAATTAAAATCCTTGTTTTTGGATTCCAAATCCCAAGCCCTTTATCCCAAACACACTGTTTTTTTTATTGGTCATCCAGTCTGTTTAAAGGTCTTCCACCTATTAATGGAGAAGTCTAATCTTTAGGACATTTTTCTTCTCATGGAGTCTAAAGTGGCCTCTCTGTAACTCTGTTCCCCATTCTGTCAAGCAGAACAAGGTTCATCCCTCTGCCACGTGTATCCTTTGGATGCTCAAAACCCATGACCTGGCCAAGTCATCCCCTTTTGGGGCTAACCACTGACAACTCATTCAACTGAGTCCCCTGAGATGATTCCTGGACTTCTCACCTTTGCTTGGAGAAAAAACGGGTAGAGGGAAGAGTTTCCATTTCCATTTCTGCACTGTCTCTTTCCCAACTCACCAAGAGTAGATCTAGGGAAGGTTTTCCATTGGGGAGAACTGAGTTTAGTGTTTGATTAGACCTGGGGTGGATATGGTCCAGGTGACATGAGCTCCCTCTTCAGCTATAGCTAACTATAGGACTAAAGCCCTGGGTGGGGGTGAGGTAAAGGCAAGGAGCCAGGATGGGTTTTGTCAAGCAATTTCCCAGGCCCTTGGCTCCCATCTTATTTTTCAATATGGTGCTGAAAATAAAAACTAGATGTGAAAAATTAGTAAAAAATACTATTAATCAACCAACCAAAAAGCATTTATTAAGTACCTAGTCTGTGACAGACATTGGGAATACAGATATACAAAAAGAAGTAATCCCTGACTTCAAGGAGTTTACCCTCTCTTGTGGGATAAGAGATAGAGTAGAGATGGGCTCCTTTTCCATGCTCCCCTTTAGCTTACATTCTTGGTACTGTCCCCAAACAACTAACAAACATTTATTAAATATCTATTAAATGTGCCTGACTACTGTGTGCTAGGATATGGAATAGGGCAAAAACAAAACAACCTACACTCTCTCCCTGTTCCAGCAAATAGGGAAAGAGATAAAGACATCTGCAAGTATAGACAGGATAAATATAAATGGAAAAAATATAAATAAATCCAATTACAGATAATTAGTTAAACAAATGATAGGTTGGGAGGAAGGGTACTAGCAGTTGGAGGGATGAGGAAAGGCTTCATGCAGAAGACAGTGTTTAAGCTGGATCTTGAAGGAAAAGAGAGATTCTGGGAGACAGGGCTGAGGAAGGAACATGTAGTCAACCTTCCCAACGTGAACCCAGTTCAACTTTTCAGAGGGCCCTCCCTATGTCGCCATCAGTGCTGACAGTGCTCCAAGACAGTCATGTTGAACTCAAACTGAAACAGATCCCTGTGGCTGCATATTGACTTAGAAAAGCACAGATTAACATTATCTGTGCTGTATTGTATTTTTATTTCTTTTGCTAAATATTTTCCTATTACATGGAATCTAGTTCTCTCTCGAGTTTTCAGTGTTTAACACTTCTGATAGGACAGCACTTTACTGGCTCCTCATTACCGACTGTTGGTCTTAAAGAAAGTTTGATTCTAGAATGTCTAGCAATAGTCCGTCTGTCTGTCTGCCTTTTTTGAAAGGAAGGAAGGAAGGAAGGAAGGAAGGAAGGGAGGGAGGGAGGGAGGGAGGAAGGAAAAAGGACAAAGGAAGGAAATAAAAGAAAAAGAAAAAAGGCTATTCAAGAAGCCTGGTTGTCTGTAGTAATTTAGTATAAACAAGTTTCAATAAAAGATTGTTTATTCAATTGACAAATATAAATAAGAATACCAGCGTTTAAAAAAAATTTAAATAGAGTGAGGAGCGCAGTGCCCAGAAGTCCTGAAAAGCAAGGAGGTGGTAGTAAGGGGTGAGAGAAAACAGAAAGGGAAGGCTGCAGAAGATTCTGTACTTGGCTAGTTTGCCCCACGCTGGCCTGTTCATCTTCAACAGGGCCAGGACAAACAGAAACCGAGCACTTTGGGGTTTGGTTTTGTTTTTTTCATGCAGCTGCAAATGCAATCAGTTCTGCTGCTCAAGATTAATGAAAATTTTTTTTAAACTATGCTGACTCCATATAAAGGAATCTCATTCCCAAGGAATTTCTTAAGTAATCTATGGATGTTCTCTCCAGAAACATGCCTTAGGATGCAAAAATTTTCCCTATGGGGTCTGTAGGGTAGCAGAAGTTTATTTATTATAAAGAGAATTGAGGTCTCTTCTTCTAGAGAGGAAGAAGCCAATGTAGAGAGACGTGAAGAATTAGATTGTGATGATGCTATTTCCAAAAATATGAACAAAATAATCAATTATTTCTAAAGAGTGAGAAAGAACAGGCACCACATCCCATGGGCCTAAACAGGAAACTGGGTGTGCAGCAATAGAGAACTGGGCCTAGAGTCAAGAAGACCTGAGTTCAAATTCTGATTCAGACACTTAGCTGTATGACCCTGGGCAAGTCACTTAACCTGTATTTGCCTCAGTTTCCTCATCTGTAAAATGGGGATAATAGCCAGGGCAAGCATGCAATGACAGATCATAGTCAAAGGCCTTTGCAAAACTTAAAGTTCTATATAAAATCTATTGTAAGGAGGAATCTTCCCCAAGACAGTGTTTGATTACTCAGTCAATCAGTGTTTATTAAGGGCCTACTCTGTGCTAGGCACTGGGAATATAAAAGAAGGCAAAAGACAGAGCCTATCCTCGAGGACCTTAACAGGGGAGAAGACATGCAAAGAAGTGTGTACAAACAAATTACATTAAGGATAAATTAGAAGTAATACAAGGGAAGGCCCTAGAATAAAGGGGATTTTTGAACTGAAGGAAGCCAGAGGAGTCAGGAGGGAGAGATAAGGAGAACTTCCTAGCATGCAGAACAGCCAGAGATGATGTCTAGAGTCAACGATGGAGTGTTGTGTGGGAGGAACAACAGGGAGACCAGAGGAGTGTTGGATTGAGGAGGCCATAGGGTGCTTTAAGGTATAAGAAAGCTGGGAAAATGGCAAGGGATCAGGTTATGGAGGGTTTTGAAGGCCAAACACAGAATTTTCTACTTGATCCTGGAAGTAACAGGCTGTCGTAACTTATCAGGAGGGGAGGAGTTGTGTGTGTGAAATGACTGGACCTATACTTTAGGAAGATTGAGGGGTAGATGGACTGTGACGAGGAGAGCTTTGAGGCAGGCAGACCCACCAGAAGGTGTTGTTAACAATCCAGGTATGAGGTGATGGAGGTCAGCACCAGGGTAAAGGCAGTGTCAGAGGAGAGAAGAGGACCTAATCAAGAGAGGTTACAAAGGTGAACTCAACAGGCTTTGGCAACAGATTGGAGGTGGCAAGAGACAGAGGAGAACACCTACCACACAAGCCTATGGGTATGGTGGTGCCCTCACTAGTAACAGGGAAGTTAAAAGGAGAGAGAATGTGGGGGGGAAGATAATGGGTTGTGTTTTGGACATGTTGAGTTTAAGATGTTTATAGGACATCCAGTTCAAGAGGTCCAATAGGGAGTCAGAGATGGGTGACTAGAGATGGGTAGAGAGACTAGTGCCAGAGAAGCAGATTTGAAAATAATTTGCATAAAGATGATAATTGAATTAATATGAGTTGATGAGATCACTAAATAAAATACTATGGAGGAAGAGGGGAAGAGGACTCAGGACAGAGTCCTATGGGACACCCACAGCTTGATACTATTCAATCAGCCCACTTAAAGGTTAACCAGACCGCTCTCCTTTCTTTACAGAGATATAGAGACTACGGGTGAGAAATGTTGAATATATCATCAGACTCAGTTGATGAGTTGATCAGTTTTGAGGAACTGATTCCTCTCCCCACCCCCAACTTTATAAAACTGTTTGTTAGAGAAGAAGGGTAAGGGAGGGGACAGTATGGGAAATAATGATGATGTGAAAACAAAAGATATAAATAAAATTTTTTCAACTAAAAGAAAGGAAAAAGTCAGACACAAAGAATTCAGGCCTAACCACGTATTGGACTTCCAATGACTTCCTCTCCATCTTCCTTTTTGAAGAATTTTCCTATTGTTAAAACAAATGTCAAAAATAACTCACTGAAGGCCTCTCCGCCTTCCACATGCCCTCACCTTCTGAACAGTGACTCACAGCTAAACACAACTTGCTTTTGGTTGCCAAGATCTCTCCACCCTGTGCTGTACTCGGGCGGTCTTACAGGCTCTTTGCCAGCCCTCAGAGCTGTCTGCCCAGTCTGACTTCTGCATGGCCTGGGCATCTGGTAATTCTCATTCTTTTTCATTTTCTTTCCTGAATCTACATTAGGAATACCATCTTCTATGACCCTGAAATATTTCCCTGGGATCTGCTTGGCGAGGGGGTACTATAAACAGAGAGCACTAGCTCTGGAGTTGAAGGTCTATGACATATACCACCTAAGACGCTAGGAAAATCACTTCCCTTTTCTGGGACACACTTTCATCATCCATAAAATGAGGGGGTTGGAGGAGATGATCTAGAGATACCTCCTATCTCTGTGAGCTTATGAACTTCCTACCCAACCACTAGACTAAGGAAGGAACAGATTACCATCTGTAGGTCATCAGCCCCTCCAGGGTCCTAGTGACCCATGAGCAGGATATTGCTATCTGCTAAGTTATTGTTCTTTGTTCTTGATTCTCAGAGGACCAGTGACATCAGGAAGGCAATGTTTTGACTTGAAAGTGAATTGGATTTAAGTGAGGAAGGGCTGTGGCAAAGTCATCAGCCTCACTTTCTCCTCTGGGGCCATCTGGGTCTAGTGGAAAGATATAGATCAGGATGACTAGAGATGGCCACAATGCAATGGGAGGCCATGGCCTTTTTAAGCTAAAGTCTTTCCTAGATCTCAGTTTGTCTGAGGCAACACCCATTCAGTGATTAAGACTAGGGAAGAAATGTGACAAAAAAAATGGCATCTTCTACCTACTAAAAAAAAAAAATCAATCTGAAAGGGGAAGACCCTTCAGGTTTCTGGTCAGAAGAGAAGCAACTGCTATTTACCACTCACTCTGAGCCAACAAAACCCAAACAAGACCAAATAAGGCTTGGATTGGGGCCCATTATTGACTAATCAGTGAGAGCCAGAATGATCTGAGTTTAAGGCTTAGTCAAATAATTCCATTTGAACCCCAATGGTTCTGGTTTCCAGAAATGTATTTCAAGAGATTTATATTCCTTGTAAGGTCTTTCCCAGGTCTCAGTTTGTCTGAGGCAACACCTATTTAGTGATTTAGGTTAGATAAGAAATGAAGCAAAAGATCGTCTCATTTTCCTATATTTTTTAAAAATAATCAATTTGAGAGGATTTCTAGCCAGAACAAAAACAATTGCCATTTATACTCACTATGAGCCCTCAAAATTTAAACAATAACCCAACAGAGGCTTGGTCTGGGACTTATTATTGGCCAATCAGAGAAAGCCAGAGTGATTTAGGTTTAAGACATAGTCAAGTAGCTTCACTTGAATTCAAATGGCTTTATCAAAGCCTGGTTTAACGAGCTCTATTTCAAGAAATTTATATTCCTTTGGGCAGAGAACCCACATGTTAAGTGTATGATTCCCCATGTGGAGGGAGGAATGCGGGGTGGGAGGAAAGAAGGGAAGAAAGGAAGGAGGGAAGGAAGGAAGAAAGGAAGGAAGGAAGAAAGGAAGGAAGGGGCAGTACTGCCCAACTGGAACTGACCAGTTCAGTCCCCAGTGGGGCAACTCTACTACTCAGAAATTGTGGTTTGTCCATCATTCTTGAAGAGGATGAAAATGATCTGGTTTTAAGGACCTCTGGGAAGAAGTCATTTCGAGATGGTTCTTAGGACAAGAGAACCTAGCTTTTTTCTATTACATTGAGAATTTCTTAAAAATTATATATTTTTTCCACTATCAATTTTTTCCTTTCTTCACAACCACAGGAATCTGAACCTCAGGCTCGTAGCACCTTTGGAATTTCAGTTTCCATAAAGGATTATAAAACTGGCATTCCGAGACTACTAAGATTTAAGAGGCATTGTGTGGTAGTAGATACAGTCCCCTGGACTGGGAGTCCTAGGTTCAAATTCTATTTCTGACTGTATCAACAGGGCCAAGTCACATCTCTGAGCCTCAGTTTCTCCATCTGTAAAATGGAGATAACACACTCCCAGAGCTGAGGCTCCAAAGTAACTGATAGATTTTAAAGGGTCACATAAATGTCAGCTTTGCCCTGGATGCCCCCCCTTCCCCTATGCCTGAACCCTACTCTGTCCCTAGCTGGGCCTTTTGGAATTGACATATATGTGGTCTCCTCCAGTAGAATGGGGACAGGGACTATTTGATTTTGCCTTTGGAACCCCAGCACTAGAGCCTGGTGCATGGCAGTTGCTTAATAAGTGGTAACCAACCAATGGCATCATTAGTTCTAAATTCCATCTTCTTGTGACTCTAGAGGACATGTCTCTTTGTCAATCAAGCAATGAATTAATCAACAAGCATCTATTAGGAATTTATTATATACCAGACACTGGATGCTAAGCACTGGGAATAAAGGGGCAAAAACCAAATGGTCCCTCACCCCGAGAAGCTCAGGACTGAAGGGGAGACAGAAAGATGGACCAGTCTTGCAGATAGACCATTGCCATGTGGCCATAAAAGCGGTCAAGCTGGATCCAACCTGAAATCATCTCACTATCTCTGTTCTAGAGCAGTAATAGTGCACTACTACTACTACTACTACTACTACTAGTAGAACCACCACCACTATTTCTACTTTTGTGATTGTTCAGTCATATTTCAGTCATGTCCAATCCTTCATAACTCCATCTGGGGTTTTATTGGCAAAGATACTGGAGAGGTTTGCCATTTCCTTTTCCAGCTGAGAAAACTGAAGCAATGATGCTCATTTTACAGATGAGAAAATGGGGGCAAACAAGGTTAAATGATTTGCCCAGGGTCATTCTGCTAATGAGTGTCTGAACTTAGGTCTTTCTGACTCCAGGCTTGGTGCTCTATCCACTGTACCACCCAGCTACTACCAGCCACTCCTGCTAACTAGCATTGCTTTAGCATCCAGATTTTTCTAAGAGCTTTATAAATATCATCTCACTTGATTCTTTTCAACATCCCTATTAGATAGTATTATTAGACCCATTTTTACAAATAAGGAAACTGAGGCTGAGAGTCACTTACGTGGCTTGTTTTTGAGTCACTCAGCTGCTAAGTTTCTGAGTCAGGATCCAAACTCAGGTATCCCTGATACTAGGAGTAGCATTCCATCCTGTCACCATTTCCAAATGAGCTCCACTCTGGCCACCATTCCCATTTCCCCTCCTTTTCCACCTTCATTCCCAAACTTGGACTCTGGACCTATGGGTGAGCTTTCACCTTCTATTGCACAGAAGCAAGCCTCCACATCACTTCTCAGCCTCTATTTCCAAACTAAGCAGCCCTCTTGCCAGGCCCCTTCACCTATTGTCCTCTCTCTATTAAAATATAAGCTCCTTGAGGGCAAGAATTATTTTTGTCTTTCTTTGAATCCTCAGTCCTTAGAACAGGGCATAGCACTCAATGAGCACTTAAAAATGGTTTATCTCTGCCCTATGTCTGTCTGTCTCTCTGGCTACCCCAAATAATCTCAAGATATCCAGATGAATTAACTCCACTGTCCTGAGGTTTTACTGCAGGTGAGGGCAAAGGACATTGCTGTCACCTGAGAAATGACCTTTTATATCAACTAATTCAAAGGCTTCAGCTCTTGAGAAAGTCACTAAGGGGAGTATATACATCTGCCTCTCTCCTTGTGTGCTCTGTGGAGAACCCACAAACCACAGGAAGGTTCCACTGCCTCACCTTCTAAGAAAAGGTCAAATGACTTTTTTCTAGGTGGAAATACAAATAAATGAGGTTTCTTATCACCGTTGCTGTTTGTAGCAACTTATACAAAGTGTGGATGGGTATTGCCTCTGAGAGATGTAGGCTGGCATGCCAGTTGCCTTTTTCATGGGCTGCCCTCTGCCTTTCAGAATTGCTGGCAGCCATCTCCTCTTACATAGGGTCTTTTCTGACACCCTGGCTGTGTCTGCCTCCTCTCTGGATATGGCTTTGTATATTTTTAAATTTAATTTTCCAGGTACATGTTGATCTCACCCAGTAGAAAAGAAGTTCCTCGGTGGCAGGGAGGGGGAAGGCCTGTTCCATGTTTGTTTGGCAAGTGCCTGACACATGGCAGGCACATAGGATTATAGGCTGAAAACTAGAAAGTACTTAGAGTTCATCCAGTCCAGAACCTTCATTTTACTGCTGAGGAACTGAATTGACTCACACATTCTCACTTTCTCTGATAACCTTTTTTTTTTTAATGTTTGGGTTTTTGTCCATTTAGAAAATAGGTCAGTTTCATAGTCAATTTCCAATATCTATCAATTTCCTTATCCATTGCTAACACAGGTCAGTTTTACTCTCCATTAGAGTTAAGTATTAGGGGCAGGTTGTGAAGCTGGTTAGGTATTAGAGGCAAGCTGCCCTGGCTCCAACACTAACCACCAGGTTACCTCTTTAGACATTTACTGAATTGAACTGAACTGAGTTCAAGTGCTGCCTCAGATCCTTAGCAGTCCTGTTACCATGGACAAGTCACTTTGCTGTCTCCCAGTGCCTCAACAACTCTCTAAGGCAAGGGTTATTAACTTGGCATTCAGGAACCACCAGGAATCTGTGTATAGATTTCAGGAGGTAAGTTTGGATGGGGAAAAAACAATACCTCCTTACTAACCTTTGGTTTCCTTAGTAATCTTATGTATTTTAGTTTATGAATTTAAAAACTCTATTCTGAGAAGTGGCCAATGGGCTTCACCAGAATTGCCAGAGGGGTCCAGGATATACACACAAAAAAGTTATGAAACCTTTTTCTAAGAGTATAAGTTATAGATGAGTGGCCAATTAGGGATTCTTTATCCCAGTGAAATCAAAGGCCCATCTTGTAATGGGGGCGGGAGATGGGCAGGCCTGGGACAGAGTAGGGGCTTAATAATTGCTGACTGATAGATTAATATTAGGCACAGTTCCTTCCCAATGGGTTTTAAGAGTTCAGATAAATTACTTAAGATAAACAAAGCCTGCTCATTCCAAGGCTTTTAAGCAAACAATCACCAAAACATGGCTAATTATTTAATTTGTGTCTGCATCTACAAGAGGACAGACAAGGCTAAGTAAGTTTTACTTCTTAAAATCAAAAAACAACAGTATTTACAAGAGGCCATTAATGATACAGCCTAATAACATTATTTTCAACCCCAGAGATATGTCAGTGGGCTAAGTGTTGTTAAGAGTATCTGAAAAAGCACAATCCTTGATTTTCAAGGAGATTATACCATGGAAAACAATGGTGTAAAAGTCCTAAGTTAAGTTAGCACTGGTCCCAGAAATATCCATTTCTAAGCAAAATCCTGTTTAGGCTAGTGCCATCATCGGTAAAATGTTTATTTGGTGTATGGCTACCAAATGGGCCCTTATAGATGAACAGGCAAAAATTCAATGCTGCCTGTGAACTCTCATGGTCCATCATTTGGAGACACATTCTCACTTTCTCTGACAACCTTTTTTTTTAATGTTTGGGTTTTTGTCCATTTAGAATATACGTCAGTTTCGTAGTCCATTTCCAACATCTATCAATTTTCTTATCCATTTCTAACATAGGTCAGTTTCACTATCCATTTATAATATTTTTTAGTTTCATCATCCATTTCCACCCCTGACACTGCAATCTCCATTTAAAGGAGGCAGTCAGGTGAAGTAATGAGTAGACATATACATTCCTGGGATCTGGAGGCAGAAAGACCTGAGTTCAAATCCAGCCTCAGACTCCTTCAAGCTATGTAATCCTGGTCAAGTCACTTAACTTATCCTCAGTTTTCCCATCTGTAAAATGGAAAATAATAGAACTTACCTTGCAGAGTTGTTATGAGGAAAAAATGAAATCGTATTTAAGTTCTTTGAAAATTTTAAAACGTTATAGAAATGCTAGCTATTTATTCTGGGATTACTTTAGAAATGGCATGTTGAGAAAAAAAATGATCTTATAGTCTTGGAACTTTCTTTTCTTTCTGGGCAGTGAGAAAGAAAAATTCTCAACAAGATCCTGAGAAGTTCACAACTGTCCCTTTGGGACTTTCATAAGGCAACACAGACTTAATGGTTTATGTCAGTTTCATTAAAAATGTATTTTTTTTTCCTCCCCCAGTTTAGAATACTGACATCTGATGTTCCTTGGAAAACAAACAGATCGGTTTTCACTGCCCTTTGGTGGCCTGGGTGAATTTAATAGGACAGCACCCTATCTCAGAAGGTACTTTTGGCTCCTTCCCTCCCACCCTCTGCTCTAGGGGGGCTCCTCCTACCTGTATGGGGGAGACAGCAGCTGCTGGTGCTGTCCTCACTGGAATTCCACTGAGGGGACTCCGGGGGGTCTTGTGCACAGAGACGCTCTGCCCAGGGCCACCTGCCAAAGAAAGAGTGGATGAGGTTTATGTGCTATGCCAGTCCAGTCAGTAAGTCACAGCTATTCATCGCAGACCCTAGATTTTGAGTTGAAAGATACCTCAGAGGTTATTTGGTCCTAATTTTGCATATGAAGAAACTGAGTCCCTGATCCCATTGGTAGTAAAAGTCATAGTCAGAATTTGAATCCAGGTCTTCTGACTCCAGAGTTAGCTCTATTTCTTCCACACCTCACTGCCTCCCTGCTAAGGCAGGTTATCACTTTGATACCTTTATTGAGAGCCAACATCTAAAGCATTAATTTGGGGAGCCCAGAAGGCTTCCTAAGACATTACTTGTAAAACTATCTCTTCCCATGTCCCATCTTGGTCAGAGATGGGGTGGTGAGGGCAGGTGACTAGGTTTGCTTTAGTCTGGGGAAGGGGCTCCAAGCAGAGAAAAAAAGCTATACCTACCAAGAGAGAAACTAAAAGTACGGAGTAGTTTTGACCCAAACCATTTCAGTCTAGTCTTTTTCTTACTTGCAGGATCTGAATACAGTAAGAAAATCAGATTTTTCAAGCTTGAAGGGGCCTTGAACATTATATCATCCAACATCGTCATTTTATGGAGGAAATAGGTCCAAGAGATGAAGTGAACACTCGAATAAGGTCACACCACCAGTGAGGGCAAAGCCAAGACTCAATTCCATTCCAGTGGAAGGCTCCATGCCTAATCCATCCTGACCTCTCTAGACTGACTCTCCACATGATTCAGTCCCAGAGTCTTTTGGTGGCAATAACCAGGCAATAAATGTAAGAATTCGTCCCTCTTCCATCTTTACCACACAATGGACATATTTGGTTTGCATACGGACAGAGGAGAGAGGGAATGGTGAAGCAAAGTGGACAATAGCCCAGGATTCCGTACCTGAGCATCCCAAGTCAAATGACTTGATCAGTGACTTAACAGTAGCCGCTGACTCTGACGGTGTCGGGGAAGCTCTGCTCACACAGACCCCTTGCCACCGGCTGGGACCATCCATTTCTGGGGAGTCTGGCTCTTCATTTAAAGGCCTGTGTGTGAAAGGCAGAACAAGATGAGTAAGGAGAGAACCAAGGGTGGGATATGGAAGTTTCTGAAAGAGACAAAGAAATAAAAATGAGAAAACAAGCAGTACTGGGGGTGGGGTGAGATTTCAATTCATTCCTTCTCTTTGCCAGTTGGATCCACTGCATTAGGAAATTATTTTGGGGGCCTATTATCTGCTTATAAATAAGATAGCATTCTCTTGAGAAATTCCTTGGGCCGGGCCCAAAATAGCGATTCTATGTATAGATCTAGCCAGCTGTGTCCACCACAATAGCGCTAGACTAAACAAGCCTCTGGGAGGATGCTCTAGGTCTCCAGGTGAGGACTGGTTTCCTGCCTTGTTGCAAGCTTCCCGGTACCTTAGCACCAACTTTGCATCAGTCAGCATAACAGAGTCCTGGAATGTCAGAGCTGGGGAGAGACCTTGGGGATTGTCTTGTCTAGCCTAATTTTTCAGAGGAGGTAACTGAGGCGAAGTAGCTTGCTTAAGGTCACACAGCTAAGTCAGTGGCAGACCCAGGGCTAGACTCTAGAGTCCTGGTCTTGTGCCTTCCACTGTGCCATGTCGAGGCAAGGGGCTAGCTTGACATGGACTAAGAGCCTAAAGGGAGAATATCCTGCTTGTTTATGTTGATAAACACTGTGGAAGCTTAAAATGTGAATGATGTACTAATAATCTTGGCTTAACTGATTCTAACAGCTCCCAAGCTTTAGCAATTTAATTTGTTGGTCATCACTGTCTCTTGAGTAACAGCCTTCTGTCACTTGAATAACTGCACTGGGCACAGAGCTCTCCAAGCAATAAAAAAGCAGTCCATCCTAATTAAAATACAGCCCCCGTACAAAACCCCAAACTAAAATACCTCCATCCCTTGCCTTCCAACCCTAGTCCGGGCTCAACTCTTTCTTCTGTTTCTCTGTTCAGTGTATTCAACCCTATCATGCAGTTAACTAGATATTCTGAAAAAAGGAGCCAGAGAATGTTGGATCTGGAAGGAATTTTAGTAAAGAACAGCTAGTCCAACCTCCCACTCAGCACATGTCCATTCATACCCATTTTGAAGATGAGGAAACTAAATCCAGAGAAATGGACAAGTGACTTGCCCAAGGTCACACTGTAAGATCACACAACACTAGAACTCAAACCTCCTTACTCCATGTAATCATACCAACATCTTTCTCTCTCTCCCTGGAAACTATCTAATCAACAAGCATTTATTAAGAGCTATTATATCCCAGGTGGGCAGTTTGAATGCTAGGCCTGGAATCAGGAAGGCCCAAGTTAAAATCCAGTCTCTGACACTAATAAACTGTGTGACCCTGGGCAAGTCACTTCCCCCTGCTTGCCTCAGTTTCCTCATCTGTCAAATGAGCTAGAGAAGGAAAGGGCAAACCATTCCGGTATCTTTGCCAAGAAAACTCCAAACAGGGTCACGAAGACACAGCTGAAATGAATCAACAACATTAAAAAAAATATTCCAGACTCTGGGGAGAAAAAAGAGGTAAGGACTATTCCTGTCTGCAAGGTTATAATCTAAAGGCGAAGACAACAGGAAAGCTACGTAAAGGCAAGATATATACAGGATAAATTGGAGAATATCTCAGAGGGAAGGCTAAGATTAAGAAGGAGTGGGAAAGGTTTCCTGTAGAAGGTAGGAATTTAGTTGGGACTTGAAGGAAGCCGGAAGATGAGGAGGAAGGATGGGTATTTCCAGCATGGGGGACAGCAAATGAAAATGCCTGGAGTCAAGACCTGAAGTGCTATGTACAATGAACAGCAAGGAGGTCAGTGTTACTGGACTCTTAGACTGGAAAAGTAGGAAGGAGCTAGTTTATTAAAGACTTTAAAAGCCAAAGGAGGACTTTATATTTGGTCTTGGAGGTGCTGCTGGAGTTTATCAAGGAGGGGAGTGACATGGTCACACCTGAGCTTTAGAAAGATCCATTTGATGGATGAGTGGAGGAGAGACTGGAACAGGGAGAGAACTGGGGGAGAGGCCAACCAGCAGGCTATGCATAGTAACCATCCAATGTGAAGTGATGGGGGCCTGAGCCATTCATTAATAACGATAACTAACAATGAAGTTGCTCCTCAAAGTCTGCAAAAGAACTAAATGCATCTACTCATTGGAATCTCATAATGAACTTGGGAAGTCCGCGTTCTAGGAATTATCCCCATTTTACGGATGAGGAGGCAGTTAGACGACCTGCCATAGTACACACAGCTGGTAAATATCTGAGGCTGGATTTGAACACAGACCCTGACTTCAGCTCCAGCACTCCATCCCCTAAGAAACGTCACGGATCATGATGGACTGATCTTGTGGTACTCTGTTTCTCTTCCGAAAAATGGTGAAGATGGGGAGGAGAAGAACTAGGTCAACTCACTTACCAGCAGAGAGAGGGGAGATGACTCCAATTTCTATTTCTGACAATATCCAGGGAGGTCTTTAATGGAACTGGCTACTTGTCTTTAACTAATTCACTTAAGGGTACTTTTGTGCCTTTTTGAAAGGCAGGCCATCCCTGGAAATCCATCATAATTCCATTTTCCAGTAATCCAATAAGAAGAAAGTTCTGAGTGTACTCCCCCACCCCCACAACATTCTGATGACTTAGTCCAATCTCCTTCAATTATCCAAAATTTGCCATTTGTCTTTGTATCCTAAGTGTCTAACACAATGCCTTGCCCAGAGCAAGAGCTTGTTGAATCAATGAGTGAATGAATAAAATCTTCCGTTGTTTATTAAAATAACAATAACGAAAAGTCAAGAACTCACATGGATTTAATTTCTAATACTAAAGCCAATGTGATTCCTTCCCATGAAATTGGTTAAAATCAGACTTCTGTTCTTGATATCCAGTAGGAATACTTTAGTGCACTCATCGTCTGAAGGTACTATTTAGAAAGTTCATTCCAATAAGACCACCAGAAAAAGATGGGTTTATTTTTTAGGCATTAATGGAAAGAGATTCTACAAATTATTTAGGAAACACAATTTGTTTTAAGCTGACCCTTTGTTTGGGGTAGAGAACTCCTGGTGAGGAACTTCCTCTCTCAGGACAACTAGGCATTTTCTTTCCAACTTAAGTCTTAGACTGCTGCTATATCTGAGGCAGGATTTGAACCCAGGCCTTCTACCTCCCTAGGTATACTATTGGATATTTAAAATACAGTATCCACCAAATTATTTCCTCCACACACAGCCATCCCCTGAGGAAGTAAGCCAAAGATTTATCATCATGGGCCATAGAATGAGTATCATAACTGGAGGAGAACTTCTTATATTATATTTATATATTATATTATAGAAGTCTAGTCCAACTTCCCTATCATCCTCTTTTTAGAAAAAAGAAAACTGAAGTCCCTCAAGGGAAAGTCATTTGCCCAAAGTCATCACACAACAAGTGGTAGGGGCCTGGGATGAGAACCTAAGGCTAATGGAATTAAGATAAACCTAAACTTGGAATGAATAAGCATAAAAAAGAGATTATAGATTTAAGACTACCAGTGGCTTTTTCTGATTCTCAGAATCACAAGCTTAAGCTAATGAAGTCACCCAGTTAAACTTGGGACAGAGTCCCCTTTTTGACACCTTGGACAAATGGCCATGTGGCTTTGGCTCTAAGGCCTCCAGTTAGAGGGATGCTGCTACCTCCTGAGGGCAGTCCCTTCTACTCTGGGAGAGCTCTCCTGACATTAAGGCTAAGCTCCATTCTATCCCCCTCTTTTCTTCCAAAAATAAAAATCTAAAAATTGTTTGATACTTTGTTAAGGGATGGGAACTAGAGGCATTCTTTACACAGGCAGCATCCCAACCCTACTTTGGAATTTTAACTAAAAACACAATGTTTCTAAATTAACATGCTCTTTTCTCTGAAGGCTTAGCTTTCTTTTTTTTTTAAATTAAAATAATTAAACACAAAAATCAGTGATTACTTTACCTGCTTCCTCCTTACCCCCTTCTTTCTTCTTTGTACTTTCAGCACATAGTATATAATAGGTGCTTAATAAATGCTTGTTGATTGACTGATTCTTATTCTTACAAGGAAATTGCCTCTGTTCCCATCTGAAACCTTTAAGTCTGCCCTACAACCCTCCAAAACAGTCAAGGAAAACAGCAATCTACCATTTATGTCCCTGGTCTCTCCCCTCACTTTCCTTCTAATCTTCTGGCTTCTCTTGGAAATGCAGTTTGCTGGCAGCATTAAGGATGGAAGCCTGGTAGCCTCTGTCCCAGGCTGCCTCCTTCCCCATACTCTGCTTCCAACACCATGTTTTTTATAAAAAACAAAACAAAGAACTCTGAAGGGTCTTCCTTTGTAAACACTACAGACAAGTGGTTAATGATGAAACAACACTCCAGAGGCTATGTGAAACAGGACTAGGTTTATTTATCACTTCACTCTATATATAATCTTCACATACAAAAGCCAGTAGCAGATACAGACAGTGTAAGGAAGGTCCAAAGGGTGGGTGTAGATAAGTTGCTCATTCATGTCACACATGAAAGCATCGGTCACCCTTCTTGGCATGTGGTCACTGAGCATCCCCCTCCTAGGGAGATGGCAAAGCTGCATGACTGGAACCCACCATAGGACAAATCGAGGCAGTTTCTGAAACACATGTGCAGAGGCATCAGAAACCTTCCTTCTGATGGCCTGGAGAGATTATTTTTTAGTGATTCTTTATTTCCCAAGCTGACACCAGGAAAAATTTCCCTGACCATACACTTGCCCTGAGAAGAAGCTATACATACTTTGACCCTACCTGACATTTTGGGTGGTGGGCAATTACTCTTGCCCCATGCAACAAATAATTAAATGCTACAAAAAATTAAATTAAATTAAAAAAACCAAAACCCAAACAAACCGAACTATTTGGCATTGCCTGCTATTAACCAGGGCCTCAAATTAGTGGGACGGAAGGGTTCAGACTAGTGAGAGTTGCTGAATTCTGTTCAGATCTTCACAAAGGCACACAGCTCTCTAGGACACTCCAGAAAACTTTTCACCACCTAGTTCAAGCCTTGTTCCACTCGGGATCCAACATTGCCACCTAGTGTATATGTCATTAAAAAATGTAGGGGTCCAAGGCAGGTTGGCTCTATCCATCTGTTTATTGCCTCTGACTTTCATTTAAGGGAACTTAAATGATCGACTCTTCTGTTTGCTCAGTTACATCCTCTGCTGGCCATCCGTTGTTATCAACTCTTGCATCTATGCTATGGTCCATCAGAAAAACTCTTGGAAATCAAACTGGGGTTGGGGCCAACACACCCCATCAGTGGGTGTGTTATGTGGTTCATCAAGATGGAGAAGTATGGAACAACAAAGAAGGATGGAGAGGCTGGACAGCTTTCTGGCTATGTCCAAGGTGAGTCTTCACAGTATGGCTTCATTTTGTTTACAGTATTGCAAATTCTTGGAATATTCATGTTAAAATGAAAAGAGAAAGGAAAACACACACACACACTGAAACAAAATAAAATGAACAAACAAAACCCCTTTCTTGGTCTCTTCACCAGGCTGGAATTCCCATGCCACTTTTTCTCTTTCGTGAAGATGAGTGATGGGGAACTGAATGAAATTACAATTCACAAGTGCTTGGCGTTTCTTTCTCAGGATGATCCTGAGATATCCTGGAAAAGAGGGCTTTGGCATTCTCCTTCCACGTGGTACTCCAAGCTCTTGAAACTTTTCCCTAGCCTTCTGTGTGCACCAGGGGGATAACGTATCCAAAGAAATTTCTTGTTTCCATCTCAAAAAGAAAACCTGTTGCATCTTGGGAGAAAAAGGACTGAAGAAAAGGATGACAGCTGTTAAGGGTGGTGACTCCATCCACAATAGGGTGTAACACAAACAACTGCATTCCCACGGTGTGAGATGGTGGGAAATAACTTGGGAAATACTTTGGCTCTTTGTAAAGAAATGCTCTTTTCCTATAAAGATTTCCCCCTTCAGGCAGAAGAGGATGAAGTGTCCAGTCATGGCAAGAACAGCTCTTTCTGTCTTTTCCTTGCTCCGGGCTGTGCTAGCTGGCAGAGACCAGGGCACTGTGAAAACAGAAGAAAAAAATGGGAAGGGGAGGGATGGTAAAGGCATCACACAAAGTGAAGAGATCTCAGCTTTATGGCTTCCATGTCAGGGTTAGATTGGAAATACCTTATCTGAGGGATGGGGAAAAAAAACCTGTCACTAAAAGACAGTCTGAGGCTCTTCTCTCTGTTACATAAACCACCACCAAATATCAAAGTCCAGAGCCTTCTCACTGGGTCCTCACCAGTGAACAGTTGTATTGGGAGGGCACAGCCAAGTTTTTAAAAAGTCATGGTCATGTAGAGTAGAAAAAAGTCAATTTAGGCAGTGGCTTATATAGGCTGCCATTGTCCTGGAGGTGTTAGGGGGTCTATAGCTGGGGTTCTTAATCTAGAAGAGTCTGTGAACTTGACTTAAAAAATATACATATATAAACATACACATATGTGTGTGCATGTATGTATGTGTGTATATGTGTGTGTACTATTTATAGGTGTATATATTATATTATATATAATATTATGTTATTCTACCCAACCTATGGTAGAGTCTTCTGAGCCTGTATTGGTCTGATCAGTCACAGTCAGACACACTGTACCTTGACCCCAACATTGTGAGGTCATGTTAGTCCTTTTGGAGAGCAAAGGACAACAAGCAATCAATATTATATTTTAAATAAATGTGTGTGACTGTCCAAGGGATTCATGATACAGAGAAAGTAAAGAACTCCTAATCGATGGAATCAAGGTAGATGAGAGTTTAAAAAAAGAAACATTGTTTTATCACTTTAGTCTGAAATTTCTCAAGAGCACTGAGGAAAGCTAGGTCTACAATCCCATTACTGCAGAGATTCAAAATATGTGTGTGGATACATCTCTATATTAATAGATGCTGCTATATACATATCTATCTCTGTCTGTCTGTCTGGAGCAAAATCCATAATTTCACTTGTGTAGGGGACTCCTAGTGAGGAAACTTTTTCCACTGATGCATGTGGGCACTTGCCCTCTGCCACTTCCATGCTGTAGCAGCTATGTCTGTGACTTCATCAAGGTAGGCAACTCCAGGTGAGGAGACACCCTGCAGAGACACAGAACTCACTCCCAATTTGAGTGTTCCCTATAAGGGAGGGCAGTGGCTAACTTGTTCTGGTCTCTATATTCCCATCACATAGTCAGCGCATAGATATTTAATCGATGTCTGTTTATTGATTATCATCTGTGATTTGTGATCCAAGAAATTACAGGATCTTTCTACACTCTTCACAGAGGGAAGACTTTCAGTGTTTGTGTGCGTGTGCATGCATATGTATGTGTGTGTGTGTGTAAATATATACAACTTTCAGTGGCTCATCTGAGGTGTGGGTAGGGCTTCCCAGGGGACAGGATCCCCTGGGAGTCAGCATCTCTGTTTCAAAGCCTCATTCTTGGAGGAGCTTGGGTGCATGTCCAAGGCAGGGTCAAGGATTTACCTCCATCTTCATGTCTCCCCCTTTTTGGCGGCAGGAGAGCTGCCGAAAACTTGTTCAGACACAACAGCTGCAAGAAAGACACAGAAGGGGCCACACATTGGCGCACACAGACCGGACATCAGGGCTTCGCACAGACGCAGACGGACGAGGTGGAAGCTTTAGTTTCAGGAGTGTTCGTGTGTCGCGTGCTGTCTGCGAGGCTGCGCACTTGAGAAGTGACAATAGGAGGGAATGTATGGGAAAAAAGAGAAAGAAAGAAAGATAAAGAAGGAAAGAAACAGGAATCTATGGGGGAGCCAAGCTTCTCACTGAGAATTTTGGGCTTTATTTTAAAAAATGATCCACTCCAGTGATAGGACTGTGATTCATGCATTGGTTGGTTTTGCATAACATGTATTTTTCCCTTTGTTATAAGGGAAGGATGATGAGGGTTAGAAAGGAGAAGAGGGGCCTATCTAAAAATAACTTTGATATAAAAACAAAAAGCATCTACAAAATGAACTGAAACTATAGGCAGTAAAAATAAATAAAATCTTGGTAAACTGTTAAAAATATTCACTCAGTGTTGGAAAAAAAACAAACCATATGCTTTAACATAATTGTTTCCCCTGACATCCCTTTTTGGATACAGATCTGCTACCATATGATAAAGATGCATGTGTGAACCTAGAAAAAATGATGGTTGGTCCTTTGGAATGAAAGAAATATATCTTAAATGCTACCATGCTTCTGGAATGGCAATACGTATTGTTTTTTAGTCTTTTTTCTGTTGTGTCTGACCCTTTATGACCCCATTTGGAGTTTTCTTGGCAAAAATCCTAGGCTGATTTGCCATTTCCTTCTCCAGCTCATTTTACAGATGAGGAAACTGAGACAAACAGGATTAAGTGACTTGCTTTAGGATCACATGACCAGTAAGTGTCTGAGGCTAGCCTTGAACTCATGAAGAGGAAAATTCTTGACTCTAGGCATGGTACTCTGTCTACTGCACCATGTTAACCAGGTTAGCTTCCCTAACTTGTGTTAGCCCATGCTTAAAAAGAAAAGAAAAACCTTTTTGGTGGTTATCAGAATCTGGGGCAAGGTTCTTAAGTCTGGGGTCCATGATTTTGGTTTTTAAAAAAATATTTTGATAACTATTTCAACATTATTGGTTTCCATGAATTTTATTTGATGGAACAAAAAGCATGATTCTGAGAAGGGGTCTAGCCTACAGGCTCCATCACACTACCTGCCAGAGGGACCCATGATGCTATATAGAGATCAGCCAGGTCAGAAAGCACATTCAGTATTTAAATGCTTAAAGGAAGGTTAGTTTTGGTTTTTTGGGTTTGTTTTTTTTTTTTTTTGCCTTTTTATATCTTTATTCTTGCTGTCTCGAAGTAGGATAAACTGCAATAGAAAAGTTCAAGAATTTAATTCCCACCCCCTTATCTGCTCAGAGATATCTCTTTCTAGATGATTTGGGGGTTCTGATAAGGGGGCAAGGTGGGCTGGCCAGATTTCCTGATGAGTCCAAGGAGGGCAGGGAAAGGAACATTAAAGGAGTCGTCCAAACAGGGGGTGAAGATGCGCATGAGAAGCCATCAGTGCCAGTGGCTCTTGGCCTTCATGGCCAAAACCCATCTTGGCAACTGAAAATTCCTCCCCCATGCTCCAGAAAACTACATTAGAGAAAGTGGTTTGGTCAAATGACAGCTCAGAACTAAAGAATCATTGCTAGGAGTGAAGGTGAGGGCAGTGGTGTGGATGATGGGTTTAATTAAGGGGAATTGGGAGGAGACACCACACCATGGAGGAGAGGAGAAATGATAGACCTCGACTTACTGGGGTACTCAGGAGACAAAAGGTCAGGGTGGAGAAGCTGCCTCAGTCTACCAAATGGTAGCTTTCTATCTCTAATACTGGAGAGTTAAGGGCTACACCAGGATTTCACTGGCAGAGACAATGCCTACCAATGAAGGTTGCCACCTTCTCAGAAATTTCTCTGGAGGCACTGAGATCTTAAGTAAGTCACCCAGGGTCCCACCAGCAGCATGGGCCAGAGGAACACCTTGATGCCAGGTCTTCCTGGCTCTGAGATACGAGCAGCTAGGTGTGCCATTTCAATTTCTTATCTTAATCACAATTAGTTATTTTTGTCAAATAGCTACCAACCTCTGTTGCTTTTACCTTGTTAAAAGCCTGCAAGTCCAGTCAGCAGCACCCTTGAAATTCAGTACTTTTAGATAAAAGTCCCAGTTGCCCTACCCTAGTGACTGATTTGCCCTCTTTCCTCTGTGAGGTACCAAGAGGTTTAGCAGGCTCAATTATTTCAGTAACAAATGCTCATTTGTACCCAGACCCAGAGATTTAAGCAACATCTCTGCTTAGCTTGTCCATGTTTCTGTCTTGGCTATCATCACTATACTCCCAAAGAAGTTCCCTTTTGCAAAATCGTTAAGTGAATGAGACGGTCAGTGCTTTTTGTCTGAGGGTGCCTTCCTGTAGGATCTTACCTTTCTTTCAGAGGCTGTGCTCAGAAGAATTCACCGGGATATTTTCTGCGAGTTTTCTGGCTGTGCCTGAACCAAGAATGATTCATCCATGCCTCACTGGACAAACGCTACAATTCAGGGTTCCAGCCAAGAATTCATTTAGCCAGAGTGGAAATGCTAAAGTAGCTGCAGCAGGGACCCTGGGGACCATGCCGGGCTTTGCTTCTTGCTCCTGTGGTGCATTCAGGAAGCAACTGAGCCATCGTCAGCCTCCAAGGAGCAGCCACCTCTCGGGAGGAGGGCATTTTGCCAAAAGAACTTGCCATCAGATAGGAAACCATCCCTGGGAGGCATCGTCTGATGATGTGCCAAAGGCAGGACCGGTCAATGCAACAAGACGCGAGGGGACGCAGGGAAGCTCAAATAGAGTTCAGTAGCATGTCACATTCGAGAGGGGGTCCCAGCCCAGAACCTGGGGGCTGGAGAGGGGGGAAGCTTTCATGATATGGAAATTAGACAGCCTTGGGAGGACTGTCTTAAACCGTGACCATGAGTCTGAAGGTTGACGGTATCCTAAATTAAGTCCTAAAGTGTATGCCTGTATTTAGAGAGCTATAGTCTGCTATAATTCTAAGGCCCCATTCATAAATTCCAGCTTGCTTCCTATAGGTTATGATACAAAGGAAGTTCTTTCTAAAGGACCTCCTTGACTTTCTTATCTCTAAGATTAATTTGTTACTGTTTCCTCCACCTGCTAGTACCTTCCTCCTCAAAATTACCTTGCATTTATTATACATATATGTATATCCATGCATGTATACACACATGTATATATGCACATATATGGATAAAAATGTGCGTATCTATGTGCATTGTGTGTACATATGCATGTTTATATACATACACATGAATGTGCAAGTATGCACATGCATATCAAAACATTAACTTCCTGACAGAGTACGAGCCCCTAGAGGACAGAGCACATTTCATTGCTACCCTTGTCTCTCCAACACCTTGCATATAGTAGGTGACTCATAATCGCTTGCTGAGCAACTGATTAAATATTATTGGGTATTGGAAGTTAGACCTTTGGGTTCTATTTAAAAAACAGAGTGGAGAAGCAAGACAGACAGACAAATAGAGAGGCAGACATATAAACGCCAACAAAGATAGGCCCCATAATTAACAGCACCCCTCGCTCGTCAAGGGGACACAATCTGGCTTGGTTTCCCCCAAGATTTCCCTCAGTAGGGAATGACTCAATCATGAGGCTGCTTCTGAGGAGCTCACATGTGTCAATTCCAATACAGGGAAAGACCCTTGAACTTGGTTTATATTTTTGGATCTCCTGGACCTGTGTCAGTGTATGGCACCATAACAGGTACTTAGGAAATTGAGAGGCCAGTCTCCTACTTTTTCTTCCTCCATCTCACTTTAATCCTTCTCTAGAAATTAATATACCTAATGCTAGAGTTGGAAAACAGGACAGTGAGGGGCCAATTAACTTAGACCCCTAATAGACCTTTGAGGGCTCTTGTTCCATTTTCTACAGTCTCCAAAAGTCATGAAAATGGAATTTGGGATCTCAAGATCATAGATTTAGGGCTGGGAGGGACCTCAGAGAACATCTAAGCCAATCCTCTCATTTGTCAGATAAGGAAATTGAGGTCCATGTTGGAAAACAGAATCTCCTCACTGTTTTCCATTGCCTCCCAAATTAATTCCCTAGTAAATTCCCTCTTTGGACTCTGCCAGAGATAGGAAGGGGCCAAACTCTGCAGTCTGTTTTCTGGGTCAAATGATTGCCACACATCTGAACCTTGAATTGAGGACCCCAAAGTAAGAACATTTATTCCTGACCATATAAATGGAAAACAGATTTTATTAATCCCATGGTGAGTGCAAAATAATGTCGTAAAGAGCTTTTATTTTTAACACAGTCATCAATGTCCATCTTCTCTCTGGAACCATTTATAGCTGCCTCTCTTTCCCTCTTAGGTGGAAGAGTTTTAGGGAATGGAGTATGCTCAGTCTCTCCTGCTCAAAGACATGAGGGGTAGCTATGTCAAGCCCTGGCTTTAAGGGTTAAATGATTTGTCCAGGGTCATACAGTCAAAAGTGGGACTTGAACTCAGGTCTTTCTGACTCCAAGGCTAGCTGTTTATCAACTATAAACAATGAATTTCTTCCAGTCTCTCTTTTCATTTTCTTAATGGAGTAGGCCATTTTAAGAGGGCTTATTCATCATTTGGGTAGCTCTAGAAAATGAGGGTGACACATGGAAGGAAAGACCAACCTTTTCATCAGACAACTGCCCTGCCTGAGAACCATCACACATGTCCCTGATGGGGCAGAGCCTGAACACAGTGGTACTACCCTCCCTAGTTATGGGAAGTACCAAGATGGAGGGAACATCATGGCCTATCCTCCATCACAGGGAGCATCCTCAGCTAGATCCCCTAAGGGCTCTTTTCTAACCAGAGGTTGCTGTGGTTCCCTTGACCTAGCAAGTGATAACCAGAGTGCTTCTGATCTAGTTCCTGGAGGGCTAGAGGAGTGACCCCCAGAAAGAGCCAGAGAGGGTCTCACAGAGAGAACAATATACAACCTCCCACGGCACATGTGCATCTGCAAGGCTGGCGATGGGTGTCTGCATGTGTGTTAGTGCTCGCGGAGCCAGAGCCCTGGGCACGGACCAACCTGCTGTTCCCCTGCACGGCTCCCAACTCCTTCTGGAGCTTGGCATTCTTCTCCTCCTCCTCCAGCAACTTCCGCTTGACTGTACGAAGCTCCTGCTGGGCCTCACATTTGATGTCATTGGCCACCACCACAGCTGTCTGGAGGTCGGCTTGGAAACGCCTCCATTCCTCTGTCTCCTCCTACGGGTGGCAAAGGAGAGAGGTGGAGAGTCAGAAGCCTGCTGGGTGTGAAAGCCTAGGTTCCGGGCCAAATCTGCCTGTCCTATGTCCTGTATGATCCTGGGATCCTAACTGAGAGCCAGAGGGGACCTCCCAAGCCATATAAGCCAGTGCCCTTTATTGGACAGTGGAAGAAACTGAGGCCTGAGGACTTAGGGTCATAAGTCTGAGTCAGAAAGGAAGCCAGAAGCCATCGAGTCCAGCCCCCTCGTTGGACAGTGGAGGAAACTGAGGCCCAGATACTAAGTGACTTCACTTAAGTTATACGACTGCAGTTTTAGAGCTAGAAGAGATTTCCCTCAGAGATCATCTGGTCCACTCTCTTCATTTTACAGATCAAGGCGCTGAGGCAGTGGTCATTCAGGCAGTGAGAATGCTCAGGCTCCAGAGGCAGCGTCCTCTTTGTACCACATGGCCTCTCAGTCATAGAAAGATGACACATTGGCACGGGAGCAGAAAAGAACACCACGTTTGGAGTCATAGGGGTTCAAATCCTGACATTGCCACGGAAATTAAATATCCTGGATTGGAAGTTGGAGGCCCTAGATTCAAATCCCACCTTGGATCATTTGTTACCTGTATGACCTCAGGAACTTAATATTCAATTCTCAGGATTCCAGGTTCCCCATTTGTAACACAAAGGGGTTAATCTAGATGACCTCAGAAGTCTCCTCCAACTCTGAACCTCTGATCTTATGACTTGAGTGACTTTAGGCAAGTCACTTAACTTTAGGGTCTCAGTTTCCCCATTTGCAACAGGAGGTAACAGGTTAGTCTAGATGGCCTTGGAGGCTCCCTCCCATAATCGGCCTGTGATCTTATAATCCTCTGACTTGCCTTGTGCTCCCAAAGTCAGTGCTTATAACAAAGGAGAGAGAGGAAATGAAAACTGTTTTCTTCCTGAGAGTTACTTGGACAATTTCTTGGGGCTACTTTTGAAGGAAGCTAATGACTCTTTTATTTTTTAAAAGAGCTACCTGAAACTTTTATACAAATTAAATATCCATATGACAGATAGCCTTTCATGAAGGAATTATACACGTCCCCAAGGGCTTGCTCAAGTTTACAGAACTCTTGTCATGGCAATGGATCCCATTTCTTAGAAATTCCTTCTTTATTAGGGAAGGGAGGGGTGTGATAGAAGCAGATTGGGAAAGAGGTAATCAGAATGCATGATGTTTTGGGGTGGGGGGAGGGGAGAGACGGAGAAAATTTGGAATTCAAAATCTTGTGGAAATGAATGTTGAAAACTAAAAATAAATAAATTAATTAAAATTTTAGAAAACCAGAAATTCCTTCTTTGTTATGTAATTACAATGTCCACTCTTGGCCCTACATAAGAGATGAAAAAATGCACCTCTTTTCCTTTTTTATTTTTTATTTGTCAGAGGTGGGGGACTACAGGTGAGAAACATGGCATATGCTGTTAGCCTTGGTTTGAAATATTTATCAGTTTTAATGAACTGCATTCTTTTTCTTTATTTCAAGAGACAGCTCACTTGGGGAGTGAAGTAAGGGGAACATAGCAGCACAGGGGATGTAAAAACAAAAAAAAATTGATAGAAATTTAAAAAAAAAACTATTTTAAATAAGGTCCTACTTCCACCCTCTCAAAAGAAATGCATTCTTTTTTGGGGAAAAAAAATGTAAGCTTCACCAAACAAACCCTAACCATGCAATCTGAAGTGAACTCCTTGACCTCTTCCTTACTTTAACCTTAGGATGACTAGTGCCTTCTCAGTGAATTGTCTGCTTTCTGAGTGCCTTCTTAGCCAGATACATGAACTACTAAGCTAAGTTTGTAGGAGCCCAGGGCCTAGCCCTGCTCGGTGTAGTTAGGTTTCGATACAAGCTCCCACGATGAATTCCAGCTTAACTTCTAATTCTAGTTAGGTTCAGTTTCATCTATCATCAAATGCCTACTGCATATAAAGTCTGGTGCTTCAGCTGTAGAAGACATGACCTGAGAGGCAGTGACCAGAGCTGAAAGGGCCTTAGTGGCCTCATTTTACAAATAAGGACGTTGTATTCATGGTCACCCAGAGAGGAAGCATCAGAGGGTGGGCTTGAACCTCAGTCCTCTGACTCTTTCTGTATCATGTTGGTTTGTCTTAGGGAAAAAAGGCCAAGTTCTGCTCTTGATAATACATTGATCTTGAAGCAATGCTGAGCCATCTATGTGGAGATGACACACAGCCTTGGCCTGCCTTCACTTCTCTCTTTTATAACTAGCTACCTCTGAAAGGAAGAGAATTCTGATCCTATTATAAAAACAGAACTCTTCTCTGCTCACTCCTCCTCGCAAAAACCCATAAACCACCCAATCAAAGGACCCAGTTCAGTTCTGTGTCCTATCTTGCTACTGAGAGACTCATGCCATGCACCCTTCCCCTCAGTCATTGGACAGTCAGGAAATCTGGGTCCTTCTTCTGGCCTCTGCCGTTAATGGCTGACTGAGCTCCCAGAAAACACTTTTCCTGGCTGGGACTCAGTTTTGAGGAAGCTGGAACAAAGGATGGCTAAGGATCACATACACTTTTAGCCCAGATCAGTCTGTATCTTTATGTCTTCTTTGGCCATCCCAACCATGGGCCCTCTACCTCTTCCAGGTAGTTCCCTTTCCTTCTTTCTTTTGCTGTCTGGATCATAGGTAGATTTCCTGCATTTAACTTTAAAACCTGCAAAGTTGAATTGCTAATACCTTTCCCAAAAATAAGCATCTTTTTGCATCTTCCATAGTATGTCATTTTTCTTCCTCTGATTTAATACCTCTTGTTAATGTTCCCTCCAAATTCTTAATTATCTTAAATATCTTAATTATGAATCAGGTTAATATGGAGGCAGCTAGATGGCTCAGTGGATAGAGCACTGGGCCTGGAGTCAGAAAGACTTGAGTTCAAATCCAGCCTCAGGTATCTATTAGCTGTGCAATCCCAGGCAAGTCACTTAACCTCTGTTTGTCTTAATCCAGTAAAGAAGGAAAGGGCAAACCATTTCACGATATTTGTCCAGAAAATCCCATGGACAACAGGGTCACAAAGGGTCAGATACGACTCAACAATAACAACAAATATGGAGATGACCATGTCCTGTCCATTCATAAAGAACCTTGAAGTATATCCTAAAACATATGGACATCCCTAAAGGTCACCAGTCACTCAGCCTCACTTGGGTACCAATATGGACTTCCAGAAGGTGATATCATGGGAGAAGGGGATAAGGATAGGGAGAGAGATTTGATAGATCATTGATATAGAGAATTCAGTGATCAGCAAACACCATCCACCAATGGAGGTCTACATCTTTTCAGAGCAAGGGTCTTTGATTTGGGGTCAATGAGTTTTTACAAGAAGATCTGACAACTGTATTTCAATATAATTGGCTTCCTTTTTGTCTTATGCATTTTATGTTATGCACTGAAAGGGTCCATAGCCTTTGCCAGACTTGTCTGCCCAAGAGACACACACAGGATACACATACAAAAAAAGCTGAGCTCCCTGGGAACATTGAAAGTTAAATGACTTGCCCAGAGTCACACAGGTAGCTAAGTGTCGAGGTAGGACTTGAATCCAGGCCCTCCTGGCTATTATTCACTATTGTCTCTAATAGAAGAAAGGGTAGAGCTAAAGAAAGGAGTGAAGTAATTTAAAGATGCTCTTGAATCTAACACTCAGGGCAGTAATCTGGTAACCAGGTAACCCTACATATTTCCCAGGGCTTAGCACAAGTTCCAAAAGGTGGATGAGGGATACATGTCCTGTGGTTGCAGTACTCCTGACCTTTATCTGCTTCGTCAGAGCCTTCAGCTGCCGCTCCAGGTCTAGCTTCTGCTCCTCAAGCTTCATCACGTTATCTAGAGAGAAGATGGGAGTGTTAGAGAGGTAAGCCCTGGGCAGGTCACTCAGGCTGCTAAGAAGCATCATGAGATGCTCTTCATTTTAGACCAACAGACCTTAACAGTTTCCAAATGACCAGTGATATCACTTCAAATTCTTACCACTCAACAAAATTGGCTTCTGCTTTCCAGTGGGGGGAAGGTGTTACTTCTGTAAGAAATGGGCGGAATGGACAGGTCAGGAATTCCTGTAAAGATTATTCACTGGGGCTAGATCCCTGGAGGAGAAGACGCAAACCAACATAAGGCACTGCACAGATCCATCCATTTAAAGCATCTATTAGATGTTTACTATGTTCCAGGCACTGTGCCAAGGGCTGGAGACACAAAGAGAAAACAAAAAACAGTCTCCCCTCGAGGAACTGACATTTTAATGGGAGAGAGAACATGGAAATAGCTGAGTACATACAAGATGGAGAGTAGATGGAAGGTACTCTCAGAATGACCCCTCAGTACCAGGGAGGACTGGAACAAGCCTCCTTGCAGAAGGTGAGATTTGAGCTGAGTCTCAAAGGAAACCAGGGAATCTAAGGGATGTGAAGGGAGAACATTCCAGGCATGGGAAGAGCCAGGAAAAGGCAGATGGAGCATTATGTGTGAGAGAACAGCATGACTGGACCCCAGATTACATGGAAAGGAAAAATGAATAAGATGGTTGGAGAAGTAGGATGGGGCTAAGAAATACAAAACAGAGGAATTTATCTTTCATCCTGATGGGAACAGGAAACCACTGGACTTGCCTGAGTAAGAGAGTGACACTCAGACATAAACTTTTGGAAAATTACGTCAGCAAGAAACATGGCAGCTACGTACCCAACTGGAAAGCAACGGTTCTAGCTACTCCAATACTGATCTGCAATTGTCTCAATAGTCCATCTGTACCTAATAATTACTACTACTAACAATGTGCTTTAAGGTTTACAAAGAATTTCACATATATTAACTCATTTGAATTTCAATAGCCTTGTGAGATAAGTACATTGTTATCCCCATTTTACAGATGAGGAAGCTGAAGCAGGGAGACATGCTCAGGGCCACCGAGCTAACAGCCACCTGAGGCAGGTCTTCTGGGCTCAGAGTCCAGGGCTCTACTAGCTGGCATTTACATAGCACTTTACAAATATTATCTCATTCTGTCCTCCCAACAACCCTGCAAGGTAGGAAGGTGCTACTGTTATTATTTCCACAAAAAGGGCTACTCATCATTATTTTTTTAAAGATCTGAGGATGCATCAGGGAGTGGTGGGAAGAAAACAAAATGGCAGCTTGGAGATCTCCAGCCCTGACTCGGGTCTTGGCGCTAACTTGAAATGTCGCCTAGAATACATCCTTCTCTTTGTCTGGGACTCCTTGATAAAATAACATCAGACTAACTGATCTCCAGAGCCTCTTTCAATCTACACCAAAAGGGTGTGTTGCTGACTTCTGACCATCTACCAACATGTAATTAGTTGGATTTAATTGGATTTAAGGTTCCATACTTAATTCAACAAGCATTGATTTAGCTCCTTCTGTGTACCTGGGAACAGTGTTAGACTGGAAGACAGTCTTCTCTATCTTCAAGGACTTTTGTGCTGTATTTCTTCTCCTAATGGGTCTCCCTGCTTCTGGTTCTTCCTCTTTCCAATCCATCCTCTACTCAACTGCTAAAGTGATTTTCCTGACATGTAGGTCACTCTTCTGTTCCATGAACTGCAATGGCTCCCTATTGCCTCTGGCATCAAATACGAACCTCTCTGTCCATCATTTTTAAACCTGTGACAATCTGGTCCCAACCTGCCCTCCAGGAACTTTCATTTTCTGGGGGAGATACACTATACGGGTTGATAAAATAATTGGGAGACCCTCCAGGCCAGATTCTTGATGTGAATGTTTAAGAGGGTTCTTAAATGGGACAAGGTTAGACAAAGTGATTTCTAAAGTCTCATCCAACCAAGAGTCCAAGATTCTAATTGGAGACAGGTGCAGTGAGGAAAAAAATCTGGCCTTTTTGCTGTTTCTCACATAATACTCTAATTCTCTTCTCTCCATGCTTTTGCTCAGGTTGTTCCGTATACCAGGCATGCCATCCCTCCTCAGCTTCATCTCTTGAAATCTCTCTTTTCTTTAAAGCTCAGGTCAAGCACCACCTTCTACAGAAAACCTTTCCAGATACCCCCACCTCCCTCTGCCCCTACCTCCAGATGCTTTCCCCCACTGTCTTAATTTTATAGGTATTCTATATAAAAGACCACAGCTTAGTGGAGAGAACGCTAGTCTTGGAGTTAGGAAGACCTGTCCCACATCTGGACACATACTGGCTTGGAGTGACCTTCTCAGTGCCCCAGGAATCCCCCCCAAAAGCTCTATGTCCTGGGAGGTGCTGATGTGAACTGGTAAAGAGCATTTTCTGTTTCTAGCTAGGAGTCCCGTACTCTCACAGCATTAGACTCAGACAGCAATGGGGCCACACAGTGACTTGATGTTCATTTTTTTCAATCATGTCTGACTCTTCATGACTCCATTTAGAGTTTCTTGGCAAAGATACTGGAGTGGTTTGCTATTCCCTTCTCCAGCTCATTTGACAGATGAGGAAACTGAGGCAAGCAGGGTCAAAACTGTTAAAAATGGCACCACCTAGCAACTCATATACTGACTTAGAAAACTGCATATTAATGTTACTATTGCTCTATTATATTTTTCTTTCTATATTTTCTTTATCTTTCTTTTATCTATATTTTCTTTATATATTCTTTATTTCTATATTTATTTTATTTTATATATTTTCTTTCTTTTCTACATTTTTTTCTTTATTATTCCTAATTCTATTTTAATACTTCAGGCTGCATTTGAGAGTGTTGTCAGCTGCATGCAGCCTGGTCCAATGATTGGCCCTTCTGCCAAACACCAATGAAATCATACATCTGGTCCCCCAAAAATATTATTTTAGAGACACTTATATAAGAACATATGTCTCTGTAAAACTGTAAGCTTCTTGGGGGCAGGGGCTGTTTCATTTTTGTCCTTGTTCTTCTGGTGCCTAGCACAATACCTGGTATGCAGTAAGTGCCTAATAAATGTTAGTTGATTCTTTCTTCTTTGCATAAAGCTGCCTTGAAGTAGTTGCCTGTTTTAGGGGGAAACCTATCCATAAGGCTTGACTACCTCTTCTTATCAGTCATGGAACCACATCCCTGGTCCTTATCTAGAAGCCTCTAAGGCTGGATTCTTCTAGAATGGGGCACACAGCAGCCAGTCACCCCCTACCATCTCCTTTTTTGTGACATCAGAGATGGGCAAACAATCAGACATTCATCACTGAGAACCCAGGTGGCCTCTAAAACTCCTCTCCTTCCTCCCACATCCCTGAGCCACCCAGGTGTGCTAGTCCCAGAAGGAGAGGGAAGCTTGGAGGACTCTGTGTACGTGGAGTCACCCCCAAGGCCCATTGATCACTGCAACCCCAGGATCCTCACCCCTGCTCCCTCGGGTGTGGGTATCCCTGGCCATTTCTGCCCTTGGTTAGCCTGGCTTGTTCCTTTTCTGGGTTCCTACGTGTCTCAGGTTAAGCAAAATAACTTCTCTTGTGGGTGTTACAAAACACTGTAATAATAGCCTGTTTCTTTTTGGTATCATTGCAGCACAGAACCGTAGCTTTAGAGCTTAGAGGTCATCAAATACAAACAAACAAGAAAAATCTGTCCTTTTACAGATGGGGAAAGTGAGTCTGAGGAGTTAAGAGACTTGCCTAAGGTCACACTGCTAGTAAGTGTCTGAGACTGGATATGAATTCAAGCTTCCCTCACTCCAGGCCCAGGATTCTGTCCACTTCTCCACCTAGATGCTCTGGGATGAGATGGGCGTAGTTCTGGAGTGGGTGTGAGGGCTCCAGTTATTATTGGTGCCTCCTTCTTGATCTTTTCTTTTTCTTTTTATCTCTCCCTTTTGACAGGGGTGTGGCAAAGAAGGGGGTCCAGGACCCTGCAGCCCTTGTGGATCGCTTCTTACAGGACGTGGGACTCAAAGATACCCAGAGAAGAGCATCTTCATGCAGGGGCAAGTTGAGACTCCAGCTTTCAGCCTCCAGTCCTCCCAGGGGCATCCATGAGAGGCCTGCTGCATCTTTTGGAAGAGAAACCTCAGCAAGTGTCCAAGCTCAGGACACAGGGAGAGCCTGGAGCCCAGAGTCTTCTGAGTTTGGGATTTAATTTCCTGGTCTCCTCTTTGAAGGTGAAATCCAAACTCTAGACTCTCTCAAAGACCCCCTGCCTCTAGCTATCATGGTCCCTGTGATGGGGGTAGGGAGGCACTTCTCTGTCTATGGAGATTCGAACGAACATTACAATGCTTTCTCCTCTGACAGGAAACAAAAATAATGATAGCTGAGAGTTACACAGTGCCCACTATGTGCCAGGTCCTTGCCAATTATCATCTCACTTGATCTTCACAACAACCCTGGGAGGTAGGTACTATTCTTACCCCCATTGACAGATGGGGAAACTGAGGCAAACACAACCACAAAGCTAGTCAGTGTCAAAGGCTAGATTTGAACTCAGGTCTTCCTGACTCCAGGTCCAGTAGACTGCACCACTCAGCTGCTCCTAGAACAAAAGAAGGTTGTAGCCAGAACTTGCCAGGAGCAAAGGGAAAGCTTGCTTTATATCTGAAAGGGTTTTTAGAAATTAGTTTTTGTTGGTGAGTCATTTTGAAGTCGTCAGACTCTTTGCGACCCCATTTGAACTAGTTTGCTTCTCCTGCTCATTTTACAGATGAGGAAACTGAGGCAAACGGTGAAGTGACTTTCCCAGGGTCACATAGTAAGTGTCAGAGGCCAGATTTGAACTCAGAAAGATGAGCCTTCTACTCTCCAGAGGTCCAATAGACAGAACTGTAATCCACCCCTCCATCAGGGGAAGAAAGAAAAGAAGGTGTTACCGAAAAGGTCCAAGACTCCAATTTAACTGCTGTGTAAAGGTAATTACTGATTGTGACTTTAAAGTTTACAAGCTTATTTGAAAGAGTCTGTTACTTTGTATCTGTTTCAATATTTCAGTTTATAATACATTTCTTTTTCTTTTCTCTATTCTGTATTTGAGTTCTGGTGTTTGAGTTTAAAATAAAAAGTTAAAAAAAAAAGCCTACCTTCCAAAGGTGGAGAGGTTTGTACGTATGAACAATGACAGCACTGACCAGCAGAATAGAGCTGGAGAGAAGCAAGGGAAGTGAGACAATGATAAAGGTATACATATAGGTAATACAGTGGACAGAGTACCAGGGCTGGAGTCAGGAGGACCTGAGTTCAAATCACATACTCAATGTCCTTGTAAAGAAAACTCCAAATGGGGTCACAGAGAGTCAGACACAACTCAACAAATACACAGACCTAGCTGGCCCTGCGGTAGTGGAGAGAGCAATCAATCACCTAGGAAGTTGAGGAAGACCTAGGTTGGAACGTCACATCTGACATTTATTAGATACATGGTTCAAAGCCGGGCCCTCAGATTCTCAGAGCTTCAGCCAATGCATTCAGCAGCTAAGGAGACTGTTAGAGGCGTCACATCCTCCTAATATTGAGCAGAAGAATCGGGGCCCATCCACTTCAGAAGAGTTGTTTGGGGAAACGGGACCAGGGCCTGTGACCATGGTCCTCTCTGGAAATGACAATTCATCTGAGAAAAGTATAGAAAATGCCTTGTAGTCCCAGACTCACTCGAACAGAATTGGCTTAAGATGGTGGGGGTTTTCCCCTTTCTCTTGGTTGGAGAACTATTTAGAAAGAACGGACCCTCTCCCTGACCACTGATGGGAAATTGGTTAGTACTGACTCAGTTTGTCAGTGTGGAGGAGTGGACAGAGCTCTAGTTCAAAGTCAGGAAGATACTCGGCTCAAATCCTGCCTCTCACACTTATTAGCTGTGTGGGTTCAAGTGAGTTAAAGTTAAAGTTAACTCTATGGACCTATTTTCCCTCTGTAAAAATCAACTTGTAAATCGGTAAGACAGTAAGAAGTCTTGGTTCATCTTTCACTTGAAAGCAGTGAGTTATCACACCAGCTCTGCCTATAATTTTATATCCTAACTTAATTTACAATGGAAAGCACTAATTTCAAGATAATTAGTGTTCAATTCCAAGGCAGACCAAGAGAAGAAGCAAGAAGTCTTGGGCATGTAACTCTAGCTGGAATGCATGGTCTATTGGAAGGTATAATTTTTGCCGGGCTGTCACTGCTCTAGTCTCTTCCCCTCTCCTTTTCTGATCGCCTCCCCTTTTCTTTGTCTAGCTCATCAAAGTTGCTGGCACCCCAGGGATCTCCTGGTCTATTCAGACCCTTTTTGTAGTGTGGGAGAAAACTACATTTCCCAGGAGCAAGGTATCTATCTAGAAGAATGATGTGTTAAATGTTATTCATTCTTTTAAAATTTTTATGATGAAGACAATTTGGAATTTTGTGACACTTTTCTGGCATTTTTATTGAAAAATCCAGACATCTTCCTTACTAGTAATGTTGGGGCCAATTCTTACTCCCTAAATATAAATAATTCCTGCCAATAATTTTGTCACTTGGGGCCTTGAAAATATTCTTACTTTTTTGGCTAAAAACTAAACAAATGTCTATTGGAAAGAGGCATATTCCTTTAGAGATACCTCTCCAGCCCCTAAAATATAGGGACTGCTTTGACACTTTATCTAGTAGAATCATAGGGGCAGCTGGGTGGTACAGTGGATAGAGCACCAGTGCAAGTGCAGGAGTCAGGAGGACCTGAGTTCAAATCTCACCTCAGACACTTGACACTCACTGTGTGACCTTGGGCAAGTCATTTAACCTCAATTGCCTCATCCTGGGTCACCTCCAGTCATCCTGATGAGTAAATATCTGGTCGCTGGATTCAGATGGCTCTGGAGAAATGAGGCTGATGACCTGCACAGCCCTCCTTCACTCAAAACAAAGTCAAGTGCAAGTCATGTCATTATTTCTCTGATGGCATGGTCTTCTTCGGCATCGAAGGACAAACACGCATGAGCACACACGCACACACACACACACACACACACACACACACATTAGTTGAAATGTATTTGCTGAATCAAATTTGGCAACCTCTAAGGTCCTTTCTAGCTCTGGCTTAGTAATTTCTAGTAATGTCTGATTCTTCCTGACCCCCTTCGGGGTTTTCTTGGCAAAGATACTGGAGTGGTTTGCCATTTCCTTCTCCAACTCATTTGACAGATGAGGAAACTGAGGCAAATAGGGAGAAGTGACTTGCCCAGGGTCCCACAGCTAGTAACAGTCTGAAGTTAGATTTGAACTCAAGAAGATGAGTCTTCAAGACTCCAGGCCTGGCACTCTATGCACCATGGAATCACCTAGCGCCCCAATTGTGAAATTATGAACTTGACTCCATACACTGAGAGGAACATTTTATTTCTGCAGGCTTGCTAAAGGAAAAAACTGGGTTGGACATTATTGATCATGGGGACTGTGCAAATGAGTAACCCAGGTGAAACTAACTGTCCATGGGTCACTGACTCTTTGTTTTCTGAGTCCTCGGGGGATGGATGGCTCTGAATGGCACAGAGGAATTTCCAACTGGTAATGGGTAACCCTTAAAGAGAAGAGATATTGGTGATGCCATCCCCAAAGGCAATGGAACTTTTCTGATAACGCTTTCTTTGCTTTCTTCCTGTAATGGAGGGGTGGATCACAGTTCTGTCTGTTGGACCTCTGGAGAATGGAAGAATACACCATATGAATGGTGAGGTCTGGAAGAAACTGGGTACAATACAACAATGTACTTCTAGGCGAACCTCAGGGACGAAGGGAACAAGCATCCCTAAGTCCAAGTGGGAAGATGAGAGATGCAGTTGACTAAGGTTGGGATCCCAATGTATGCCAAGGATGAGAGCCTGATTTTGGAGCCCACGTTCAAGTGACTGCAAAGGTTCTTTTGTGGACATGTCCACAGATGAACAATAGTGGGGAGATGGATGAGGAGAGGGTACCAAAGACTCCTTCCTCCTAAAATTAGCTGGGCTCATCCCTCAAAATGCTTTTTTCTAGCCCTTTCTTGTATACCTATGCAATCAATTAAAGAAAGGGTGATGAGCTTGAGCCTATGAACCCCAAGGAACAATGTTGGAAGGGTGGGAACTCATGATCTGAGGAGTTATGTATTTCCAGCCATCCAGCTCTTGAGAGGTAGTTGTGGCCAAAGTAGATACAGATCTGACTGGAAGAGCCCAGAAGACCCTGGTCCAAATCCTATCTCTGACACGCTTGCTCTGTGATTGGAGGCAAATTATTGACTATCTCAATGCTCTAAGTAATTCTGCAAGAACAGTTTGAGGGAAGGTACCAACCTGCATTAGGAAAAGGAGCTTCCCTACCAGTGAAATCACAGGTTTGTCCCTATTCATCCACCTGCTGTTGTACGATTAGGCTGAATTTGACCTTTATTGGTGTGTGTGTGTGTGTGTGTGTGTGTGTGTGTGTGTGTGTGTGTGCGCGCATGTGTGCGTGTGCGCACGTGCACAGGTGTGCATGTGCATGCACAGGGAGTGGTAGGGAGGTCTCAAGGTGTAAGTGTAACTTTTTTTATAATGTTGTCCTCCTTCCATTTTTGACTTGGAAGACTCAATCATCACAAGTTGCTTCTATTCTAGACAGGCCCCTTCCTTTGGAATCTTCCAGGCTGGAATTAAGAGAGTAGGGGCCTTGTTAGCCCATGTCCAACAGGTCATCTGCATGCCTGATCTAGGACCCACTCCTACCTATAAAATTCACAGCCCTGACCTGAATCACTGAGTTTTCTGCATTTGGGAAGGATGTAGGACTCAAGCATCCCTTTCACTGAACTAGAAGAAACAAAAAGAGTTTGGCATAACCTAGATATACCAAATCCAAAAGTTAGCTGGCTACTCAGAGAACCATTGCTAATTGCCTTACCCTTAAAACCCAGGTGCCAAGATTGAGGGCTATCCCTGGTCATAACCTTCCTATTTCTTGCCTTCCAACCCCTTCCCTAGGGTGTCCTCAATTGTCCCCATCAATTAAGTTATTTTTGATTGTTCCTATCTCAGTTAATCCCAGCTAGCAACACTGTCTTGTATGAGTTCAAACATACCCATAATAAAAGCCTCTTGCTTTTAGCCTCACTGGCTGTCTGGTGAAAACTCTTTAAGAAGATTCATTGACTGGGAGTCGCTTCCATTCATGCTTGTAGGCAGGGACTGATCCTCTGAGGCTTCTTCTAGGTAGGAGATGCTGTCATTATTTGAAGCTGCTCAGTGCTGCAGTGTGGGTTAGTTAAAAGAGCCTTAGTTCTGGAGTCAGAACTGGATTAAAATTCTGCCCCTGACATTTACTGCCACGCTATGTGACCTTAGGCAAGTCACTTCACCACCCTGGGCCTCAATTTGCTCATTTAAAGACACACAAAGGTCCCTTATGGCTCTAGGTCTAGGATCCTATGTTCCTAAAGGCCATATGAAAGTCAAGTTTTTTGTTATTATTTCTGTTTGTTGTTGGGCAGCCAGATGACCTGGTAGATAATGTGCTGAGATCTGGACTCTGGAAAACAAGTTCAAACTGGGTTTCACACTCCTCCCTAGCTATGTGGCTCTCTGGCCTCTGCCTCAGTTGTCTCATCTGTAAAGTGAAGATGATAACATCTAACCTCCCAGGGTTGTCGTGAAGACCAAATGAGATCTCTGTAAAATGCTTCTTTAAACCTTAAAATGCTATATAAACATGAGCCATGATAACAACGAAGATGATGATGGGAATTACATTGCTGTGTAACACACTATGATAAGCAGTAGCAGTACCTCACCATCATAATTATTATTTCAATGACCTCCCACTTTGTGCTCTAGGTCCATCACCCTCCAAGCCTACAAACAAGAGGCTCACTGTACATCAGCCACTTCTTTGGTTTTCTCTGGGGTTTGATGCCCTATTGACCCCATCTGTGTCCCATCTTCTCAGTTCCACAAAACCAGACCAGCTTTCCTGATGCATTTTTCTACTTCAACCAGTTGTCCAGGCTTGTGAGACAAGGCCACCCAAATTCCATGCCAGGTCTTGGCTCTGCACCATCCATCAGTGTAACTGGGTGTGTGCTAGCAACAGGGTAGTACCTGACCTCATTCTTCTTTCATTCTCACTGGACACAGAACTATTGTTTGGAAGAGAACTTGGTCACCATCTCTGGATGTCCTGCAGCATCCTCAAGTCAGGCTGAAGCAACTGGGGCAACTCTGCTTCACATCACCGGAGACTAACATGTCCAACATGCAGCTAGGGGACCCATGACACTCCCCAGTGTGGGCCCAAACCAGATTCAAATGTAATTGGGAAATATTTAACAAAACAAAAACAAATACAATAGAACAAAGAATGCTAATATATGGTTTTCTGCATCAATATGAGACCTGCAGGGATTCATTTCTATTTGAGTTGGACGCCACTGGATTAGACCATTAACAACATTAACTCCGACACCGTGATAGCCATGGGGTCAGCCTTCAAGGGTTGGTGAGATTCTTTTAGGCAATGAGAAATACTCAATACAATCAGAAGACTTGGGAATCCTTAGGTCTTATGCCAATTTTATTGATGAGGAAACTGAGGAAATCATAACCATTTTCACTTCCAAAGGCAATACCAAAAACAAAATTAATCAGTAGATTCCCAGTAGCTTTGGGAAGTAAGTATTACTATGATTTTATAGGTGGGGAAATTGAGGGGAAAATATAGTCTATATATAATTTAATAGTTATTTTAGTTACTGGGAAAAGAATCAAAATAAATGGATTCCTATCCTAGCAGACTTGGGAAACCCTAGATATGATTTTTTTTTTTTACTGAAGTGGACACAACTAATTAATCAGAATTAATAAGTAGATTACCTAAAGAGTGATGAATACTTCTGTGCATGATTTTTTTTTTTAACCACAAAGATAAGACCTTATTTTATATGATAATCTGAAGAATCTTATCTGGACCAGTGTGGAAAGTGTCTAGCTAAATAGATAAGTGAAGTACAAGACTTAGGAGTCAAGACCTGAGTTCAAACCCAACCTCAGACACTTACTAGCTGTGTGACCTTGGGTAAATCACTGAACCTTTGTCTTAGTCTCCTCATCTGAAAAATGGGGATCTCATAATAGCATCTGTTTCTCAGGATTACTGTAAGGATCAAATGAGAAATTTGTAAAGTGCTTTTCAAACCTATATAATGAATATTTAATATAATTTAAAGGGCTATCCTGATGTTACCTATTATTAGGTGCCAGTTGCCCTTCTTACATCCTTCCGCCATCAAGGTAAATGACTGCCTTACACACTGACCACTTGGGTGTCTCAGATTTGGGGGGCACAGTACTGCTTGCCTTAGCCACACTGTCTGGCTTCCCCAGTGATTGATATTCTGGGCAATGCCTACAGGATACGGGCTTAAATTATTCTTCCTCCAGTGCCCAAATGGTACCCACGGTTACTGTCACCAATCAATCATTCAACTACAAGATTAAGTTCATAAGATCATTGCTTTCAAGCTAGCAGGGAATTTGGAGGTCACCAAATCATAGCCCCTTCATTTTACAGAGAAGGAAACTGAGTCTGACCAGGGAGGTGAACTTCATGGAAGCTCAAGATCATAGATACTAAGTAGGAACCCAAATTAAGATCCAGAAGGGAACTTGGCAACCATCTGGTCCAACCACCTCATTAGAAATCTGATGCCCACATATGTCTTGTAGATACCTAGTTATTTTACATGTCTCCCCAGTTAGGATGCAAGCTTCCTGAGGGCAGGGACTATTTTTGCCTTTGTATGACTAGCAAAGAGTAAGTGCTTAATAAATGACAGTCTCTAAGGTTACTAATAAATGACAATCTCTAAGGTTACCTTCCATCTATTCTATATGTATCTTGCATGTACAAAGTTGTCAACCTATTGTTTCCCCCCATTAGACTATGAGCTCCTTGAGGGCAGGGGTCATGTTTCTGCCTTTCTTTGTATCCCCAGTGTCTAGTACATAGTAAGTGCTTAATAAATGCTTGTTGATTGACTGACAAACACTAGCACCACCTAGCCTCAGAGGGTAGGGAAGAGTTAGTGCAAACCCCAAAGTAGGATGACGATGATGCAATGGGCAACCGTGAATGATTCTTACAAAGAGGTAACAGGATTTTGCAAAGTAACAGAATTCCAAGCAGCAAATGTTTGATTTCATCCATTCTCTCCTGTCGCTAATAGTATCTGTGTAGGCGCCTGCCTGCTCGTCCCCTCACAGTGGAGGGTCTCAGTGTCACTTACTTTCGAGTTCACTAATCAGTTGGTTATTGTGCAGTTTAACCGCTCGATGCTGCTCCACCTGATCTTCCAGTTCAAAGATGGTCTCTTTCATGTCCTTGATCTCAGCATCACTCTCCGAGGCTTTTTCTTGCAACTGCAGGCTGGTCTGACTCAGCTGCTCCGCCTGCCTGTCACAGACCTCTTTTAGGTAACCACATTCCTTCTCCGCCTAGAAAAAAAGGAAGCCTCCTCTTAATCCCAAAGGCAAAAAGTTCCCAGATATCCTTGCAGCAGAGATAGCAACAAGAAAGTGACATTCTTGACTTTGGAAGGGAGACTTTCATTTTACTTTCATCTGTTTTGCGCATATCTTTCCAGGCTTATTGTAACATTTCTTCTCCACAAATCCAGACAGACTAGCCTACCTGCCCGTCCTTCATGACATCCTATAGCTAGCCTCAGTATCTTTGCCCAGGCTGTCCCTGATGCCTGGAATGGTCTCTCTCCTCACCTCTGTCTTTTAGAATTCCTTGCTTCCTTTAATGTGCATCTCAAGCACCACCTGTATGAAGCCCCTCGTGGTGGGCTCCGCTACTGGCACCTCCAAGAAACTACCTCCTACTTAACTTGCTTATGTTTTCTTTGCACTTATGTTTATATGTTGTTTTGTCTCAAAAGAATGTCAGCAACACCTTCTGGCACATATTAGTAAATAATACCATAGGATTTTCAGGTTTCCAAAGCCCTTTTTTACACACAGTAGGAACTTAATAATGGCTTCTTGATTGCCTGACTGATTGCCAGGGTGTACAGCTGAGGTGAACATTTCCTTTCTTAGGGGAAAAATGGACTGGGGAACCCTCAGAGATTCAAGTCACCAAAATAAATGCAAGAGAATAGCCTTGAATGCTGCCTACAAATCTACAAGGAGTCACACTGGCTGCTTTATCGTCACCCTTGGGCTGGGCAGTAGGGGTCTTCTGACCACTGATGGCTCTAAAGAGTGGAGCCTGGATGCTGAGTCTTCCACTAGGGGGCTCCAATGTGCCAAAAACTGCAGGATTGAGAGCTGGAAGGGACTTTGGACAATCTAGTCTTTCCTTCTCTCCTCCCCTTGTCTGGAACAAAGAATAAAGGGCGGGGAATCAACTGTAGTAACACTAGTTGACACATGAGACTCCAGATCTTTGCCCTAGAAGGGTGCTCAGAGGCCATTTAGTCCCACCTTCTCATTTTACAGATAAGGAAACTGAGGCATGGGAAAAATGGGTTTAGCCATGTTCCCAGAAACATTCAGCACCTAAAGTGAGTCTATGCAGGGTTCCATGGCCAGTCCCTCACCACTTCAAGGATGGGAGAAAGCTTGCATTTTCTCATCTCCCCCTTCAGAGCCAAGCTCATTTAATTAAGCACCTTCTATGTAACAGGCACTGTAATGGGCCCTGGGGACACAAATGAAAAACAGTGCCTGTTCTCCAGAAGCTCATACTGTACTGGGGCTATGACACCTTCCCTCCCCCCCCCCCCAAACCCCAGGGAAGCCAGAATTCCTAGGATGTGGTGAACAATCCCGTTCTCTCTCCCAGCCCTGGGAGGCATGTGTTCACGGAGCAGTCAAAGGAAATAATTACTTGAAAAGGAAGAAAACGCATCTGCTTAGCTGGAGATTTGTTAAAATTTCAAAATGCTAGACATAGGTCAAGGTATGAAGTGGTGGCTAATGAGTGACTGTGTACAAAATCTCAAGATGTTGACCAGCCCTACTGTCCTGAAAGAGCCTGGCTGGGCTCAGATGGGAATCTGGTCCCTTACAGAGTGAGCCCTCTGGCTATTGATTCAAGAGGAGACTAGATGAGGCTGTAGATGCTCAGAGCAGATCAGGCTGACTTCTCCAGGACTCTATGGAGGTTACTTTACTGGACAAGTTGAGAAAAAAGCATTGGAAAATGAGAAATGGAAGATGAATCTGGGTTTAAATCCTGCCCCCAAAGTTCATTAGCAGGAGGATAATTACTTAACTATTTTACCTATTTAAATATATGATTTGATATAATCTAATAAACCTGGGTTAAATAAGCCTGTCTGCACCTCCATAAAGTCAATGAACCTTGGAGATCGGATTTGAACTTAGTTTTTCCAATTCCAAATCCACAGGATCATAAGTCTAGAGATGGAAAGATTCTTGGCAGTTACGTAGCCCAACCCCTGCATTTTACAGATGAGGGAACTGAGGCCAAGGTCACACAGGCATGAAGCATCAGGAGGGGCTTTGAACCCAGGTCCTTTGACTTTGTAATCAGTGCTCTTTATACTGTACCTTATACTGTACTGTATCCAGAACTCTTCCTTCCTCGCCCTCTACCCCATCTCTATGCCTCAGTTTCCCTATCTGCCAATTGGGAACAATAACATTTTCACTGCCTTATGTTGAAGGGCTCTGGTGTGGACAATTGCTTTGTAAATTTTAAAGCACAATGTGAACATGAGCTGTTGTTTCCATGTCGTTATTGTTAGAATTATCTCATTGTCATGTTGATGGACACATCGGTCACAATGGAGCGATTACCCTCCAGAGCAGGTGAATAAAATTGTTTAAAGAGCTTTAATCAAAGCATTTGGACATAAGGTCATTTACTGTCATCATTGATTACTATTATTTATCACTTATCAATATTCTGTCATGACCCAACAAGCTCTGGCAGCTTGGGGTCAAGAGGAGATCACTGCCCTGGGAGAAGAATGCAGAGACTCATGAGAAGGTTTTCATGAATTGATGCAGTGAGGTCAGCAGAACCAGCAGGCTGACACACCTATGGACTGCAGCAAATGTAGACAGAATGATCTGGAACCAACCAAACTGAGTGCTGCTGAATTGTAACACTCAAGCTTGGACCCAAAGTAAAGGAGAAAGGACACTCCCCTCCACTCTTCTAGAGGGGTGGGGGACTATAGGTAGGGAAGGCTACACTGTCAGCCTTTCTCAGTATATTGGCTGTTTCTCTCTGTCTCTGTCTCTTTCTCTCTCTCTCCCTCCTTCCTTCTTTCTCTTTCTCTCCTCTCCCATCTCTCCTCCTCTCTCTCTCACTCCCTCTCTCTCCCTCTTTCTGTCTCTTTCCCTCTCTCCTCTCTCTCTTTCCCTTCTTCTCTCCCTCCATCTCCTTCCTTCTCTCTCTTTCTCTCCCTTTCCCTCATTCTCTCTCTGTCTCTGTCTCTCTCACTATGTGAGATTGGTAAAGGATAAAAGGCTTGGGGCAGATTAAACGTTCTCTTTCCTCCTCATAAGTGCATGGACCAGGTGCCAGCAGAATAGATGGCCCTGCTGAGGCCAGCCTGCTGAGGCTGGCTGGGAAGGAGCTCCCAAAGAATCCTGCAGTCTTTCTTACAGGAGGCCAGTCTCCAGCCTTGGCAGTAAAGTCGGGGGATGGGCTTCATTTATCATTTGCAGCTTCCAAAGCTTCCTGGCCAGCAGGGTTTGAAGGCACTCTGGGACCTTCCTCCTCACTGCACTCCAGCCACCTACTTCAACAGCAAACACATCTGGATTCCCTAAATCTTGTGACTCCTGGGGCACCTCATGGCCCCATGCTTTTCCTCCTCACCAAATTCTTCCCCTTTTTCCCATGGCCCCTTCCCCCCAGCTGTAGCCAGGGGGAAGGGATGATGTTTTCCCAACACAGGGAAGGCCGGTGCCTTGTTTAAAGCTGGATACCCAGGCTCAATCTAGCATCTACGGAAGACTTTTCTCATCTTTCCTATGTCCTGGACTCCTTAGCAACTACTCTGGTGAAGCCTATGGACCCCTTTTTGGAGTCATTTTTAAATGCACAAGATAAAATACATAGGACTTACCAATGAAATACAGTGATATTACAACAACAAATTGATGGACCCTAGGAATCAGGATAGACCTGAGTTCAAATACTGCCTTGGATACTTACTAGCTGTATGACCCTGGGCACACCCACTTTACCTGGATTTGCCTTGGTTTTCCCCATCTGTAAAATAGGAATCAAAACAGCACCTACCTCCCAGGTCTGCTACGAGGTTCAAATGAGAGAATATTTGTAAAAAGTTTACCCCAGTGCCTGACACATAGTAGGGATTTAATAAATGTGTGTTTCCTTCCTTCCTTTCTCCACACTCAGCATTCTTTCCATAGCAGAATGAAAGGTCAAAGGTTAAGGAGGATCATGTCACATCTCAGTGTTCTAAGAAACTCTCTAAGACTAAGATACAGAGAAGGTACCAACCTGCACTGGTGGTGGGTGTTTCCTCATCTGGGAGGTCTGTTTAACGTCCATGGAGACCCCAGGTCCAGTCCCATTAGGTAGGGGCACCAACACAAGGCTTCTGAGCCCTGTCTGTATCTGGGAGCCTACAGATTCTTCCCCAGAACCACGTTTTTCAACCCATGAAATCAAATCTACTGCACTACAAAACAAACTAATCATACTGAAATAGCTGGAGAAATAGGTTGTGAAGACAAAGTAGTTCCCAGGCCCCAAGTTAAGAGCCTTTCCCCTCCTCCCCTCCTTCTAGCAGCTTGGGGGAAATCAAGGAATGTAGAATGTGTATATGGTGCCCCCCAAGCCTTAAAACTCCATGCCAATCTCTGCTGTTATCATCATTCATTCTTTGCCAGGGGGAGAAAAGCTGACCATAGAAATAGGTCTGCAACATTAGCTTTGCATGGAAAGGAAGGCACCACAACAAAACTCAGAAGGGAGGAATTCCCCCTCCCCCAATAACTAGTCACTGCACAAAGATACTGCAAAGAAACTTGGGGAGCATCTTTTCATCCGCTGTTCAATCCTAAAAAGGGATTCCTTTCACAGGATGAAGCAAATGAAGCACTCTGGTGTTGGGAAGATGTCAAAGAAACAAAACATGTTGGGAGGCTTTCCCCTGGCCTTCCCTTCTCTTACTTAGAGCGTTTCTGTTGCTGTTTTCCAAACTGGGGTGGGGGGAGAGGGCTTCTCCTGCTTCTCTGATGATCTGCCATGGCAGGTGGAGCCAGGGAACTGGGGCTCTGAAAGGAGCAGGCTGAGTGGTCCCTGGACTCAGGTGGCAATAGTTTCTCCTCTCTAAAGCTGAGGTTTTTGGTGTTTTGTTTTCTTTGATGGGGGAAGGCAAGGCAATTGGGGTTAAGTGACTTGCTCAAAAAGGCACACAGCTAGTGTCAAGTGTCTGAGACTGGCTTTGAACTCAGGTCATTCTGGGTCCAGGGTCAGGGCTCTTATTCACAAGTTGAGTTCTTTTGTTCCTGGTGTGGTACAGAAGGTTGGGAGGGAGAGGACCTGAATCCAGATCCCACCTCTGCTCACTACCCAAATGACTTTGGTTAAGTCACTTAACCTCCTGCAGTTTCCCCATTTGTAAAATCAGGGATGGAGAAGGAAATGACAAACCACCCAAAGTTTTCTTTGCCAAGAAAACTTCAAATGGGGTCACAAAGAGTCAGACATGACAAACAACTGAACGAGGAAATGAGGGAGCTAGGGGAGGCAGTGGGGTCAGAAAGACCTGAGTTCAAATCCTGCTCCTCAATGGCTCACTAGCTGTGGGACCCCGGGCAAGTCTCTGCCTCACTTTCCTCATCTGTAAAATGGGGATAAGAGCACTACCTCATGAGGGTGCAGTGAGAATCAAATGAGATACCATCCCAGAAAGTGTGTTTTGCAAACTTTTTATCATTTTGAAAATCCATAATAGCTAGCTTAACCATTTAGGTCCTAGGTGAGGTAATCATTGCTACGTCTCAGCAAGAGGGGACTGGGCCGGCTTTCCCAGAATATCCTCCAGCAGCTGTGCTGGTTTAGGCTGTGAAAAGTACAAGATGAAGAAAAAGAAAAGAAATAAAAAAAGAAAGGAGAGGGTGCCTCCCCTCTTCCCCTGCTTCTTTGCAGAGATGGGGGGCCACAAGTGCAGAAAGCTGCATATGATGTCAGGCTTAGTTTGCTAAAATGTTTTTTTCTTTTTAAAAATTTTAAATTTTAAAAATTTCTCTTCAAAAATTTTTTTGTTATAAGATTTGGCTTGTTGGGAGGTCTATACTGGGAGTTAGCAAAGGGGAAGGGGAAGGAGAGACAATGGGAAATACAGGTGATAAAAAAGCAAAAAGGATCAACAAAAATTATTTGAAAAGAAAGAACTAAGGTTCTTCTGAAGCATGGAAAGGAGGCTTTGATGGTGTTGGCTGGCCTACACAGCCCCTTGGCATCTCAGACATGGGCTGGGGCACAGACAGAAGGCTCAGTGACCTACAGGGCAGGTCAGAGGCAGATGTGAACCTGGGGCCTCCTGACCTGAAGGTTGTCTCCCTCTCCACTCCATCACCCCGCCTCTGGTGCCTGGCTCGGATGACTTAAGAGGATATTAAAATTACACTTGATGGAAGATTTTTTGCTTTCAAAAGACTATTTGAATAACTAGGTTTTTGGCCACAGATGCTATGTGTTTCTTTTTCTTTTTGGTGATAATAAATAATAGATAACATTTATAACAGCTTACCGTGTTCGAGGCTCATTTTATTTTCACAACAGATCTGGGAGGGAGGTGCTTCTATTATTCCTGTTTTACAGGTGAGGGAACAGCAAGTAGAGAGCTTGGGGTTTTTTGTTTTTCTGTTTTCTTCCATTTTGTTTTGTTTTTAACTGACTTGCCCAGGGTCACAGAGCTAGTGTCTGAGTTGAGATTTGAACCATCACGACTGCAGGTCATCACTTTGTGACTGCAGGCCTGATCCACCTTGATATCTGCCTGACCCTATACTTTCTGAAAGTTTCCAGGGTTTCCTAGATTGAAAGTGTATGTTCTGTCTCACGTGATATGAAATGCATCAGCAAGCCAGTATTTCTGGAGTAGGACTTCCTTCTACCAGGTGGCCGCAACTCCAGACAGGCTAGGACTTCATAGATAAGTCCCAGGGCTTTGGGTGAAGGTCAGAGGTTTTAAATGACTCACCCAGGGTCACCACAGCTAGTAAGTGGCCATATTTGATGGCGGCTCTATATGCCCAGCAATCAACCCACAACCCTCAGATGATTGTCTCTCCATCTCCATTTTAAGGTCACAGTTTTAAGACCTGAAAAGGACCTTAGAAGCTACCAAGTCCAACCTCTTCATTTCACAGATGAGGAAACTGAGGCAGAGGTGAAGTGACTTACCCAGGGTAACATGGCTAAAAACTGCCTGAGGCTGGATTTAGTCCAAGCCTTCCTGACTCCAAGGTCAGTGTTCTGCCCACTGAGCCAGGTGGCCCCTTGAATGACTGAGTACTCTATAACTGTGTTTATTTTTCTGCCTGGTATTACCTCATTTTTGATACTACAATAATATACTTTGCCAAACAATGGTGTGTCAGGTTCATGATTTAGAATAGAATGAAGTTCCCTTGTTTGAATATTAACTTGTGACTCAATCGGAATTTATTCTTCATTTAAAAACTTTCAGGTCAGCAATTTAACTGCCCCTGCTGAAAAAAAAAAGCCAACAACATTTTGAAGTGTAGGGCTTGGAGCCCAGGATACAGAAGCACCAAGAGCATGAAGGCACTGAGAGGAATGCTAGACTCAGGAAAAGAAATGTACCCTCCCTCAACTACTTTGTCACATACTTCAACAGAGAGATTATGAATAAAATACAAACCTTCTCTTTGCACTGGGGCTCCAGTCTGTCTTTCCAGGCTGATTTCACCCTCCTATCTATCCCATGCATTTGGTATTCCAACCAAACTCATGAACTTTCTATTTCTGAACCATGAAATTTCCAGGTCTTTGCCTAGGCTGTGCCTGATGCCTAGAGTGCCCCACCTCTTTCTGTTCCCCACCTCTGTCTGTTCCCCACTTCTGTCTCTTGGAATTTCTGGCTTGCCTCAATTCAAATGCCACCTCCTACAAAAGGCTGAAACATTCCCCTCATCCCCTACTGCAATCCTGGCACACCTCTTACCATAAAAATACTTTGTCTATATTTTGAATTTGCTTGTGTACTTTGTATATCTTTTTGATTTCCCTTTTGCCGTTGTTTTTTCCCAGTAGAATGCAAATGCTGAGGGCAGGGACTGCCTTTTGCCTCTCTTTTGTATCCCCAGTATTTAGCACAGTGCCTGGCACATGGTAAGTACTTAATCAATGTTTATTGATTAATTGACATTTTGAATTTGTGGTGAACCAGCTGTTTCCTACCAGCACAGTGTAAGTTGCTTGAGGGTAAGGGCTGTTCATTTTTGTCTCTGTATCACCAGGGCCTTACTCAGTTCCTAGCACATTGGAGGTATTTAGTAAATGCTGAACTCAAATTAATTGGGGGTAGCAGGGAGAGAATACTTAAGTAGCTATACACAAAACAGTAGTAAACAATTATGGGCACAAATATAACCAACTACTATGCAAGGACCCACTAGATCATCAGGAAGCTAAGAAGGATAAAGAAATATAAGCAGCACACATGCCCTAGAAGGATCAGAATGACCTGAGTTAATTGGAGGAAGTCTGAGAAGGCTTTATCCATCAATCAGAAAACAAGTAGATATTAAGTGTCCCTTGGGTTTTTTATAGGATGGCCACACTTGGGCCTTTCTGAAGGTGTTGGGAAGGAGTCGGTGCTAGGGAGAGGTTGTTGCAGGTATGAGAGAAAAGAAGAAGGGAGGAGGGGAAGAGATGAGGAAAGGGAGAAAGAAAAAAAGGGGGGTAGGGAGAAAGAAAGAGGGATAGGGAAAGAGAGAGAGAATAAGAATGAAATCTTAATTTTACAGATGAGGGGAACATAGATCTGGAGCCAGAAGGGACCTCAGAGGCATCCTGTCTGACCCTCTTATTTTACAGATGAGGAAACTGAGGCTCACGTTGGAGAAGTAACTTGCCCTGGATCCCACAGAGGCAAAGTGAGGTTTTAAACGCAGGTCCTTTGACTCCAAATCTAGCATGTCCCCCTCCCCACCTAGGTCCCCATTCTGTTCTGCCTCTCCCCAAAACAGGACATTTTTAAAAATCAATATGAAGTAAATTTATGGGGGGGCGCTAACCAGAGACGGTAACTTGCTCTGAGTCCCACAGCAGATCTCTGAATGTGCCTTGTCTCCACATGCAAATCTTCCTTCCATTCTAGCACACCATAAGGCAGGGGGTTCTTAACTTTTTGGAGGGTGTCATCCACCCTGTTAGCAGTCTAGTAAAGACTATGGATCTTGTTGCCAAATCACATAAAGTATATTGAAATCCACATCTCACATGAGCATACAGCAAGTGCTAAATAGAGACGCAGGGCTGGGTAAGGCAGAGGCTTGGGAGGCTGAAGGAGAGAATGGGGCAGAGAACAAGGCGGGGTGGGATGGGGTGGGGGGCTTCCCTTTTACCTTGGCCAGCATGCTCTGGATGTGCTGAACCTCTCCATTGGCCTTGAGCAGCTCCTGCTTGAGCTCCAGGCAGACGCGTTCCAGCTGGTCCTTTTCGGCCCAGGCAGCCTGGAGTTTCTCCTGCACCTCAGAAGTGTCCGTGCCGTGTCCCGTGGAGCTCTGCTCCAGGGCCTTCTGCTTCTCACTCTCCAGTTGGGCCTTCAGGGAGGTGTTCTCGATCTTCAGTGCCTCCAGATGAACACGGCAGTCCTCGAGAGCCTTGGCCGCCAGGCCACTGTTGTGCCGCTCCACATCCAGAAGGCCGGTCAGCTGCGTGTTCTCCTCCTTCAAGCGCTTGATCACCTCTGCAGCACCCTGGTTCTCCCCTTCTATCTTCCGCAGGCTGCATGTCAGTTGCTGCTGGATGTTAAGCAGTTTTTCCCTCTCAAACTGGGCATTCTGGAGGATCTCACTGCACTTCTGCTCCAGCTCCAGAATCTTGTCCTGGCCTCCGGACTCCTCCTGTGCACGCTCCTGCAGTAGGCTCATCAACTTCTCATTTTCCTGGCTCAGATGCTCGGCACGCTCCCTGTGCTGGTGGAAGGACGTCTCCAGCAGGGTCTTCTCGTCCACCAGCTTCTCATTCTCAGCCGTCAGTTCTTGGACCATCTGCTGCTGGTCCGACAGCTCCTGCAAGGTGGCCTGCAGCTCTTCTGTGGTGCTGTGATGGTTCTCCTCCATCTTCTGAATTTTCTCAGTAAGGGAAGCTACAGATAGCTCGCTAATGTTGTTGGGGGAGCTGCCGCCAGTGGAGCACCGGGGGCTCTTGAAGGGATTGCTGCCCGAGGACAGGGGCCTGGAAGGAGCCTCAGCTATGTGCTCAAAATCGGAAGCGTCTGGGGACAGAGAGGCCTTGGTCACGTCGCTGCTCGAGGACCCAGAGGTTCGTAAGGTATTCCCTGTAAAAGTCTGTTTGAACTCCTCTGTTTCCCCTGAGAGCTGGTTTTTCGTTGGGCTTCCAAAGCTTGACTCTTGAGTAGTTGGTGTGGGCAGGCTGCTGCCCCCATCATTGCTTGTAGCCCCCTCTGAGCTGGGGGAATTCTCCATGTACGCCAATTTTTCTTTCAGAGCCCGGTTTTCCTCCCCAAGATCTACCAGCTCTTTTTGGAAATTTCTGTTCTTCTCCTGAAGAGTTCTTATTAAAGGATCTAGATCCCCAGGGGAGGTTGGCAACCCATCGCCATTCAGGTCCAAAGCGTCGGTCCCTTCTGTGACATTTTGGGACCCTTTGTCTTTGAATTTCTTGAGTTCGCTCCGGAGTCTGCTGATTTCGAAATCTTTTGTTTTGGCTTCTGCCAGGAGTTCCCGGACCTGGGATTCCAGCAATGCTCTGTCCCCAGTTTCATTCTCCTGCTTGGATTTGTTGGTGCTTCTTAAGTATTTGGTAGGAGTTGGGGTACTGGAAGATATAGGACTGGGGATTGGTTTCTTTGCACTGGTGGGACCTCGAAGGGCAGATCTCTCTCTGGAGACGGGTGTGGAAAGTTCTCGAGGAGCCGGAATCCCCGTGCGTTTGGTGGATGAAATTGTTCCTGGAAAGGTGAGAGGAAAAGCAAGGTGAATAAACAAGTTGTTTTTGTATAATGAGACAAAAAAACGGTGCAGGTCAAAAAGGGTTCATACACTGACTCTATGGCTGGAAGGAACCACTGACATCATCTCATCAAAATTACAGAGAAACTGAGGCTCAGATCTAGAATTGAAAGGGGTTTTCTTTAGTGGCATCCAGTCCTACTTCATAAATTTAAAGAAGAACTAAGGCCCGGGGAGGTTCACAGGGCATAGCCTCAGAATTGAGAAAGCTCTTATCTGGTGTCATCCAAACCCTTTCCTTTACAGATAATGAAAACTGAGGATCAGCGACTTGTGCAGGGTTGCCAGTGGAGTGACAAAAGTCATCACTTTCTACCTGGGTGACCTTGGGTTGTGCCTTGGTCTTCTCCTACCCAGGAAGGAGGATATTCACTGATCTAGCTGGAAAAAATATCTTTGAGGTCATTTAGTCTATCACCCTCCTTTTATAGATAAGGAAGTGGAAACCCGGTGGGGTATAGTGATTTCCACAAGGTCACACAAATGGTAACATAGAAGATTTGGTCTCATGCCAGCCAAATATTTGATCATTTGGATAAATCCTTGGATATCACTAGCATATCATAGGTTTTCATGATTTGTCAAGTAAAATTTGAATGACAAGTTCATTACCTTCCTCAATGACCTATGTCTGTTTAAGTCAGGTTGTCTAACCCCGGTTTTGCCACAGCTTGCTATGCAGCCTTGGATAAGCCCCTGGGAGTTAGTGTCTTCATTCATAAGTTCAAGGGCTTATCTGGATGCTATCTAAGGGCCCTGAATGAGCACAGGTTGGCCAGAGTCCCAGAAACCATGAGACCAAGGACACATTGGACTGATCCAATGGCAGGCCAGAGGTGTAAAGACATCTGTAACTGCACAGAACAGGGCTATGGTGATGTGTGTTTGAGAGACAGACAAGAGCAAACGGGATGAGTGATTCACTGGCTGCTCAGCCCTGTTCCAGAACTTTCTGTGCCCTTCCACAGTACAATGACATAGTCCCTCAGGATGCTTTTGACCCAAAGGGAAATTTGAAGTAGTTCACATTTTCATCCATCCCAGGCCAAGGAGGACAATGAGTAATGCATTTCAAGGATAAAAACAAAAGCATTGGTGTTCGGAGTGCTGGGATATCAAAATCCTCCAAGCCAGAAAACCTATATATATAAAACCAGAACTAACCCTAGAAGCACAATAAGACAGAGAGAGAGAGAGAGACAGAGAGTAGGATAGAGAAAGGGAGAGAGGGAGAGGAGAGATGTTCCAAGCAAAAGTATTCCAGCTCTAGAGGGCTTGATTACTGAGGATGATTGCCTTGGGGCCCATGGCAAAGTGACTTGACATCCCTCAGTTTCAATTTCCTTGTCAGTCAAATGCTAGGACCAACCTCTGAGGTCCTTCTCAGTGCTCTGACATGCTGTGTCCCTATTAGAACACAAGCACACTGAGAGCAGGCACCGTGTTTTTGCCTTTCTGTGTACCACCAGGATTTAGGATGGTGCCTGACACAAAGTGTGTCATGAGTCGAATGATGCAACTAAGTCAATTAACCAAGACCCAGAAGGGCTACTTGAAGAGAAAAGTAGAGTGATACAATGACAAAGGAAGCCCCAAAGCTCCATTTTCTATCATAAACAACGACTCCTCCATCAGTAGAGATGGTGACTCTTGTTGCCCAGACCCCACCTATCTTTAATGCATTCCCAGCTAAAGAATGCCCAATCAATAGAAAAGAATCCAATGTAATCCAACAAGCATGGATAATGTGCCTACTATGCTGGATGGATGAACTACAATCTCTGCACTCAAAGAGCTTACTAGAAGTATAAGATATAAATGGTTAAAGCATGTAAAAAGTGAGGTGGTTCAGTAAGCGGGAGAAAAGGGCCTAAAAGGGAAGGTAACCTGCATTTTAAGAGACCTCCAAGTTATAGTGGGAGAGCATTCTAGTGATTGGTTCTGGTCCCAGGCAAGCCTCAGTCCCAGGACCCCAGGAGTCCAAAACTTGAGCTCTGAGTCCCTTGCAGTTCTCTGCCAAAGGCCACCCAGATCCCCTAACAGATAGTACAGAGGTAGAAGTGAGCATCCCCATACTCGTCCATGGTGAACCCCCACTATGGGAGCAAAAGGAAAGGGAAGAAGCCTTCATGTGCCTACTATAAGCCAGGCACTTTACAAGTTTTTGTTATTGTAGTCCAGTCATTTTCCAGTTGTGTCTGACTCTTTGTGACCCCATTTGGTGTTTTCTTGGCAAAGATACTGGAGTGGTTGGCCATTTCTTTATCTAGCTCATTTTACTGATGAGGAAACTGAGGTATGAGGAACCCCCTGGGCTCACATGACTTGGATGTTATGGGAATCACCAAGTCCATTCCTTCTGGTAAGGTGGGGGGGACACGCAGGGTAACCAGTCCTTGTCATCTTCCCTGATGCTGCTCCCTCCAGATATCCCCTGTCCCAGCACACACACACACACACACACACACACACACACACACACTCATACACACACATACGTACACATATGTACACACACATACACACACACACACTCCAAGCTGTTACTGCTCCTGTGGGACTTCAAAGTCTGTCTTTCATGTGTTGTTTCCTGATTAGAGAGTGAGCTACTTGACAGTAGGGTCCCCAGCACTTAGCACAGTGTTGGACACAGAGTAAGTCCCATTTTCTCCCCTACCCATAATAGTCTATAGAACACTGAATACAAAGGAACAGTAAGTAATAGCACCCTTTCCATCTGAATCCCATCAGAAAGATCAAAAGAAAAAGATGATACTACTCCTAACTAGTTCTACCACTGCTGCTGCTGCTTCTATGACTACTGCCACCACCTAACATTAATAAGAGTAGTTCAAGTTTCCCAAAACCCTTTCTTTATTTCTCTCACCTCACGACCACCTCATGAGATAAAACCCATTGCTATCTCCACTTTAGAGATGGGTAAACTGAGGCAGGTGGGCAGAGGTTAAGTGACTTGCCCAGGGTCACACAGTTAGTAAGGGATAGAGGCAGGATTTGAACCAAGGTCACTTTAGAGATGGGTAAGCTGAGGCAGGTGGGCAGAGGTTAAGTGACTTGCCCAGGGTCACACAGTAAGGGACAGAGGCAGGATTTGAACCCAGGTCACCCTGGCTCCTTCTTTGGTATTCTATCACCTACACCATGTGGCATGGTAGCTATGACTATCACCATAACTTCCTTGGGATGAATACTCTCCCCGCCAACGCATATTACAATCATGAATCAGAAAAAACTAACATTGATCTTGAACTTTTACCTCATTCTGCCCTCACAACAACCCTGTAAAAGAGACCCCAAAAGGATTATCCTCCCTATTTTAAAGAGGAGGAAACTGAGGCCCAGAGACCCACAGGGACTGGTCCAGGGTTGCAAAGTTAGTTGCACAATTTGAATCCATGCCTCCCACAAATCCAAGTCCATCACTCTATCCAGCACCAGGCTGGCTCAAACAGACTGTTTCTAAGAGCTGCTGTGACCACAACACATGCAAAGCCAAAAAAACCAATCCTGCGGCCAACCTGAAGATGAACCCCCACGGGCTTGGCGAAGCTGGCGCTCAGCTGTCTCTAGGCTCCCGATCCAGCTTCCAAACAGGACCATATTTCCGTAGATACTGGCAAGGCCCACCCAGCTTCACTGCACAGTAATTCTGCCTCCAGCTTTGCAAACATCTGGGGGAAATTCAGCTATTTCAAGCCCAAAGCATCGAGCTGATCAAGGGAAAACAACAGAACTCTTCAATTCATCTGATCCCAATTAAATGTTATCACAGAACCACAGAACTGAGGGCAAGCTATAGCCTGACAAATAAGTGGTCATCTAAACGGTGATGGGGACTACCTCCCGCAGTGATTCATTCCATGCTGATTTTTAATGGCTCTAATTGTCAAGAAGGTTTTTCCACGTATTGAGTCAAAATCCAACTTTCTGTGTCTTTCTCCTGTTGATTCTGTGGAGTCAAACAGAAACATCCCTAAATCCTTCTTTCTAAGGGGAGCTTTGCAAATATTTGAAGACAGCAATTGTGTATTCCTTCTACAGGTTAAATACTTCCAATTCTTTCAACCAATCCTCCTACAGCATGGGATCAAATTCCCTCCTCTGACTATGTCCCCCAACTCATTTTCGTGGCAGGGGGAGGATTGGATCACTGAGGACCTCAAGGACTCAGGAGATCATGAATTCAAGTCAACAAAACTGAAAGTACTTTCTGTGAGAAAGGCAACAGAAATACAAAGGCCCTGCCCTTGAGGACATGAGATTTTACTGAGGGGACAGAGCTTGTGCACAGTTAAGTTTGTTTGGGGCATTTGGGGAGGGTTGGACCAGAGCTGAGATTACATTGCTGTGGGGGTCACTACATGGGGAAGCTCCCTCCACAGAAGCAGATCCCCAATCAAACAGTCTTAGAGAGCATAACGAAGTTAAGTAACATGCCCAAGGTTATAGAGTTGGGATGTGTTGGACCCTGGAACTTGAACCTAATGTCAGTTATCTATCCACTACATACCTGAAGGTTAGACATGCTACTAATTCTGTGTGTGTGTATGTGTGTGTGCGCGCGCGTGCAGGAAATCAATTAAATCAATAAACAAACATTAAGCACCTACTATGTGCTAGGCACTAAATTAGGAGGTTACAAAGATTACAGTGAGACAATCCCCACTGAATCTAATGTCAGTTATCTATCCACTACATACTTGAAGGTTAGACATGCTACTAATTCTGTGTGTGTGTGCGCGTGCAGGAAATTAACTAAATCAATAAACAAACATTAAGCACCTACTATGTGCTAGGCACTAAATTAGGAGGTTACAAAGATTACAGTGAGACAATCCCCACTGAATCTAATGTCAGTTATCTATCCACTACATACTTGAAGTTTAGACATACTACTAATTCTGTGTGTGTGTGTGTGTGTGCGCGCGCGCACGCAGGAAATTAACTAAATCAATAAGCAAACATTAAGCACCTACTATGTGCTAGGCACTAAATTAAACAGGAGGTTACAAAGATTACAGTGAGACAATCCCCACCCTCCTCAGGGAGTTTCCAGGAAAAATACAGATCCATGGAAAAGGTGGCATCGGTGCTGAGACTTGAAGGAATTCTTTTGCATCCTCAGAGACTGGCCCACAAATGTTTATCAGCTGCCAGATCTGCCCTGGTAAGGGGAATTTCCTCACCTGAAAGTTCCCTATGGTGATGAAGTCTCAGGCCCTGTACTTGGGAAGTCTCCATCTCTCTAAGTTATGCAGATCACGTTACAAATACTTTCTCTCTCACCTGAACCTCCCAAACTCTTAAGGGTAAAGTTCTATCGTTATCATCCCCATTTTATAGGTGAGGAAACCTCCAGTGTGAGACAGGTTCAGGGCTTACTTATCAAGAACCACAGAGCTAATAATGAGTCTGAGGTGGGATTTCTACCCAATTACTCCTGACTCAAGGTCTACTCTGCCACAGTGAGTGCATCTCTCTGGGTGAGGGAGCATTCCGGGCACAGCCTCGGGTGCCAAGAGCATGGTGGCACCTCCTAAAAGAAAGCTGATGATAGACTCAGGGTAACTTTTTGGACATGGGCCATGAGGTAACTAGTTTTCTTTGACATATTTGTTACAAGGTTCCTCCACACTCCAATGAAGGAGGGAGGTGAGGAAAGAGGAATGAAATGAGACATTTGTTCATTGAAAAAAAAAAGTAAGTTTAATTTAAACCAGTTTTAAAGGGGAAAAAGAATTCAACAACCATGGAAGCCAGAAATGGAGTGGTGAGTTTGGGTGGAATAAAGAGTTCATGAAAAGGAGGACACTTGGAATAAGCTGGTATTTTAAGTGATTTCCACAAAGAGCTCTTAGTAACATCTGGGACACAGAAAATGTGCTGGGAATGATGGCTACAGGAAAGGAGTAGATTCTTCAATTAAAGGAAATGAGAGTTTTCTTTTCAAAAAGTTTCACTTTCAGTGGCTCTGTGCCACACTGAACATTTAGTTCAGAAATTATTTATTTAATTATTCCTGGAAAAGAGGGGGATTAAAATCCCCATGTGGTACCTGATGATGGCATTATGAGGTTGCCAGAATACAGAAGTCCTAGGTCAGGCTCTGCAGTGAAACTGGAAATGGTTAACACTGCCTGCCTCTGATTACAGTGGATGAGGGGAGACCCTGGTATTGCCAAGATTGATGACATCTCTTTAGCCACAAGCATGGGGAGTGCAGGGCTGCACATGGGATCTGGCTCGAAAGTTCCTTTCCTTCAATCTTCAAACAAGTTTAGGTCACATCTACATTTAAGCTCACTGCACGACTGTCAGAAAATGAGCTCCTTGAAGGCAAGGCTTGTGTCTTTTGGATTTATATCCCTAGCATCTGGCCCAGGGTTTGGCCCATATCAAGGGCTTAAAAGATGCTTTTTCTCATTTATTCATTCACTTCTAGCAATACTGGGCCATTGCTTGGTGCTGGGGAAGGAAACCAAGATAATATATGGGGCTCTCAGTCTAGGGGGAGATGGGGCACAGACATAATAATACAAGATCCACTCATATAAATACACAATATTACAAGCGCATTAGGTAGAAGCAATGTGTCATTGTTGATATAGGAAAGCCAGATTCAGTGTGAGGAAGAGCAGGATCCAAAGTCCTTCCTTGGACGAACCTTGGCCATGACAGCTGCCCTTGTCTGGACGAGGTCCTTCACCTTGCTCTCCAAGACTCTAAAGGATAGATGGAGTGAGAGATGGTAGATGGAGTGTCCTCACTAGGGTGTTCCCTTATGCTGATGAAATCACAAGTTTGGACCATAAGAGGCCATTAGTTACAAAACAAAATGCTACATGAGGTCCACGAGGGACTCTTCTTTCTGATCTGAGGAATCAGAGAAGGCTCCTTGGAGGTTCCTTGCAGCATTTGAGCTGCATTCTAAAACCTGGGTAGGAATTCACCTGGCAAAGGTGGGAAGAAGGGACATGAAGGTGGGAGACCCCAGGGTTGAGGCAGAGGGCAGATTTGTTTCATTGTAGTAGAGGGCCATAGGACCGCAGGTTTAGAGCTGGAAGGGACCATTTACTCCAATCTCTTCTTTTTATAGATGAGGTCTAGAAAGTTAAGGGACCTGTACAAGGTTAAGTAGCCAAACTAGGATTTGAACATAGGATCCCTGGCTCCAAATCCAGTCCTCTGGCCACCTCTCAAAGTAAGGTGGCCACAAAGTGTGGAGGGCTTTGAGCACCCACATGAACTTTACTCAACAAGCAACGGGGAGCCACCAAGGTTTTGGAGCAGAAGAATTCAGGAACCCTATGTCAGCACATGGAAGATGAGTCTGGCAGTGTCATGAAGGATGCAGTTTATGGGTCATAGAATGAAGAAGAATGAATTTTCAGGATTTTGAAGCTATTCCAATAACCCAAGTAATAAAAGTCTAGAGTACAGCTGGGAGGCCAGTAGAAAGAGCATCTGGTCTGGAGTCAGGAAGACTCATCTTCCTGAGTTCAAATCTGGACTCAGGCACTTCCTAGCTGTGTGACGCTGGGCAAGTCGCTTAGTCCTGTTTGCCTCAATTTCCTCATCTATAAAATGAGCTGGAGGAAGGAATTGGAAAACCATTCCAGTATCTTTGCCAAGAAGATCCCAAAAGGGATTCTGAAGAGGCAGACATGGCTGAAAAAAACTGAACAGCAAACAAAAATAAAGAATTATCCCAGGGGAATTGACTTTGGAAACAGAAGATACAGATGTGTCCCTAACCTCAGTTTCCCCAACTGTAAAATGAAAGGGCCTTTAAAGTCCCTTTCAGTTCCAGAGCTATGGTCCTATTAGAGAAGCAAGGGAGGGGCATTTAGAGAAGGGTTCCAACTTAGGACTTTCAGCTAGTGAGACAATGTCCATTGCAAAGCTCAAGGGCAGCTGTTCTCTGTCAAATAGGTGAGAGTCAGTGGGGAAAATATTCCACTGGGAAGAGGAGGAAGGCAGCTTTGTGGCCTTGACATCAGAGCAAGATGATTTAGGGCCAGACAAAAAAAGGACTGTGGCAAAGCTGAGCAGTTGATGAGCAGAGATAGCAGGGATGATGACGTGAAGAAAGACCGTGAGGGAGAGAGCCAAGGTTCTTACTGAAGAAAAGAATAACGGAACAAAGGGGGAGGAAGGAGGCCACACACACACACACACACACACACACACACACACACACTCACAGATACATACACACACACACTCACACACAGACACACACACAGACATACACTCACACACACAGACATACACACACAGACACACACACTCACAGACACATACACTCACACACATAAACACACATACACACAGACACACACACACACATACACATACTTACACATATGTGACTGACCACAATGGGAAGATTGTTCTGTAGGCACCCAGCCTTAGGAAGAATGAGATAAAAAAAAATTTTTTTTAAGTCTACAGCACACGTTATAATAGGCAGGCAACTCCAAAGAACAGAGGTACCATGCCAGGTAATCCAATCATTCTGTTCCCTGCCTTGACGTATCTCTGGACCCTACTGGGATGACCTCCATCTAGTCTCAGAAGATTGCATTTTTACACAATGTACACAATTTGCAACTAGTTTGTGATCATGAACAAATCACTCCCTTTCTAAGCCTCAGTTTCTCCATCTGTAGAATGGGGATAATACCTATCATACTTTCCTCATTATTTATTTATTTATCTTATTTATTGAGGGGCTCAAATGAAATAAAACTGAAAATATTTAGTGAAGCTTGAAGTGTGAGCTAGATGTCAGCTAGGACCAGATCCTAGATCTAGAGATGGAAGTGAAGTAATTAAGTAACTGAGGCAACACTTGAACCCAGGTCCTCTTCACTCCAAAGCCAGTGATCCGGGTAACCATTGCCAGTTTTAACACTCAGAATCTTCCTCCTGAGAATAACAAATGCCTTTCTTTCTCCAGTTCCCATTTATTTTTCTCAGGACAAGGAGTTAATTTTGCTTTCAGCAACTTTGGGCTGAATACGTTTATAAATCCACACAAAGTATGGATGGGGTAGGGGGGGAAGCATCTCTTCTCTTCCCCCCAAATAAACATACTTTGTTGCATGCACAACGGAGTGTGGCCAGGGAAACTAGGAGGTACAATGAAACAAAAGACCCCTGAAATAGAAGGGAAGGGGGGGTGGGGATGAGGAGGAGCCAAGGCTGCCAAGGGTCCAAAAGGAACACAGTAAGTGTTCTGTGTTATGTTAAAGCACTGATAAGGGAGAAGACAAAGCCTTCAGTGTTCATGGGGCTCAAAGATAGTCGGAATATTCTGGCTGGCCTGCAGGCAGCCCACATAGCCAGGCTGGAGTTAGTCATCTCCAGAAGGACTATGGAAAAAGGTTGGGTCCAATACACAAGCAGTCTGAAGAGTGAAATACAGTCATTTTCCATTGAAACTGAAGTGGCCAACACACACGGACCAGGTCTGTCACACCCACAAGCCAAGGAAATAATGACATAAACATAAGCAAAAGAGAGACAGACATGTCTGCATTGTAAAAGTTAATGGTTAACTTAGAAAACCCCAGAGAATCAGTGGAAAACCAAGTGGAGTTGATTAAGAGCTTCAGTATAAGCAGCAAGGGGGCAAAATAGATACATAAAAGAAATCCTCAGCATTTCTATACAGTTCTAACAGAATTCACTGTGTGAGCCCGGGAACATTCCCATTCCCTAACTCAAGGGCTTGGCACCTCTGAAGGGGAATCCTCTAGTGCTATGGTGGGAAGAAAGCCCATGGTTTCTATGCAGCTCACACTAAAGCATAATTGGCAGTTGAAAGGAGGGAGGGGGCAGGAAGGGGGAAAGGGATGAATTAAATGGTCTGTGTCTAGATGTGTCAGTCACTTGGAAGCAAAGGAGATCTGGATGGAACTCTTAGGTCCTATGGCAGGGAGGATCCTTTCTGATTACATAAAGCTAGATCTGTAATAACTAATTGCGGGGTGGGCAGGGAGTGACTCCCTTGTTTAGCTTGAAGCAACTTGAAGCAGAGATCTAAGTCACTAATTTATTTCTGGGTCCTGGAATTCCTCCTTTGGCTCAGCTACACAGAGGGGACCATTAGCATCTGTGAGAAACTTCGAAGGGGCACTACCAAAAGATATTAAACCAGCATGAGGGAAGGAGTGAAGGGTACACACCACTCAGATTAACACCAGCTATTTTTTTCTCCCTGCGTGGATCAAATCCCATAAAAAAAGCTCAAAGGGCTGGACATATTCCTTGAACTGGAATTCATTGCATCCAAACCAAAGGCATGAAATGAGTGGCTGTGGTTTGAAATCCATAGAATTTCTGAGTTGGAGGAGAGTTTAGAGATAAAAGCCCAAAGAACATGCAGGCTAAGAGACCTCAGAGACCACTGGCCAGGTAGGCCACAGAATGAGAAGATTATTAATTCAGGGCTAGAAGGATTTTTCTGGAAGAAAGCAGGGTAGTTTCTCTTGAAACTGGGGAGTGGGGGAATGTGGGAAGGCTTTCAGAGATTTCCTTAAATATCTCAATCATGTATCCCTTTTTAGACTAAATATTATTGTTTCAGTTCTGTTGAACCTAGAGGGCCCCATGTGGCCTCGAGGCCACAGGTTCCCCACCCCTGGTATAGAGACTCACTCGTATGTTGGCTGAAGGATGTTTTTTCTTCCTTGGACATGGCAACCTTTGATGATCATTTATTATAGGGGCAAGGAGAGGATATTGGGGCAAGAAATGCTCCCATCAATGAAATCATAGACTCTAAATATTCATGTTAAAGATGAAATTTTGGTCTATTAAGACTCCCCACCCCCAGGTTCCTTTCACATAAGATGCTGCTACATTCCTTGCATTCTGCACTTCTACAACTCCTATAGCCAACATTTTGAACCTCAGTGCATTTATTTGTCAGTCCTGGATCTGTCAACTAGCAGATCTTTCTCCCCGCTTTGGGTCACCTACAACTTTATCGAGCATGCCTTTGGAAGAGCACAGGCTGTTAGAGTGTAGAGAACTGGGGTTCAAACCCTGCCCCTAACACAAGCTGCAACACCTTGGACAAGTCTTTTCATTGAATATGAACCTCAGTTTCCTCAGTCTATAAAATAAAAAGATTGAACTGGATGGTCTCTAAAGTCTCTTTCAGGTCTACATCTAAGATTAGGGCTAAGGAGAGGGCCCTGTGATCCTCTAAAAGTGACCTTCCTGCTGATATCAACCACACTTTTCCCATGAGTTCCCTATACCAATAAAACCACAGGAATAACCTTATCCCAATCTCTAGTGAGTTAACCAGCTACAAATTCATTCAACCACAGCATCATCCAGCCTAAATTTCTCCATCTTATCCACAAGGACAGCCTGCAATCGACCCTATTCGTGCAACTTCCCCAACCTAGTAGTAACCTTATGAAAATTATTTTTGCAACTGATTTTACTGTAATAAGATTTCATTGGTATTCAGGTATTTCCTTGAAATGAAAAAACACAGATGGTGGGGGGGAAGGGGGGGGAATGTAGAAAAATACAGCAAGCTTTGGCAGAAGCATGAAAAGAAAGACCCATGTCCACAGGGCTCTTATTTCCCAGGACAAAACGCTCTCCTTCAGCAATGAAAGAACGCCTGAGCCAAGCTGAGCCAGCTGGCTTCATAAAGCTGCATTGTTAGGGATGAGACAGCAATCTTGTCCTAAGTAGGGGGGGACCCTGGAAATGACCCATCTTGCTCAAGAGAGCCTGAGCCATGCACAGGTGTCTTTAAAGACCTATCATGGCGGAAGGGAAGCCAAGCGGGGCCAAGGCTGTATCAGCTCTTGCCTCTCTCTCTATATTCCACCTTCCAGAATAGGCTTCCCTGATAAACGGGTTTATTTTCTCTCTTAAACCACAAAAACTTTCTTTGTCCATCATCTGATATAGCACAGAGTTACAAGAAGTTCAATCATTCAGCAATTACTCAGTGAGCTGAGAATTCACAGCACACACAGCACTGTGCCAGTCTCTGAGAGACAGACACAAAATAACAATTCATGAAACAGTCCTTGTCCTCAGGAGTTTATGAGGGTGATCAACATGTACATTTGTAGCTATGTGCACATACAAAGTAGAAGCAAGGTAGGTATGCAGTCTCTGCCTGAAAGGAGTTCACTATTTAGCTGAGCAGCAGAGATCATTCAACAAGTCAAAGAAGGATCTGGGATTTCCCAGGTGTGGGAATTCCCTCCACCAACACAGATCACAATCCCATCTAAAACTTAGTAGATAAATGAGCTCACACCTAGCAGATGTCAGAGGCTAGATTTGAAACCAAGTCAGTTGATTTTCCTCAAGTGTAAGTCCAAACATGTCACTCTCTTGCTCAATAATTTGCTGTAGTTTAGTAGATTAGTTATGTCCAACTCATCATGTCCCCATGTGGCATTTTCTTGGCAGAGATACTAGAACGGTTTGCCATTTCTTTCTCCATCTTATTTTACAGGTGAAGAAACTAAGGCAAACAGGGTTAAGTGACTTGCCTAGGGTCACACAACTAATAAAGTCTGAGGCCGGATTTGAACTCAGGTCCTCTTGGACTCCAGGGCTGGTGCTCTATCCACTGTGCTACCTAGTCAACCTCTTCAATAAATACCACCTACTCAGTAAACTCATCTGTAAAGCGAAGGGGCTGGACAAGCATTTCTATATAGCACTTTCCATATACTGTCTTACTTAATCCTTGCAACTGTAGCAGGTAGGATGTTATTGTTATACCCATTTTAAAGATGAGAACTGAGGAAAACAGAACTAAAGTGAATTGCCCAGGGTCACACAGCTAGTGTCTGAGACTGGATTTAAATTCAGGACTCCAAGTCAGCTTGGTGGCAGTGGAATGAATAGAACACTGGGCTTGGAGTCACGAAGACGTTTCTTAACTGAGTTTAAACCTGACCTCTGACACTTACTAGCTGTGTGACCCTGGGCAAATCACTTAACCCTGTTTGCCTCAGTTTCCTCATTTGTAAAATAAGCTTAAGAAGGAAGAGTGGGACACAGTTGAAAAAAATGACTGGCTCCAGGTCCCTTTACTCCAACCACAATCCACCTAGGATGCCCTGAGGCATCTCAGATGGATTCATGTATTTGGAATTTAAAAAGAGAATTGTGTTCCCTCTCCACCTCAAACAAATAAACCCACCCTAATTAAATCTCTTAGTCTTTATTAAAACAGTCATGGGGTCCAGAACTAGGGTGAGGGATAGGTGCTTACCCTAGTTGACTACATCCAGAATAGAGGGAGGGTTCAGTACCACTTTTGAGGAATGCAATTGACAAGGTGGAGGACATCCAGAAAAGAGCAACCGAAATGATGGAGGATCTAGAGATCCTGCTCCATTGGCCAGCCTGAAGGAACTAGGGATATTTAATCTGAGGGGGAAAACTCAACAGGGACCCAAGAGCCAGATGGGATGTCTCAGGAGGATGGCAGCTCTCCCTTCACAACAGGTCTATAAGCAAAGGCTCAATGACCACTCGATGGTTATATCAAGTGAAGGAGATCTTTGCTTAGGCCTGCCTTGGACTAGGTACTTCTGTGATTTGGATCCTTTTGAAAGATGCCCTGAAAGGAGAGGGAAGAGATGTAGGGCAGGGGATGCGAGCTGTGAAATGTCTGAAATCATGCAGAAAATTGGAATTAGAAAAGTATTTGCTTTGCTGATTGGCAGCGTAAATAACGCAAAAGCCACGTGAGAGACAGTAAGAGATAAACTCCCCACATGGTGGACAGGCAGCTCGTGGCCTCCTGGGTCTCTTAATGATTTCATTACTGAGTTTAGTTTCTCTAGGAGATTAAGAGAAGGGAAAACAGTCATGACATAAAATAAAGGCACCAGAGGAAAATGAAAAAGAGCTCCAAGGATGAAGAGAATGATGAAAGTTGGCCACAAAAATCGATGATGTTGGCAAAGTCCTTTTGGACAAAGCAAACTGACTTTTAAGAGAGCCATAGCTGAGGTCCTCAGAGTACCTGGATGTTTAAAGGATTGTCCAAAAGAGTGTGTTTTCTAGGCTTAATGAGAGACACGTTGGGATGGAATGGAAACAACCCTAGACATGGGGGCAACAGAAGACTCATCAATCAACTTACTGACTAGGTAAACCCTCGGAATCTCAGTTTCATCATTGTAAAATAGGGAGACTAGAAGTGGCACCACATGGGGTTTGTGGGTATCCTAATGTCACAGACTTGAAGCTGGAAGGGGCCTAAGAAGAGGAGAAGGAAAATGTGTTTATAAGGTATCTATTATGTGCTAGGGACTGTGCTAAGTGTTTTGGTTTTCACAAATAACCTCTCAACATGACGTAGGTGCTGTTGTTACCTCCATTTTGCAGTTGAGGAAACTGAGGCAGAGAGAGGTGAAATGATACAGCAAGTAAATATCTGAGTCTTAATTTGAACTTGGGTCTTCCTAACTCCAAGCCCAGTGGGGTCACCTTGTTGCTTCTAGGCCACCTAGTCCAACCCCCTCTGTTTTGCAGATGAGGAAATCAAGGTCTAGAGATTAAAAAATGACTTAGGATCATAGCTCTAGAGTCGAAAGGGATCCCCAAAGGCCCTCTAGCCCACCTCTCTTTATAGAGAAAGAAACTGAGACCCAAGGGGAGAAAGGACTTAGAGATTATAGATTTAGAACCAGAAGGTACCCTGAGAGCTCATCAAGTATAATTACTACCTCATTTTACACAGGAGGAAATTGAGTTCTAACGAGGTTGGGTGACTAGCCCAAGGTGACAAAGATAGTATGTGACAGAGTTGGGATTTGAACCCAGGTCTCCTTCAATTTCATTTATCTTTTCACTTCATGGCACTGACCCTCTTGAAGTAAACGATATGTCCAAAGACACAAATGTCATTGGCAGATTATCTCTGGGCTTTGTTTTATCAAAACACTGCTGGATTTCACTTTTTTTTTTTCACCAATTTACAAGAAACTGGCAAAAACTAAGAAATGGTCAATTCTTTAATATTTAAACAGCTCACTGTCCCCATGAAAACAATCACAAGTTAAGATCAACTAGTAAATGTTATTTAAATAAATTATCTTTTTAAGAGTAATGTAGAATGCTGGACCTGGAGTCAGGAAGACCTGAACTCAAATCCAGCCTCAGACACATACTCGCTGTGTGACCCTGGGCAAGTCACTTCACCCTGTGTGCCTCAGTTTCCTCATCTGTAAAATGAGCTAGAGAAGGAAATGACAAACCACTCTATTACCTTTGCCAAGAAAAACTCAAATGGGGTCAAGAAGAGTGAGACAAGACTGAAACAACTAAGGAACAACAATAAACAAAAGTGGTCATTTCAAGTGCCCAGCAATATTCTGCATGTTCCTCAGAGTACATTTCATTGACTTTATGACCTCATTGGTGTGGAGACACCCTCTGCTGGTACAGGTCACAACTCGCCCACTTTTCCTTAGGTGCAACTTTTGTCTGAGTCCTTTCATAAATCCTCCAGAGGACATCCTCTCATTGTGTTAGATCTTTTCCTCTAAGTCTCTTACCACGATTAGTTCTTCCACTGCCCATACGTCACTTGGACAGCTTTCATGTCACTCCTTGCAGGCAGTTGTGTCATTAGTGATACCCTGGAGCTGATTTACACCCATCATATGCCTCTCCATTGTCCTTTGAGTGACCTTGCAATTCTTTTGTGGTAACTGTATTCCATGATTCACAGCTGTACAGTGTCACCAAAAGAAAATAGGGTTTGAAAAAATAGGGTTTTGTTTCAGAGAAAAGTTGGGGGTCCTTGAAGGCACTACTAAATTCCTCAAATGCAACTCATACTGCTCTATTCCTCCTATTCAATGTTGGTCTCAGTTCATTTTTTGTATAATACTTCAGGTCTTTTAATTTCCCTACCTCTTCCGCCAAAAAAAAAAAATCCTGTTTTCTGTGGGGAGTGGGGTAAATATCAACAACAAACTTTCCTCCTATAGCTTAAATATTTCCAGAAAGCCTCTCTCTCTTAATGTAGGGAAGGTAAAGACTTGAACTGAGGTGGTAGCAGTAGGAATGGAAAGAAGGGATCAATATTAGGTTTCTTGTGAGTTGAGGTTGTTTCATTCTTTGTACTTGTATTCTCAGTACTGAAGTACCTTGTGTAAAACACAGCAGGAGCTTAATAAATACTTGTTGACTGACTAACTGATGGATAGGTAAGTGAGAGGCTGTATGAAGTCTGAACAAGCTTTGATAGGGCATGAGAAATAGCAATCAAAGGAAGGCTCTAAGATTATGAACCTAAGTAACTGGGAGAGTAGTGTTACCATTAATAGGAGAAGGGATAGGAATAAGAAAAGCTGAAGATGGGGAGTAGTAGTGTGGCTCTAGATCTCTTGAGTTTGAGGTAATGCTTAGAAACTCAGGAGGAAAGGACCAATAGGCATGAGAATTGAGTTCCTTAAGTAACATTAGGACTTAAAAAAATTGGGAGTCATCCATGAAGATTTGATCTATGAAGCCATGAAAATGACTGACAACACCAGGGAAATATAGAGCGAGAAAAGAAAAGGGCCAAGGGCAGAGCTAACTTCCATAGCACCTAGCCCTTCTTCTTGCTAAGTAAATATCTGTTGGCTCATTCTAAAAACAAAACAAAAACAAACCAATATCCACTGTGGGGAAACATTTGAAGACTGTCCATGCTGAGTTATGGTTCCCATCAGAAAGACCTGCCCCATGTGATGGGGAAATGTTAAGCTTTCATCTTCTGCCAGGGAGAGTCTGATTTCAAGGAGATAAGAGTTGGCCATCTTTAGCATTTTCATTGTACTTTTGGTTCTATTGCAACACTTCCAGCTCAGGAGGATTACTAAAGAAATGGAATCTCATACTTTTCTCATTATGTTTCTTCTCTATTTCTGGGTTGGGGGATAGAGCTAAGCACTTCTCACTTAAACCTCTAAAGAGTCAGCCCTTGGCAAATAGGCACAGGAACATGGAACGGAATGCTCCAGAAGCCTCTCCCTGATCAGAATTCAAATTTGATAAAAGCACTGCCCTGCCAGGTAGAGATTAAGCTCACAGGTGGGTGCTAGCTAGCCTGTGATATTAAATCCAAAGTCTGAATCCATGGGAATTAGAGATTCTATACGCCTTTTAACACCACAGAGTGAGCCAGGTGGCAAGAGTCTCTAGACTCATGAGTGAGACCAAAGAGCCACCTTTAAATCTGACCTTGCCACTTGTATGGGTGATTTAGAATCTTGCCACCTGTATGAGTAATGTAGAATGTTCTTAAATCCCCTTCTGATGACAGCATTAAGCAGGGATTATACATAGTCCATAAGCTGTCAAGAAGTATTGATGAGAGGCCTACTACAAGTACTGATGACTAAATATTAATCTTAGTTAAGATCCAAAAAAGGGACCCATTCCCACGTGCATATGTACACGTACTCACACTCCTTACTCCCCTAATTTGGGTCTGATTTATTTAATTAATCAACAAGTATTTATTTAGCATCAAACTTTGTGCCAAGTGCTGTATGTATTAGGTGCTAGGGATACCAAGACAAAAAATAAAATGGCCCTTGTCCTCAAGGAGTGAACACTTTATTGTGGAAAAGAGTATGCGTTCATATATAGAGAAAATATATGCAAAGCATAGGATTCCAGATTTCCATCTGCACAAGACCTTATAGATCCTTTATTCCAACCTCCTCAATTTACAGAAAAGAAATCTGAGGTTCTAAGGGGAGAAGAGTCACACAGTCACTAAATGTCCAAAATGGGGCTTGAACCAGGTCTTCTTGACTGTGAATCCAGTACTTTATCTCCTACTTGCCAAATATAAGTTCCCTGAGGACATGGATAGTTTCCTTTTTGTTTTTGCTTTCCCTGGGGCCTTGCACAGGGACTGGTACATATTTTGGTTGTTGTTCAGTTGTATCTGACTCTTTGTGAACCCTATTCGGGTTTTCTTAGCAAAGATAATCGAGTGGTTTGCTCTTGCCTTCTCCAACTCATTTGACAGATGAAGAAACTGAGGCAAACAATGTTAAATTACTTGTCCAGGATCACATAGGTCTTCCTGACTCCAGCCTGGAGATCTATCCACTAAGCCATTGTGCTTGATTGCACAATGGAAGGAAGAGCCTTCACAGGGGTGATAAGGAAAGACCTTGTATGTAGAAGGCGGATCTTGAGCTGAACTCTGAAAGACTTTTGAGGAGCAGGGGTAAAGGGGTACCTTCCAGGCATGGTAGACAGCCTATTCAAAGGCATGGATATGGAAAGTGAAATATATGAGAATGTAAAAAGGCCACTGACTTTATATGCCTATAGGATTTTTCTATAATTGTTAACAAATATTCAATTAGACAAATATTCAGTAATATTACACAAAGTTGGTGGTTTGTTTGTTTTTTAATGAATTCAAGATTTTCCGTGAAAAGTTTTAAAAAAATAAACATCAATATTCTCCCAGTGTTGATGAGTGGTTATGGGTCACAGAAGACTATAGTTTTCAAAGAAATGGAACTGAAAATCTTTCCAAGAATAATGGAAAGTCACTTGCTACATGTGTGACCTTGGGCAAATCACTTATCCCTACTGGGTCTCAGTTTTCTCATCTGTAAAATGAGGAGGTTGGACTAGATGACCTCTGGTCCCTCTTCCATCTCTAGAAAAGAATATCAAAGACATGAATGAGTGAAAATGAGCAGGTCATGTGATACAAGTGAAGGGTAATCATTGAACAAACACACCAGCAAACTCCATTGATTGCCTCAAGATGTTGAGAGAAAGCAAAGAAAGTTCCCAGCATGCTGGATTCACTCCCAAGTGTGAACCCGTGGGTAGGCAAGGACAAGAGCTGAAGATGGGCAGGGGCATGGATGGGTGGTGATTTTCACCATTAGAAAACCCACATCAATGATATCATAGACCTATCTGAATGTGACTTATTCACACCTGTTAATGAGTAATTCTCTAAGCATACTGAACCAGGGCTTAGCAAATAAATGACTTCCAACCTAAAATTATGATGGGAGTCAACAGGAACATATGACTCACTTTACAGCCAACTGTTCAGCGCTACATGGGTTGTTTCAAGAAAGCTGACCTCTGTGGTAATAACTGCTTCCTCACATGACCAAATATGTTCTCAGACTCCATGAAGACGAGGTGCAGTGGAAAAGAGCCCCAGATTTGGAGGCAGAGGCCTGAGGTCAGATCCTAGCTCTGCTCCATGCAGCCCTGGGCAAACCAAACCATCCATCCAGGTTCCAAAGTTGACTCATCTATAACAAGGGCCTAAAAGACAAACTTAAATCACCTCCAAGTTCCTTTCCAGTCCTGAGCCTGTTTTTTTGGGAGACTTAAATGCTGAATGCCAACAGCATGCAAAGGGAAGAGACCTGTTGTATTAGGACGAAACAAGTGGAAATGAGACATGCCCTCAGGGAGCAAATCTAATGAATGTTGCTGATGGGAAGGCAATATTTTTTTTTCAGACTCCTTGACCAGAACTTGACTCTAACATTAACATCTTTTTCTTTTAAATTAAAATCTTTTGTTTTTACATCTCTGTCATTTCCTAGTATTCTATCTCTTGTCCTTTCTACTAGCCCATCCCTCATAACATGAATAAGACAGAGAAATCAGTTCAACAAAACTAACCAACATAACTGGAACCCAGGATGGACAGTATTCTACGCTGATAGTCTCCCACCTCAGCTAAGGAGGGATGGAGGTACATTTTCTCCTTTCTTCTCCCAAGCCATGATTGATCAGTATAACTAGCGGATCATTCAGCTTTCATGAACAACTTTTCCACTAAGAAAACACCAGCCTTCTTAAAATGACCATATCAGATGGAATCTGGAATAAACAGGCTCTGTGTA
>CM053770.1:275030795-275054690 GCA_028658325.1 Potorous gilbertii | reverse complement strand
GATGGAAAACTTGGATTCAATGTCCACTCCTGACTCTCCTTTATTCCCTCCATATTTGTGCAGTGACAGCTTACTATTGATTTTTTCCTTTGAAATGTTTCTCTTATTTACCCTTCTCTATTCCCCAAAAGACCAACTTACTCCAGGGCTTGCAGGACCTCAGGTTTGGATCATGGCAGCAACCTTTCCAGACAGCTCTGCTCTTCCCTCCTGAATCATTCGGCTAGATGCTGGAAGAATGATCTTTCCTTCTTTTAGAATGATTATGGTATTCTCCTGTTCTAATACCTTTCAAGGCTCCCTTCGACCTATGTGACTTTGGGCAAATAATTTTACCCTTTCTAGGGCTCAGCTTCCTCAGCTGTAGAATGATGGCGATAGAACAGATGACCACTAGTTTTAAATCTATGACATCTCTGGTCTCTCTTTCCTCTTGTGCCCTTCCTTTATTACTTTACCTCAAAAGCTCAGCATCATGCTAGGCACACAGTACCAGGCAGCTAGGTGTTAAAGAGTCCTAGGTCCAGAGTCAGTAAGAATTGAGTTCAAATCTAGCCTCAGATACTTATGAGCTGTGTGAACTTGAACAAGTCATTTAACTACTTTTGCCCTCAGTGTCTTCAACTGTAAAATGGGGATAATATAATAATAGCACTTACACATCTCAGGGCTTTTGTAAAGATCAAATGAGATAATATTTTAAAAGCACTAAGTACAATGCCTGATATATAGTGGGAACTGTATAAATGCAAGGAAATAGCAGTAGTAGTAGCAAGTGTTAATAAGTGCTCTCTCTCTCATTTAGTCTTTAAAATCTTCCTAAACTACTTCACACATCTTCCTCTCTTTGGAAATTCTTCAAAAATAATCAGCAATAAATTCAGTATTTAAATATCAATTGACTTGGCTGTCTTGTTCTATTTTCCACTGTCCCAAGTGTGTCCTCAATTCAACGAGATGTGAAATATTTTGAGGTGGAAATCTCAAACTCTTTTTGGGACACATAGTAGATATTCAATAACAATGAATAAATAACTTGTTGATTGAGGCTGAATTTGTTACTCTATCTTTTTTTAAAATATAAAATATGGCATAACAGATAAAGTGACAGACTCAGAGCCAGGAAAACCTGAATTCAAATTTGGCCTCAGACACTTACCAGCTATGTGACCCTGGGCAAATCACTTAACACTATTTGTCCCAGTTTCCCCATCTGTAAAGTAAGCTGGAGAAGAAAATAGCAAACCACTCCAGTATCTCTGCCAAGAAAATCCCAAATAGGGTCACAAAGAATTCTACACAACTGAACAACCACAGAACAACTAAGGAAAACCAACTGATATAATAATTCTAACAAAATATGCAACATTCCATGCCCAGGGTACCCCACCATTCTAATGAAAGGTGGGGCGGGTTTCCTTGTCTGTACTCCAGGGTCATGACTGGTCATCACAACGACAACACATTCAACTTGCTTTTACTGGTTTTTATTGCCACTGACATTGTCCAAGTGTCTGCTGCTTCCTGAGTTCTGCTCATTTCCCTCTGCCCCATTTCTGCAAATCTTCTGATGCTTCTCTAAATTCCTTTCATTCTTATGTGGTGCAATAGTATTCCATTGCATTTGTGTAGCACAATTTGTTCAGCTATTTCCATAGAGCCTAGACTGACTTTTTGTAGGCTGATCTCCAAGGAAAATAATTCAACTTAAGTTCCAAGAGCTTTTCAGTTTAGCCATGTGGTTACTGCTCTCCACAAACGAATCTTCAAGACAACTCCTTCTTTCAAGTATTCCCATAAATGATTTGAATACATTCTCTTGTATACATTTGAAGGTAGAGAAGAAGAATGAATAGAAGACATTTCTGATGCTTGCTAGCCAGTAGTTGACTTGAAAAGAGTGATTTTTCCATGATTAAATTTGTTATTTTCCAGGCTGGAATTTGGTATAGTCAAACAAGTATTTATGAAGCACTTAATATTTTATTAATTTTTTAATAATTTATTAAGTGCTTAAGCTTAAGCACAGGGACGGGGGATACAAAGAAAGGCAAAAAGTAGCCCATGTCCTCAAAACATCCATAGTTTAATGGAAGAGAAAGCATGTAAATAATTTTATATTTGTGTACTTACATATGAGTATACATACACCACATGTACACACAGATATTCATATGTATCCACATGTACTACATATACACAGACATGCAAACATAGATATAGGTGTGTATATACATGTGTGCATGTGTATGCACGTGCATGCATGTGTGCATGTGTGTTCATACATACATGTACACAAATATATGATGTATATACATCAGGCAGAAGAGAATTGGAAAAGGGAAGAAGGCATTATCAGCCAGGAGGATCAAGAAAGACCTGATGTGCTTTGAGTCTTGTGGGAAGCCTTACGCTATAAATACCACATCAATGTGAATTATCATCATAGTGTATGATGTAATGGAGAGAATACCTCCCTCATGATAATAAACTAACTAATGCAAGTGAGACATAGAACTTACTCAATATCCCTGGCACAGAAAACAAAACAAAAAATCCAACATTAGGAGAACTGTATTTCAATGTCTATTGATCAGAGGACTCTATTAGTGTCTTTGAAACTAAAAAGATCCAGGCTATAACAATAAAGATTAGAACCTAAACAAGCATCTAATTTTAGCCTTTTATTGATTTAAAAAAAAATCAATGTCAGAACCCATAAATTCACACTGAGAGTCTAATGAAGCCAGCTCTGTAGTATGCTGGGGAACTGGACACCCAATCAAGAATAGCTAGGGAAGCAACACAGTGAAGGGAAAACACAACGGATTTGGAGTCAGAGGGCCTGGGTTTGAATCTAGGCTCTATGACTTATTAGCTATGTTACCAAAACATTTCCCCCTCTCTCTGGGCATGCTCTTTAAGAAGAGATGCGGATGATCTCTTAGGATCCTCTCTGTTGTGGATCTACAACGGAAAACATCTCCTACTAGGAGTGGGGTATGGGAGGTGGAAGCAGGGCTTTTACAGAGCCAGCACTGAGTGCTTAGAAAGCCAGATGAAGGTCCTCATACATAGGAAATGTCAAAGATGCTCAAGTATCTGAACATGTTTCTCCACAATGATAGTTACATCAAATAAGGAATCCCTGAGACCAGTTCTGATTGGGTATTCACAAGATCAATAAATTGGGACCATTCTTTGCAGTAAAAAATTGTCAGGAAAGTGGTATCCTTTGCTACCAGATACATTTGAACAGGCCTACAAGGTTATCACCAATCCTGCAATCCCTCCTCCTCACCTAAGTACCAAAAATTTGAATTCAGACTATTACTTATTGAAAATTGTTTTTAAAAATCACAGTGCAGTAGTCAATGAATATAGCAATCTATTGTTTGATAAACCCAAGGACCCCAGCTTCTGGGATAAGAACTCACTGACAAAAATAGCTTGGAAAACTGGATAACAGTGTGGTGGAAACTGGACATAAACCAATGCCTGACACCATACACAAGAATAAAGTCCAAATGGACATGATCTAAATATAAAGACTGACACTATAAACAAATTAGAGGAACAAGGAATAATGCATTTGTCAGTTTTATGGAGAATGGAGAAATTTTTGACCAAATAAGAGATAGAGAACATTATGAAGTACAAAATGGATAATTTTGATTATATTAAATTGGAAAGTTTTTGCACAAACAAACCCAATGCAACCAAGATTATTAGGAGGGAAGCAGAAAACTGTGGAAGAATTAGTGTCTGTGATAAAGGTCTCATTTCTAAAATATATAGAGAACTGAGTCAAATGTAGAAGAATACAAGTCATTCCCCAACTGATAAATGGTCAAAGGATACAAATACAAACAGGCAGTTTTCAGAGGAAGAAATTAAAGCTATCTATAGTCATATAAAAAATGCTCTAAGTCACTATTGATTAGAGAGATGCAAATCGAAACAACCCTGAGGTCCCACACACCTATCAGACTGGCTACCATGACAGAACAAGAAAATGATAAATGCTGGAGGAGATGTGCGAGAGCTGGAACACTAATTCATTGTTAGTGGAGCTGTGAGCTGATTCAACCATTTTGGAGAGAAATTTGGAACTATGCCCAATGGGCTACAAAAAATGTGCATACCTTTTGACCCAGCAACATCGCTTCTAGGACTGTATCCCCAAGAGATCATAAAAATGGAAAAGGGTCCCACACGTACAAAAGTATTTATAGCAGCTCTCTTTGTGATGGTCAAAAACTGGAAATCAAAGGGATGACCATCAATTGGGGAATGGCTGAACAAGTTGTGGTATATGAATCTAATGGAATACTATTGTGCTATAAGAAATGATGAACAGGAAGACTTCAGAGGGGCCTGGAAGGACTTATATGAATTGATGCTGAGTGAAAGGAGTAGAACCAGGAGAATTTTGTACACAGTAACAACCCCAGTGTGCGAGGAATTTTTCTGGTAGACTTAGTCCTTCATAGCAATGCAAGGATCTAAAAAATTCAAAATAGACTTTTGAGGCAAAACATCTTCCCCATCAAGAGAAACAACTATGGAATTGGATCACAGAATGAAGCAGACCATTTTCTTTTGTGTTTATGTTTTGTTTTGTTTTTGGTTTCTCCCATTCATTTTAATTCTTCTATTCAAACTATAATAAAATTGTGTTTAATAGAAATGTATTTGTTGAACCCATATAAGATTGTAAGCTGTCTCGGGAAGGGAGGGGGGAAAGAGGGGGAGACAGGAGAAAAAAAATCCAAGATATATGGAAATGATTGTAGAAAACTGAAAACAAATGATTTTTAAAAATCACAGTGAAAGTATTAAATCCTAAAGACCAAAAGGAAAAAAAATTACTTTTACCAAACCCACAACACAGTTTAAGATTTTAAAAACTCTACTATTACTTATTGGAAACCATTTTTAAAAATCACAATGAAAACACTTTAAATCCTAAAGACTAAAAGAAAAAAAAATCTCCCTTACCAAGCCCACAATACAGTTTAAGAGACTAAAAGCTCTGCATTTCTCCTGATACACAAATAAGGCAAAGAGAAGGAACTGAGGAAATGGTGCTGAAGAAATAAGACATCTTTAAGATGCATAGTGCTCTATCCACGCTGTCTTGGCACCTTGCAAAGAGACTCAAAACTTGGTGCTGTGGATTGTAGGCATGGAGCCCAACACCCACAAGACACAAATGAACTATTGTCTCTTTACTCTAAGTGCAAAAAATCCACGTGGTGGGCCACCCTGACCCTAAGATCTGAACTTTCAGCAAGTGATGTGCAGGAACATCTGTAGCCTTTAGATTCCATTTGCAACTCAAACACCTGTACTAACTGCATTTCTGTTAATCACAATGAATGACAAGATCAAACTGTACCAGGCTAGTCCCCTGGCAGTACTTAATCTGTCAGCTATGGTTTTAGAAGTCGTGTGTGTGTGTGTGTGTGTGTGTGTGTGGGTGTGTGTTGGGAAAGAGAAGATTCAGCCGAGACAATACCACCATTCTGAATCATTCTAATCACTACAGCCTTTCTCTGAATCCGTCTTGGATGTACCAGGTTCAGCCTAGTATGTCCCTCTCACAAGCCACAATTAAGCTTCATCCAGTTTGTCGAATTGTCTAATTCTATTGGCCATTTCAAAATCAATGTCCCTTTGGCATCCAACACTCAATGTGTACCAAATACTTAAGGTTAACATTGTTATTGTTGATGATGACTTATTTCTGACTCTTCATGACTCCATTTGGGGTTTTCTTGGCAAGGACACTGCAGTGGTTTGCCAGTTCTTCTCCAGCTCATTTGACAGATGAGGAAACTGAAGCAAACAGGATTCATTGACTTGAACAGGGTCACATGGCGATTCCAGGTGCAGATGCCTTCTCCTCAATGACCAGTCTTCAGATTCCACCTCTAACACCTGGGTAATCTTCCTCTGTCTACAATTTCAGTCTATTGCTGAATCTCGTTATTTTTAACATCACAACTTCTTGCCCATTTTTCCTGTCTGTCCCTTTCATCTCATAGCTGAGGAAAGTAAGGCTCAGAGAGTTTAAATGACTCTGATCAAAGTCACACAGTAGAAAGTTCAAAGCCAGGATTCAAATCCTGATCCAGATCTATGAGCTAGGAACTGCAAGGGAGGAAGTTATGAAGGATGGGAGTAGATAGGTGAGAGGCAGGAGTTTCATAGTATTCATATAATTTAGAACCATGAATACAGGAACTGGGAATGCTCTTGGATTGTGGGGAAGGAGGCTTGATTAACCATCGTGGAGTCCTGTGATCTGATACTCAGCCAGGGTTGAATATAGCAGAATTTGTGATTCGATTTCCCATTTGGGTAGGGCCACTATAACTGTACCGAGCCTTCCGGCTTAGTCATCCACAGAGAAAACACCTATTTACAGAAAGTCTTCGATTGCAATCACGTTAGGGGGAATGATCTGAACTTGCTTGAGGCTCGAAAACTGGCTGCTGGGGAAAATGACTTTCTTTAAAGCATTCTGTCCGTGGATATATCCCTTCCCCTGAGACACATTAAAACCTGGGTGTGAATCAATGCAAGTGTTCTTCAGGGATTGCTGTAGCTGACAAAAGTAACGACATGAGTAGCAGCATGGGGGGCTTGGAGCTGGGAGGATCTGTGTTCAAGTGCTGCCTGAGATGCGTATCCTGCCCAAAGCCTTAATCTCTTATGTCCCCAGGGAACTCTCTAAGACTCTTAAATTGGAGAGAAGGTACTGGCTTGTATTAGTGTTCCAAATTGGGTTCAAATTCAGCAAACATTTATTATATTCATTAACTCCTACATGTAGGATTTGAACTCAATGGGGCATTCATTGTTTTTCAAAAAATAGTTTCCCAACCCTCCCTGAAGAGTAGTTGGGCAGTGATGGTTTCCTACTTTTTTCAGTTGAAATGAAAACCCACATTTCAGATCCCTTCCATTCTTGCTCTCAAGGAAATGCCATTGCCATTAGGCCAAGTTTTAAAAGCACCCACTTCCAGACCAATGGTCAAGGACTCTGTAAATTTCAACATTTCACCTAAGACACAGAGCCAGACAGAATCCTATGGGTCAGTTAACAGTCTGCATTCTTTACATGCCAGGGCAAAGGCCTGACTTGTATTTTAGAAATTCTTCTTAGATCAGGGCTGCTAATGCACCCTTATTTGGAAATTTTCCTTTCTGGGCTCAGTTTTTAAAAAAATCATAAAGAAGGATGCAGGAATCCCAAGTCTCTGTTCTGCAGCCTGACTTTTACTAGCCTTCCAGGGGCCCAGGTAACAAGCAAGGGGATAAAACTCTTCTTCTTGCCATTTGAAAGATACATTGGTTTAATATGACAGTCTCAGTCAAGATTTTCCCAACAGATAGGATTGTGTAAAAGTTCAGTAACACTTTATCTACCTGTAACACACCTAAGAACCAAGAAGAAAGCAAAGATGGTATCCCAGAAGACAAAAAGAGATGACACCAAGTCCTCGCACTTATGTGACTTATTGGAGAGTCCCTCATCTCTCATTCAGGACCTATTAACTCTTAGTATAGATACATTTCTAACAAACTTGATCATCTAATTTTCAGATTCCCACTAGGTTGGAAACAACAAAATGAAAAGAGCGGGGAGTGGCTAGGTAGGAAAGAGCCTGTGATCTTGTTCACTGAGAACATTAAATAAAATGAGGGGCCTAGGCTAGAGCAGCAAACTAGCCCTCAGTTTTCTTATCTGTAAAATGAGGTAATCTGCCTAAATTAGACCTTTAAGATCTCTTTTCTCTCATTTATGCTGCTTCTAGTAATCTTAGTTATCAAGAATAACTAATCCTCCAAGGATAACAAGCTATATCTAAATGCATAATTTTTAAGATATGCTTTAATTATCCTACTTTATCTTGTCATTTCTTGATTTATTTCTCTTCTCTATTCCTAGTAGCACAGTTCTCGTCACACAGTAAGCACTTGATAAATGCTTTTTTTCATTTATTCATTAATTCACTCATTCATTCATATTCATTCACTCATTCTGAAGATCACCTGGCAGGATAAGGTACCAGACACTGAGGTCCTTGAACTAAAGTGCCAAGCATTCAAACTCTACTTCAGAGAGCAAAACTCCGATAGGCTGACCACATTGTTCGAATGCAAAGCATATTTGCCAAAAAGACTATTTTATGGAGAACTCAACAGGGCAAGCATTCATGTAGTGGTCAGAAGAAGCAATCCAAAGACACCCTCAAGGTCTCTCTCAAGAACTTTGGTGCTGATTGTGTGACATGGAAGACACTGGCACAGGACCACTCAGCATGGCATGTCCTCATCAGAGAAGGGGCTGTGCTCTTTGAGCAAAGCAGAATTGAAACAGGTCAAAGGAAATTCAGGATGCACAAATTTAGAGAATCCACCCCAAATGTTCACACAGACTATTTGTGCCAGACCCGTGATAGAGCATTCTGAGCTCATAATTGGTCTGATCAGACACATTGCAACTTGACTCTAGGACTGTGATGTCAGTTTAGTCCTCTTCAAGAATGAAGGACAACAACCAACTAACCCTGCCAATGTTATTGAGCCCGATTTCATAGGACAAAGATGTTGGTTGAGGATAAAGGAGGGAGGCTAGCGGGGTGAGGAGATGTTTGAGGGGAAATGGAAAGGGCCACAGGATACAGAAGGCTGCAGGCTGTGGACCACACAGTCTCTTCCTCCTTTCCTCTCTTTGGAAACATGGGAATTCCATGAAACTTTTTATAAATGATGTGAAATCACTAGATTAAAGTTAAACTACTCCATGATTCTAGGGCAAATAAAACCTCAAAGGCCTTTGGAGATAGACTCGATATTTTGTTGACATATTTGCAATCATGAGGACAGACTCTTTAATAATTCACCCTCCAAAGTTCTGATCTTTCATCTAAATAAAAAAATAAAAAGTTGTGCCAAGATGCTGGGTTTTGAAATTTCAAGAAGCAGCTTAAAAGTATTCTGGAAATCTGGGGAGAGTTGCCATCATAAATGCCACGTGATATTAAAAAAAAAAATCACCATAAAAGGATACAGGGCAATCTTGTGTGATTTTAATGTTTTAATAACTTTGTTCTAGGACTGCTGCCAGAGCAGGTTGGTTGGCCCTATCCAGAAACTATGAAAAATAACAAGACTGAGCAGACAGGCAAACCAGTATCTAAAGCACGGTGAGATAGCTTAAGAATTACATTGTTAACATTGCTAAGAGATGGAATAGTTCTTGAAATCTCTTGACAGGAGTTAATAGGTCATGGCTTTCCTTGCCCTCCTCCACACACATTCAAAACATTTCCTTGGTTCCCTATCACTTCTGGAAGAAAGAAGAAACTGTCAATTTGTCATATAAAGCCACCCTCCCCCTCCCTTCCCTCTATGGGATTCCTTTCTATATGTCTTACTTCATATAACTCCTTTTCAAACCCAGCCCTCTTCCTAACTACCCTTTTTCTGATGAGGCATCACTATTATTCCAGTTATTGAGGTTCACAGCTTTGGTTCAGTCTTCTTGACTCCTTGTCCTTATATATCTCATTGTATAAAGAGATATTATAATAAATATCACATTATAATTATATTGCAATAATTCCTATGTTAATATATAATATTATTCTATCCCATTAGTTTCCAAGACTTAGCATTTTTTTCTTCATAGACTATCTCATCTATGTTCCATCTCTCCACTCATTCAGAACCCCCTCTAGTTCATACCCTCATTACCCCTAGCCAAAGTCAAGTCAATAGGTACTTTTATTAAACACCTACTATATGCCAGGTACCATCCAAAGTGCTAGAAATACAAAAAAAGGAAAAAAGACAGTCCCAGCTTTCTAATATGGGAGGCAACATGGAATAGCTCTGTACACGATATATACAGAATAAACTGGAGATTAAAAAACAGAGGCAAAGCATCAGCATTAAGGAGGAATCAGAAGAGACTTTCCTCAGAAGCTAGGACTTGAAGGAAGCCAGAAAAGCCAGACAAGGTAGCATAGTGGAGAGAGGTCTGGACCTGGAGCGAAGAAGATCTCGGTTCAAATCCCACCTTAGATACTAGCTAGGTGACCCTGGACAAGTCACTTAATCCTGTTGACCTCAGTTTCCTTATCTATAAAATGAGCTATAGAAAAAATGACAAACTATTCCATTTTTTCTACCAAGAAAACCCCAAATGGGGTCATGACATGTTGGACGTGACTGAAACGATGAATAACAAGGAAAGTCAGGGGGTAGAGATGAGGAGGGAGAAAATTCCAGGCACTGGGCCACCAGTGAAAATGCCTGGAGCATGAAGAGGGGGTGGAAGAAAGATGTAGGAAGGTCCTCCCTGCTCTCCCAGCACCTAACCCTTCTTCTCCGTACACAGCTGAAAACACACATCTGACCACATCATTTCCCTGTTCAAAAAGTTACCGTGGCACTCTCTTGCTTCCATAATACAGACTCTTCTTTGGCCTTTCCAATATCTGACAATCCAGTTTCAACTGACTTTTTCCAACCTTATCACCTATTATTCCCATCTATGCTAAGCTCCAGACACCTTGGCCTGCTCTGCACACAGATGATGCTTCCCACTCTCTCCCCCTACTCCCCCTTCTCATTTCTGCCACTTAGAATCTTTAGATTCCTCCAAAGTTCAATTCAAATGGCACTGCTCTCATGAGGACTTTCCAGATGGCCTCAGACCCCCAAACCACTGCCCCTGTCAGTCAAAAATTATGTCGTATTTACTTTATGCATATTTTCTATTTATTTCTAGGCATACATGCTGTCTGTCCCTCCAGTTGAGTGTAAGCTCCCCAGGACAGGGTTTCCTTAGTTCATTTTCTGTCTTAATATTCCTACTGCACTGAATAATTCCCATCACGTCAAAGGTGTGTAGTAAGTATTCATTGATTAGGCCATGCAAGTTCCACCTCAGTCCAATTGGACTTCTCTCTGGTCTCATGATGTGTACTACTCTTGTGTACTTTTGCCTGGGCTAGATCCCATACCAGGAACGTGCTCCTTTTTCTTCTCTGCCTCTAATAATCCTTAACTCCCTCCAAAGCTCAGCTTGCCTCCTCCACCGTGTCCTAGACCTCCTGCACATATTTTTATATTTACTTACTTTGTGCATTTTGTGCGTCTCCTTCCCCATCCCCACCCAAAGTAAGATGCTCAGTGTGCCAGGTGCTAGGGATAGAAGGCGAAAATGAAGCCTCCAGGGCCTTACATTCCAAAAATAAGAATACCTCTTTAAGATAATTAGAGGAAAAGAAATTTTAACTCAGATGAAAAATATGAAGACAGTAGATAATGTGAGCATCGAAATCATGCGTTTCTATTTTTGCCATCTTCAGTTTCCCTAAGGGTATAAATTTGGTCACCCATTCAAGAAGTCAGTTTCATTTTAGTCTTGCCCTGAGAGGGCCTGTATTTACCCCAAAGCAGGAAGGAAGAAAATCTGCAGAGTTGGAACATGGCATCCATGCAGATAAGGAATGGCTAGAAAAGTTCACCCTCTGACTTTAAAATTCTGTACCTTCTGCAGGTTATTAGTGTTCGCCTGAAACTTTGGACCATCCCTGCCATGCATATGGCCTGACTTACTGCAAAATAAACTCCTACAGATCATGGAAAGTCAGACGTTCTGAGACTGCAAAGTCACATTTACAAATAAATGGTCATGAGAGGTGAATTATCCACAAAGCCAGGAATTCCTGGGTTCAACTTCAGACTCAGATACTTACTACTTGTGTGACCATGAATAAGTCCCTTATCTTCCTGAGGCCTCAGTCCACTCATCTGTGATAATGGGAGGCTGGAGATTTGGACCAGATAGTCTACCAGCTCTAAATCTATGATCTTAAGTTTCAGAGAAGATATCCATTGATCTTCATTAGCTGGGAAAAGTAAACTCCTCAAGGAGAGCCCACTACACTAATTAAATCATAGGTCTAGTTTAAAAACAAAACAGCATCATCAAAGGTGCCCCCAGCTCAGTATTGCATCCCAGGAAACCCCCAATATGCTCAGTCTTGGTTCTGGAAACCTAAGCATCATCTAAATTTCATCTATTCTAAGAAAAAATATCAGTCAGCTGCCCAACCACCCTGTTAAAATAGCCCGTGGTGATGACCTCAGTCTCCAAGAACTCTGGAGGTAAGAGGGAGGAGATTACTTCCATCATGTCCCCTTGGTCACTTCATGCTGGCATAGGAGGAACAGGCTTCTGGAGGTGGTTTGGACAGCTGTGTGCCCTGCAGGAGGCTTGGACAGTGGGGTAACAGAGGGCAGAACAGCTAGCAGCCACATTGTGAAACTGTCTGGGGCAGGTGACAAACTCCCAGTATGGGATGGAGATGCCAGACTGGTCAAGGGAAGGGCCATGCCTGAGTCAGTTTTTATTGATTATCTGGAGGATAGGGGCTTGAAGGAAAAGTTGGTGACCATATTGATTTCCTCCTTGGTGACCTGCCAGCCCTAGGTGGTGAATTCTAGAAGGAACTGCCATTGTTGAGGGGAAGAATGAGTGGGAGGAGAGATTCACCAATGTATCCTACTGGTCTACCCCATTTAGCCATGCCTCCTTCGCAAGGAGCAGCTCTGGGAACACAGAAGGGGATAAAGGCAAGGAAGCCGCCCACTGAAATAATAGACCAGATGCTGGAAAATGATCAAATATGGAGAAACAACCTACCCATCCATAGGGAAAGAAATAAACCCAACCTGGACAGAATCCTAGGACGCCAGTGACAGATTTGCTCTGCTGAAAGGCTGACCTTATAACTGAGCTGAAATCTACTCTTCTGTGATTCACAGTTATCGATTTTGGTTCTGTTTTATCCAGCCATGTATTCTGTCTTCCACTTGGCAAGTCTTCAGAAAGCCTGATCTTGGGTCTTTTTCAAAATATCCTGCGGTTCATGACTAGGTTTGGAGGGTGACCAACACTTGCCCCACACCTGGCGGGACACACACCACTTTATCAACGTTCCTGTTAAAATGTGAGTCTTGTAATGGAAAATTATCCTCCTGATCCAGCCTCACCAGGGCAGGACACAAGGGAGACATCACATCCCTTGTTCTAGACATGGGACTTGTATAAATACATTATTACTCAAAGTCAGCTCCTTTGGCAGCTGTTTCATGCTATGAGTTCAGATCAGCATTGCAATCTACTCAACTTATCTTTTTTTTCTTTACAGGATCTATGTCCCTCCCATCCCCACCCTCAGATGGTTACAAGTTCAATGGATTTTGTTTTTATCTATGTCCCCTTGTGTTTAGCTGCTTAATTTCCTCCTCATCCCACCTTTCTAGCCTGTCAAGATCCCTAAATTCCATCATCTGAATCCACTACCCCAGGCTGCTTCAGAAATAACTCCCGTTCACATTTCACTTAGGAGTTTGCAAAGCACCTCGTATATATGAAGTCATTTGACCTTCACAATAACCCTGGGAGGCAGATGTTGATGTTATCTCCATTTTATAGAAGAGGAAACTGAGGTTTACAGTAGCTAAGTCATCCCAGCATAACATACTATTTCAACAACCTGAGAAGTAGAACTTATTAGAATGAATAATATTTAACTGTTTGATCATAAAAACATAAACTATTAGATTATTTAAAGCTTAAAAAGGGGAAATTCTTGGAGGTCAGCTGTTCTTAGACTTTTTGGTTTGGGGATCCCTTTTTTCCTCTCAAAAATTATTGAGGGTCCTCCAAAGGGCTTTTGTTTATATATTATATATAAATATCATTATATATGTTATATTACATTATATTATATATAAATATAATTACGTATATTATAGAGGGTTATATCCATTGATATTGACTATCATTGAAAGTCTAAGCATTATCATGAAAGCACTTCTGACCTTGAGGACCCCCTCAAAGAGTCACTAAGAGAACAGCTGCTAGAGGTCAATGACTCCAATTCCATATTTCACAGACAAAGAAACTGAGAGACAGGGAAGTTAAATGACCTCACCCAGGGTCATATAGGTCAGTGGGATTTGAACACACTGTCTTCCTGACTCTACATCTACCACCCTGTTCACTCTAACATGCTGCCTCAACAGCCCATATAGTAGGTTCTACAAACATTAATGAAAATCATTGTTTTATCCTCACAACAACTCTATGAAAGAGGTACTACTTGTATTAATGATAAACCCCTTTTATAGAGCAGTAAATTGAGACTCAGGGGTCAAATGACTTGTCCATGGTCACATACAGGAGGGTGGGGTGCTGATAGAAAGATGTATGCACAATACACATGTTTACTCGGCATTCTTAACATTTTGTCCATTACTTTTTGAAATCTAGGCAATCAACAAAACAGTAAGTCAAGCCCTGATTTGAAGCACTTGCCAACTTGCAAGGTGCAAATGCATACATTGAATATTTACTAATCAGCTCATACAACTAGTAAATGTAGGAGGTGGGATTAGAACCCAGGGACTCCAAATCCAGCACTTTCTCTATTCCAACACTTCTTCAGTCATGTGCAACCTTTGGAATAGTAATTTTGACAGCTCTTAAGGTTTTCCTCTCTCTCTCCCCAACTTCCTTCTGAGTTGGTGGCTATATGCCAGAGGGCTGAGGTTATTCAAAAGTCTCCTCTAGAGAACTGGAGAGGAAAATGGCGCATCTGTTCCCAGCAACTGACAAGTATTCATATACGAGCACATACCATATGTAGTCATAAGAGCAAATTTCACACCCAGCTGTACTTTTATAACTTTGGGCAATTATCATAATCTCTCTGGGACTCAGTTTCCTCTTGTGCAAAAATGAAAGTGAGATTAGATTATTTCAAAGGCCCCTTCAAGTTCTAAAACACTAAGAGAGTCTGACCAAGCCTTGTAGAAAATCCATCTTTGGGGTATAGGATGAGAGAGGAGTAATTGAAGGTAAGAGATAAGGAGTTCAGAGCCAATTGGAACAAAGAGTCTCTAGAAAGGGGAGGAAAGCCTAGCTAATAGGGCTTAGTTGGGGGAGGCAAGACTCTTAAAGAAAGGAAGGAGGTTCTCTAGTGTCCATTGCAGCAGAGAAGTCACAGTCAAGGACAAAGGAAAAGTGCCACTGGATTTGGCCATAAGGAAGTCAACAGTCATAGACTTAGAAATGATGGGCCCTGAGAAAGTCATCTAGGAGATCAGAACAATGGATCTGGGTTTAGATCCCAGCTCTGTTAACAATTGTGTGACCTTGGGCAGGTCTGGGCCTCTCTGAGCCTTGATTTTCTCCTCTGTCAAATGAGGGGGTTGGATTACATAACCCTAAAGATCCTTCTAGCTTAACATCTGTGACCGTGGGAAAATCACTCAACCTATCAGTCTCCATGTGTTTACACTGGCTACCTCCATGCCTTGTCCCCCTCCTCACCTCTTTGGCTACCTTCAAGACTCAGCTCAATTCCTCCTTTCTGCTCCTTGTCCCCCTAGCACAGCTGGGTGTCTCCCTCCTGAAATCAACTGTCATCCACTCCGAAGACTGAAGATATCTCATGTGTGAACAGTCATTTCATGTTGTCTCTCCCATCAGTCTGGGAGCCCCTTTGAGGGGACGGGCTATTTTTGCCTTTCTTCGTATCCTCAATTTCAAGCACAGTAACCAACACAATAACAAATAATAACGAGTAAATAAATAACATAATAAATAAATGCTTGTTGACTCTCTGGACCTCATTTCCTTATCTGTAAGAGCAGAGGGTTGAACCAGATGGCTTCTGGGGTTCTTTTCCAGCTCTAGAGCTTGGGTCCCATCTATTCCCTTGTATACCTCAATTAACATCTCAAGCCTCAGTTTCCTCAAATGTAAAATGAGGTGGTTAAATGAGATACCTTCTAAGGGTCCAACCTCTATGTTCCTAGCCCAGATATCTCATTTTATGGGAAAAACTGAGCATAAATGGATGAAGCTGTTTGCCTAAGGCCACATACATACTAAGTGGTAAAGCAGGGATTTGAACCCAGATCCACTACCTTCAAATCCAGAGCTTCTCCCACTGTGCTATGCTGTTTAGAAGAGTGGGAACATTTAAAAAGAAATCATATTTTTATGAATTTTCATCCTATAGTCTCAAAAAAGGGGGCCCTAAAAATACACATTTTAAGGTTAAAAAAAAACCACACACATATTTGAAACTAGAAAGAAGAAAAGATATTCTAGCACTTTAGAGATGTTTATTAGTATTTGCTAGATGGTGTGGTGAGTAGAACACCAGATCTGGAGTCAGGAAGACTCATCTCCCTGAGTTTAAATTTTGCCTCTGACATTAGCTGTGTGACCCTGGGCAAGTCACTGCACTCTGTTTGCCTCAGTTTCCCCATCTGTCAAATAAGTTGAAGAAGGAAATGGCAAACCGCTTCAGTATCTCTGCCAAGAAAACTCCAAATAGGGTCACAGAGAGTTGGAAACAACTGCACAATAACATCATTATCATTTGCTCCAATTAGCAAAAAAGATAGAGGAAGGAGAAGTGAAAATGATCAAAGGTTTACTACTATTTTCAAACACCTCTCAACTCCCCACTCGGACCACATCTGATAAGACTGTAGGAGGGATGGAACCCAAGTCATGGGAGGATAGGATTCCAATAACACCATTAAGTAGCTGCTGAGATGAAAGAGTCAGGCAGTCAAGGAGCACAGATTGCCATGAACATGACACAGGCAGATAGAGAGGTTTTCTGTAACCTTGACAGTTCCCAAAACATCTCTTGAGAGTTCTGAGGCAGGTCACTTGATAGTGATAAAAATGAGAGGAAGTGTGGAATCCTCTAAACAGAACTGGCCTCTCAGTAAGAAGACCCTCTGAGAAAGGCTGGCTTGGCGAGTCACTCGGCAACTGTGGCTGCCTCTGAGTGGAAGGACAAGAGCAGACCTCCACTGGTGGAGGGAATTTCCTTACAGGAATTCCCACCAATGAAATCCAAGTCCTGTGACATAATAAGAACAATAACTTATTATTATAACTATATACACACACATACATACATACATATATATATATATATATATATATATAGGAACAGTAACAAAAGTTGACTTAATGGCTGTTGTCTTTTGCAATCAGAGTCCCAGACAGACATCACTATGTTGGGGTGAAGGTACAGTGTGTCTAATTGTGGTTGATCAGACCAATGGGAGCTTGGAAGGCTCCACCACAGGTCAGGCACAAATAGCCCGTATCATAACTGACTTTATCAATGATCTCATTGGGTCCTTAAAAATCACACAATGATGGCTCTGACCATGATCATTCCTATTATACTATTGAAGAAACTGAGGTTCTGAAAGTCAGCTATTTGTTCAGGATCACTCAGCTAGCAAGGGACTGAGGCAGGACTTAATCCCAGGTTTTCCTTACTCTAAGATCAAGCTCTGCCCACTTCCTCACCTTCCTCTCTATCCCTCTCTCTGCCTCAGTTTCTTACTGTGAAGAAGGAGGGTGTTGGCTTAGAGGGTCTCTGAAGTCCCTGATCTCTGATAATTAAAAGGTCCAATAAATGCAGCTGTGAACATTAGCCTCTCTCCACCAGCAAACATGCTAACACAGAGATATACCTTGTGAAATCAGATAACTTCCCCTGAATTGGGCTGAATTCCAATCTACATTATTCATATAATTTCTTTGACCCTCTCATATTCTTTGTTGTTTCATTTTGGTTTTTTAAAAAGACGTTCCTTCATATTGTTGAGGGAGGGGAGGGAAGGTTGTTAAACCAAACCACTTTCATACCCATTCTTTTTGGGGTGGACTGGCTTCACCAGCTAAGGGGGAAGCTTGTTCCTCTGAGTGTTAAGGCAAAAAAAGAGGTTAAGGCTTGGTATTTCCTCATTATGAGTCAGAAATAGGGAAGGGAGGAGCAAGTCAGAAGACTTGGATTCTGTTGCTGATCTTGTAAATACCTATATGACCTTTCTTAACCTCAGTTTCCTACTCTGTAAAATGGGGAAGTGGAGGGAGGGGATAGACAACATGTTCTCCGAGCTCTCTTACTGCTCTAAAGCCTACAAAACATAAACTATGTCATTTAGACAGAGGTCATTAAGAAGGTTATAGACAACCGTCTATCGAGGGATGTCTGAGTCATTCCCCTGTCTGAGGGCTGGAGGCCAGCCCAGGTGATTTCTGGAGGTCTCTTCCAGGATCAGCTTCCAGGATCCTTGCTTCTGTGTATCTGGGCCAATTCAAAATGAGCATCCCAGAGAACAATTTTAAAGTAGGATGTGAGGACCTTTTGTAGCTTGGTCAACTTCACAAGCTCCCCAAAGATCCATAAGTATGAGAACATGGGTTGGGGGGAAAGAGAAGGGGGTAATGGAGCGGAGGAGGGGGCAGGGAGGTAGGTCTATCCAGCCTTTGGAATACACACACACATACACACACACACACACACACACACACACACACACACACACACAGATAAGCTGGGGACCTATAATACCCTATGGAGGCAACTTAGTATAGTGGAATGAATACTAGGTCTGGAGTCAGAGGTTATAGGCTCTAATTCAGCCTCTGATGTTTACCAGCCTTGTGAATTTAGATTGGTGATAACCTTCCAAGTCTCGGTGTCCTCAGTTGTAAGATGAAGGAGTTCCACAAAGGGGCCTGTGGAACTCATGATCCAATGACCCCCCTGCCCTGTAGGGGCCACACATAATTCCACAATCCATCTGTTCAGAGGGTCTGGAGGGCCCAGAATTGGGTGGTCACAGAACGGGTTAGCCAGTGAGGGTACATTCCCAGGCAAAGTTGCCGTGAACAGAGAGCAGATACCCTCATTCTTGGGAGGTCCCCAGCTGAATGCCAGACAGGTGTGGACCTTAGACCTCTTCATTCCCTGCAAGAATGCTTATCATGCCAAAGAGAGCTCAAGTGCTCACTCCAGACCTCTCTGAACAAGAAACCTGCATTAGGATAAACACTTTGGAGGCTGGGGGTGGGGAGGGAATACTCCCACCCACCCACTGATTCAGAGAGAAATGCTTGTGAACACCTTGGGAGAGATCTGGAAAATGAGGCTTGTGGGGTTTTTCTGTCTGTATCTCCAGCAACTTAACACAGTACCTGGCACACACTAAGTACTTAAGAAATAAATTTTCATTCATTCATTCAATGCAGAAAGAGAGTTAATTTGGATTCAGAGCCCTGGGCTTAAACCCTGTCTCTGCTCTTCAATGTCAGCAACTCCAAGGGGCTATATTGCAAGGACAGTGCTTTTTAAAACCTGAAATGTTAGCAAAATGAGTTTTATCATCACCATCGTCTATTATTTCTGACTATTTCTAAAATAAGAATGCATCAAGGTGTAGCATTCTCTAAGGCCCTGGGTTCAACTCCTCATTGGATGCTGTGTATCCATGTAACCTGGTATGACCCAGGTGACTTTGGGCAGATCACTTCATCTCTCTCTAAGCCTCAGCTTTGTCTTTAAGTTGGAGAATGGGGGCCATCTCTCGTCATCCTGATCTGTATCTGGTTACTGGACCTGATGGCTCAGGAGGAGAAAGTGAGGCTGGTGACTTTGCACAGCCCTGCCTCACTTAAATCCAATTCACTTGCATGTCACAGCATCACCTTCCTGATATCACGGTCCTCTTCAAGAACCAAGGACAACCCCCCCCCCCACTCAAGAGAATGTGGCATATGCATGTGATTGGGATATGATTCCATCCTAAGAAATATGACTTTTAAAGAATGCAGAGAAGTATGAGAAGATAGGAGAAGTTTAAACTAAGCTGCCCTCTGATGACTTTTCCCCCAGATCCTATAATTTGGATCTAATATTCAGGTAGGTAGTTGCATTGATTAGAACACCAGCATTGGGGTCAGGAAGATTTGAGTTCAAATCCACCCTCAGACGCTAGCTGTATGACCCCAGGCAAGTTACTTAACCTCTGTCTGCCTCAGTTTCCTCATCTATAAAATGAACTGGAGAAGGAAATGGCAAATCACTGTAGTGCCTTTGTCAAGAAAATTCCAAATGGGGTCACAAAGAGTTGGACACAATTGAAAAATGGCTGAATATATTTCAGATTGTCTGCCAGACAACTGAGAAAAAAAATTGGAGGATGGCTAAACACATTGTGGCATGGAATACAACAAAGCATTGTTGCACCATAACAAAACATGATGAGGAAGAATACAGAAAAAAACATATAGGGGCAGCTAGGTGGTGCAGTGAACAGAGCCCTGCTCCTGGCATCAGAAGGACCTGAGTTCAAATCCAGCCTCAGATACTTGATACTTACTGACTATGTGACCTTGGGCAAGTCATTTAATCCCAATTGTCTTGCATTCCCCCCTCAAAAAAAATATATGAAAGCTTATGTGAAGGCTGCTACAGACACCAGAAGCAGAACCAGGAAAATAACACAGACCACTGCAACCACAACATACATAGAATAGCAAACACTGAAACTATATGTTGTGACCATTATAACAACCAAGCCTGGCCCCAAAGAAGATCTGACAATGAAATTTCCTTGCTCCTTTGGTCAAGCAGGAGACTACGGGTATGGAGCACCCATGAGAGGGGGCTATTGTGCTGACCAGCTTCTCCTGAACCACTCTCCTCTGGCCTCTCTTTTTAGTTTCTTTATAAGGGATGGCTTTTTGGGTGGGGGAGAGGGGATGGATATATTAAAAATTAAAGGGGAATATAAAAATGAAAAAAATTTTAAAAGAATTTAAAACACTTTTACGTTTGATGATTTCAAATCTTGTGGTTCTCATCCAATAATATAATTTTATTTGTTTGCAACTGAATTTTTTTGTACATTGCGGATGGTCTGCGCTTTGTTTTATCCAATGTTCAGTTTAAATTTCCCTCCTCTGTATTCCAGGCCTGCTCTAGTGAATCCTCTTTTCATTCTGAGCTATCTGGCTACCAGACACAGACTGCTGAGTCAAATGAAGTTAGGAGGCCATCAGCTTCCAAATAAAACTGTTGATTAAAATGTCTTGCTTACCACCCCCACCCCATCCCCAACACTACCCCCAATCCCAATCTATAAATCTTGTGCCATGAAGTCCTTCAGTCCAGACTCTCTTTAATTTCTTTCTACAGAAACATGAACTGCTGTACAAGACGGCTGGTTTTAATGAAACACAAATAGCTCCTTCCCATATGTTGGCCATATAATAAAACAGGCTTTGTGGCAGCCTTCAGCCTTATTGTAAATGCTCCAGGACCTCCATTCATTTTCAGGATTGCTCTGGGACATGAAGTTTACCCAGTTCAGGAGTAGGGGCCAGGGGAAGGGGGAAGGGAGACAAGGCTAGAAAGTGAGGCAGGAAAGACATTAGCTCTTGTCTGTCTATGAACAAACTCGAGCAGGAAATGAGAATGAATGAGGAGTCCTCCTCCAATTTATGACTGAGGCCAGAGTCATAAAGACAAACATAAGTCAGTGATTGGAAACCTATGGGATGAAAAGAAAGGAAGCAGCCCCATGCTTCACACAGCTCTCCCAGGAGGAAGGTAGTTTATAAGCTTGTAGATTGGGGTATCGCCAGTCCCCTGAAAGAAGTATTACACATTGGCCTCTGAGAGTCGCCCAGATGTGCAGCTTGTCCCAAGAAAGTATGGGTATAATAAAACTTATCCTATTCAAAAGCACACACACACACAGACACACACACACACACACACAGAGAAAGCAAAAGATGCTTCTAACTGTGATTATTCCAGCAAATGGAATAAACAGATGGAGAAAATTAGCAGGTAGCAGTGAATATAAATACTTAATTGAAAGGTAGTACCTTGCTCATGTCAGAGAAAGAGAGTGTTTCATAGCCCAGAAAGCTTGGGTTTGAGTTTCGGTGAGTCTGTAGTGGAACCTGAGGTTTTCCCTCACTATGGTTTTTAACCAAAGGAAGAGAAAAGTGGGAGAAAAAGGAGCACAGAAGAAAATGTCTTTTTCCAGCCCTACAAAGGAAATAATAGCAATTTTCCTTAATAAGGATGGATTTTATATTTCAGTCGATAAGCGTTTTTTAAATGCTTACTATGTGTCAAGCACTGGACAAAGCTCTGGGAGAAACACAGACCCTGCAAAGCTAGCCCCTGCTTTTCTGTGACACGTTTTCTATAGTTAAGAAGCCTTTCCAGGGAAGCAAGGATGGTAGAGGGGAAAAGGCTGCAGCTAGGCAGTCAGAGCACCTGGGTTCAGATTCCATTTCTGATGCTTATTATCAGTGGGACATGTAAAATGACTGGGGCTAGGGAAAGGAGGCAGGGGAGGAGGAAGTGTGGGTGGACATGAACTTGGACTCCATGGCCTCTGAGGTTCCATCCAACTAGGCTCAAGTATCACAGAGTTCATTGGCATTAACTGGGTCAGTTTCAAGGGCAGGGCATGTAGGGAGTACAAGAGAAGATGTAAGGAGAGTTAGTCCTAGGATGCCTAGAAAGTATTGCAAAGAAATTTGTGCATCACTGGGCAGACTTGAAAAGTGGATTTAAAAACAAAACAAGAAAAATAGTTAGCTATCTGTTCACTGATCTTAGAGTAGCATCATCTGCACTTTGAAAAGGTGCAAGCAACCTAAACATGCAGCAATAGGGGAAGAGTTAAATACAATGAGGCAGATTCATATTAGAGAATTTGACCATTAGGAGGAATATGAAGAAACTGGGAAAGAAAGACCTTTATGAAATAATGGCATAGGAAGGAAGAAAAAACCAGCAACAGAGCCCAAAGAAAAGAATCCACATTGACCACAAGCATGTATCAGGAAAAGAGAATGAGAAGGGATAGACAAAGAATTCTGGCACCCAGCTGGTGCCTCTGGGATAAATCGATTAATTTAAAGGCAAACTGTTACTAAACAAGTTTACTTGGTTACATTGTTGCTGTTTTAATAAGCCATTTATTTTAAGAATAAGAACCCTAAATGTGCTTAGCAACTTAATGTAGCATCAATTCCTTAGCTCAGATCACTAGTTTTCTTTTTTACATAATTTGTAATACTTAGCAATGTTCTTAAATAAAGAGTTCACTAAAACTTTAGAACACATTGCTAGCCTGTGAGAATGAAGCCAGGGCAGCTGAGCCCTCATTTTTAATTGTCATGATAAATGATCATCTAAACCACATTCTAGCTGTGTGACCCTGGGCAAGTCACTTAACCCTGGTGGCATCAGCTTCCTCGTCTGTCAAATGAGCTGGAGAAGGAAATGGCAAACCATTCTAGTATCTCTGCCAAGAAAACCCCAAATGGGGTCACGAAGAATTGGACATGACTGAAATAACTCAACAATAAATCCATATTCCGAACACGGTTTTGCAGAAAAACAAGAGGACAGGGGTGGGGGTGGGGGTGGGGGGCTGACTTTCATTTATTTTTTAAATGAACCCAGGATTTCAGAACCATAGAATTCCTCTTTTCACTCAAGGCTCATTCAGGCAGCATCTTACACATCTGCGTGGAGTCTTTTCTGATCTCAACTTTCACCCCCACCCCAACTAGCATCTCCCCCCCCCCCCGCTTCTAATGCCTCCTAAACTACAACATTGGAGTAATCATAATTCTTACCTCCCAAGTCATTGTAAGGTTCAAATGAGATATTTATAAAGTGCCTAGTACATAGTAGGCATTTAATAAATAGTTGTCTCCTTCCTTCTTCTTTCCTTTCTTTTTTTTTTATTTTAAATAAATTTATTTAACTTTTTACATTCATTTTCACAAGATTTTGGGTTCCAAAATTTTCTCCCCATTTGTGCCCTCCCCCCTCCCCAATACACTGGACATTCTAATTACCCATATCACCAATCTGCCCTCTCTTCTATCATCCCTTCCTTCCCTTACCCCATCTTCTCTTTTGTGCTGTAGGG
>CM053770.1:274998231-275030295 GCA_028658325.1 Potorous gilbertii | reverse complement strand
CAGAGGCCTTGACTCCTATGTCTTTACCTGATGGTAAGCATATCTCTTCGTCCTCAGAGAGGAATGGCACAATCCTCTGGTCACCAAGAAAATAACCTTCTATGGTCTTAGTTTTTTTCCCTTTTCTCAGCATTTTCCCAGCCAGTTACTTGACTTATGAGAGTCCTCTCCACCCTAGCCTAGGTCTGCCCGAACTAGTGCTTGGGGTCTGAGATTCAAATGCTGCTCCCCAGCCTCAGGGCTTTTGGCGGCAGGCCTGACTGCTCTTCAATGGGAGCTTATCTGCTGGTTCTCAGGTGGGGGCAGGGCCGCCTCTCAGGCTCAGTTCCCTCAGGGGGTTTATGCAGAGATCTCTTGCAATGGAGACGCCGCCGCGGAGCCCCTGCCCAACCCGGGAGTCTCTGGCGGAGCTGCCTCCGCCTCACCTCTGCCGCGGCCGCTGGGGGTCCGAGTCCCGGAGATACCCCGCTCCCCTCTCAGCCCGTCTCTCTCAGTGACCTGTGCGTCTGTGGGTGGAGGGACCTTCGCAGCTGCCGGAGATTCAGGTCCCTGACGCCTGCTTGGGCCTGCTCACTCCTCTCAGTGCTGTGGGGCTGGGGCGGGGGAGGGGAGGACTCCGCTCCCGTCCGGGGTACCTTTGCGGTGGGTTTTTCAGGGCTCTCTGCAACGGAAATCTCCTTCACTGTGTTTCTGCGCAGCTTCCACTGTTCCAGGATTTGTCAGGAGTTCTTTTTAGAGGGAATCCATGGGCTGTGGGTTCGGAGCTAGCAAATGTGAGTCTTTCTACTCTGCCATCTTGGCTCCGCCCCCTTTCTTTCCTTTCTTACTTCCCTTTTCTTTCTTTCCTTCCTTTCATTTATTTGAGTTCCCTTGATATTTATTCTATATGTATACTCATATATGGTCTTGCTGTCTGTCTCAGAATGTAAACTCTTTGGGAATAAGGATTTTTTTTATTCTTTATTATTCATATCCACAGTGCTCAGCACATATGTAGGTGTTTAATAAATGTCTGATTCTGATGAAGTCAACAACCAACCACAATTTCAGAGAATTCACGATAAAACATGCTGCCCCTTCTGAGAGAGGAGACTGACACTGTGCAGAATGAGACAAAATGCATACATATACATGTATACATGCATGTAAATACACACCTGCATATACATACATACATACACACACATATACTTGGTATGGCCAATGTAGGATTTCCCCCAACTTGTCCATCCATGTTTGTAATAGGGTTTTTGTTTTCTCAACAAAGATGTGAGGAAAAAAGAAGGTGGGAGGGGAAGAAGGTAGATGTTGGTTTGAACATAAAATAAAACTTAATTTAAATAAAACAAATGTCTGATTGGTTTATCTTCATATCACTTATGAAGTAACCAATGGCAGGGGACAATGGAAAAAGGCTAGATATTAAGAGGCAGGATACCAGTGTATTGCTTGTAAATTTTGACCTTAAGGAGGTCACTTCACCTCCTTCCATTTTTTTCCTCACCGACAGTGATAATATTTGTACCACCTGAGTTCACACTTACTAGCTGTGTGATCCTGGGCAAGTCACTTAACCTCTATTCGCCTCAGTTTCCTCAACTATTGTTTGGTTGTTGTTCTTATGACATCACCATGAGAAACTCAAATTTCAGTGTGTCCAACCGTGGAATGCTCTACCACAGGTTGAGCATGGATAGTCTGTGTGAATATTTGGGGTGGATACTCGAAATTTGCTCATCCTATGTTTCCTTTGTGCCGTCTCAATTCTGCTTTGTTCCCCAACTGTAAAGTGAAGATATTAACAGCACCTTCCTGGCAGGGATAACGTGACATTCAGAGGAGATGATATTTAAAAGGCACTTAGTACAGGGTCTGACCCAAAGCAGGCACTATGTAAATGCTTGTAAGTAAAGTAAAGTAAAAATACTTTATTAAGTACCACTTTGTGAGGAATGGGTTTTACCCACCATAAAAGAGAATTACAATGAGTACGATGGAAAGAACACTGAACTTTCCAGTCATAAGACCCAAGTTCTAATTCCAGCTCTGACACTTAGCAAATTATGTAAACTTGAGCCTTAACCTCTCAAGGTCTCAGTTTCCCCTGTTGTAAAATGAGGGGATTTGACCAGATGGCCTCTAGGGTCCCTTCCAGTTCTACATCTCCGGCCGTACAATTTCCACCCATGCAGATGTGCTTAGGGAACTTTAAAATTCAGAAGCAATGATTTTGGGCGGTTGAAGCAGGCAGAGTAATGTGGCAAAAAAAAAAAAAAAATTACAAGATTTATTAGAATTAATCCATGCTGGGATTGTCAGGGACTCCTATGATACTAATGTAAGTCATGGGGTCAAAGGACCATGAGTCTTAATGAGACCTCCAGAGTCATCAAGTCCATCTTCTTTTACAGATATAAAAACTGAGTAATGGGAGGTTTAGTGACTTTTCTTCAGGCTTCACAAGCAGTAATTAGTGTCACAGGCTGAACTCCTGAGTCAGTGCCTCTTTCTATGGTATGGACCACACAACTTTCTCTTAATAAAACACCCACAAAGGAGCCCCATAAGATTCTCCTGCCCTCCAGGCTCCCAAAGACCCAGCTTTGGCCCAGACAACGTGAGGAGCATTTTTCTGATGATGAACTATGCACAGGCTGGCCAACTCGAGGCTCCAAGCTGAGTCCTGCTGTAATGTTTCCTGGACATCTGCCTCCAAGCATCTCTTGAAATTAAACAGAATCTGGCCAATTTGTGTGCTCTAGTTGGACTGAGTGTTCATCATTCATTCAGCCTTGTCTGTTCAGACATGTTTTGTATCATCAGTGGAAACCACTGAATATATGAGTAAAGATGGAAAGATGGGAAAACAGTTTCCTTCCTGCCTTCCTCCTTTATTCCCTCCCTCCCTTCCTTAATTCCTCCTTTTCTTCTTTTCTTTCCCTTCCTTTCCTTCCTTCCTCTTTCACCTCCTCTCTCCCTTCTTTCTTTCCACCTTTCCTTCCTTTCCCTTTACTTTTTTCTTCTCTTCTACCCTCCCTCCCTTCTTTTTTCCTTCTTCCCTCCTTTTTCTTTCCATTTTCCCTCCCTCTCTTTTCTTTCCTTCCTTTTTTCCTTTCCTTTTCTTCTCTTCCATCCTCCTTTCCTCACTTTGTCTCTGCCTACAAAGAGATCTTATGAAATGCCCACATGCTCACCTCCCTCTCCCAACTGTTCTACTTCTTCACCAGTGGCCTTGCCTACCTGGAGATGCCTTCACCATTTCACAAGGAAACCTAGCCATGATCACTTCACTCCCAGTCCAAGTCACCCAAAAGACCACTCCATCTTCTTCCCATTGGCCCTGCCCCTTAAGGTTTTGTTTGTATCCTTCTACTGTAATCTCCTCAAAGGCAGGGATTGTCTTTGGCCTCTTTTTGCATCCCTGGCACTTAGCACAGTGTCTGGCCCATGGAGGCACTTAATAAATGTTTATTGATTAACTGATTGAGAAGAGATACACAAGCATCCCAGGCTGCTGAAAGAGGTAAAGTCACAAAAAACCGTTAAGAACCCATTTTTTCTGGAGAAAGTGGGACTTCCTAGAGGATGAGATCAGAGACCTAGAATTGATCAGAAGAACATCAAAGGCAGGTAGGTCATCCAGTCCAGCTCCACCATTTTACAAATGAAGCCCTGCCCATTTACAAACTAAGCCCCTCCCCACAAGGCTAATCGACTTGAAGACCTCAGAAACTTTCACAGAGACAGGATTCAAAGTCAGGGCTTCCAAATCCAAATATGACCCATTTAATGGCAAGGACCCTGACATCTGAATTTGACCTGGATGATGATCACACTGGCAAAATATTTACCTTTTTACACAAACATAAAGTCACCCAACACCATGTCGCCTGTGCTTAGATCGTGGCCCATCTTCAAAATGGAGCTACCTCTCATTATGCAAATGCTGAAAAAGACCAGATATTCTCACAAACATTCCTGGTGGGTCTTTAGCTTTAAGTCAGGGGCCTTTGATGATATTGTTAATTTCAAAGGAGGGATTAACGACCCTTACCCCCAAATAGTTTTATTTCCCCTCCTGTTCTTTGATGCTTTCTATGTCTCACCCACCTCTGAGAAACAGGAATTACCTACCCCCCTACCCATCACCACCCAATATCCAATCTTCAACAGTTTGGGCCAAACAAAACACACACACCACCCACAGGGATGAGAATTCTTCCTAGGCCAGGGAGAGGGTCGAACAAAACATTCATCAAAACCCTGCCAATGGCAAGGAGTCTCCTTCCCTTGCCAACAAGACTTGGGAAAGTGCCCAAAGTGCCCACAGACTTTGAGAAATGCCAGGGGGCCATTCTCAAATCACCTTCTCTGCCAGCTTGTCTCCCCAGATACCAAGGAAAGGGCCCATTCTGTTCTGGTCTCTGGCTGGCTAACTCAATTCCACAAATATTTATTGAGTGACTGCCATGCTTGGCCGGATGTGGGCTAGATTGAAAAGGAGCAGAAGAAAACATGGTCCCATCTTACAAAATTATTGATTGTCTTAGGTGGGGAGAGAAACAGACTCAAGAAACAGTTAAATAAATAAGTGAAAATAATAAGTACCCCTCAAGAAAGCCAAAATGCTTTGTAATCATAATGGCTAGCATTTATATGAGACATGAAGCTTTGCAAAGACGATCTCATTTAATCCTCAAAACACCCCATTTTACAGATGAGGGAAGTGAGGCAGACAAAGGTGAAGTGGCTTGACCAGGGTTAAACAGAGAGTATTTGGGTGAGGATTTGAATGCAGCTCTTCTTCACTCCAGGTTCAGATCTCAATCCATAGGGTCCCCTTGGTACCATATGATCTCGATTGATCCTGACTTCAGTCAACCTTACTGCATATCAACCTGCCCAAGGTCAGCAATCTAGAAACTCCCTGAAGCAGTCATGGAGGCTGGGTTCTCCTGACATCAAACCCAACATTTTAGTCTACTGTAGCACTCTGCCTCTTACAAAGATATAACTCAGTAGGGTTCAAACATTTTTAACGTCAAAAACATTTCTCAGATTCCTATATGCCAAGTCACAACCATTTAGAATCCACCGAGGGAGAAGTGACCTCTATCAATTAATCAACAAGCATTTATTAAGCACTTACTGCATGCCAGACATAGTGAAAACACTAGGGGTCCAAAGAAAAAGCAGGAGTGATAACTGCCATCAAGTACCTTATATTTTAACAGGGTAAGCATCTATCTACATAAAGACACATATAAGGAAACCTTGGAAGACAAGGTCCTATGGCAGAGCCTTCCATTTTGTTTTTACATCATCGGAGCTTAGAGTAGTGCCTAGCACATAATAGGTGTTTATTAAGGACAAGGATTGACCTGTGATTTCATTGGTCAGGGAACTCTCCCAGTGCAGGTTGGCACCTTCTCCCCATTAGACCGTAATCTCATTCAGAGCAGACACTGAGTTTTAGGGGTACTGTTGTTTTGGCCTTTCTCTGTATATACAATACTTGGTGCAGTCCTTGGTGTTTCATAAATGCTAGCTGATGACTTCACAATGACATAGTGTTGGAGAGTTGACCCCATATGGGGTGGATACTCACAATTTAAGAACTGAAAAAGTTTAAGAAGCTCTAGGTCCTAGAGCACCAAAAGATAAAGTGATTTGTTCAGTGGGTGTCAGGGGAGTGGGATTTGAATCCTGAGCTTCCTGACTCTCCATCTACTTCATTACATTGCCTCTCTTAATTAAGAAAGGTGCTAAGTGCTTGCAGACAGGGAGGCAGCCAGAGATACTGCCCAATTCTAAGCTTTTACTCTTTTCCATCAGCCAAGTTCAGTTCTCCCTGTGAAGTTGGGGTTGCTCAGGGGCGACGAAATTTGGCTAGAGGAGGGTGAAATCTATACTCGGGCAGCATCTGCATCATGTTAAACGTAAAAGGGTGCAATCCGACGTGACAGCTCAGGAGTCTGGGAAAGGAGTCTTCTCTCATGGAGATGATTCCGTGTCACACAACTGTGAATGCTTGGGTGAATGTTCTTGTTAAAAGTGCTGGCCTTTGGGGGAGAGCACCTCAGCATCAAAGAGCCTGTCCCTTAAAGAGGTGCCATTGCTCCTGAAATGACCACAGGCCAAAAAATCCCACCTTCCCCCTCTTCTCCGAGGTCCAGGAGGCTTGGCACCCCTGTGCCTACATGGGCAAAGACTTATCAGTGGGATAAGAGAGGCAAAGACTTATCAGTGGGATAAGAGAGGCTACCAAAGAAAATGTATTAACAACAAATGATAAGATAGCTAATCTCAGCTGAGATAAAGCAAGGTCACAGCTAGGAACACATCCTGCAATGACTTGCAGGAAACTGGCTTGCCTAGAAAACTGAAAGAGGGATTAAGTGCAAAGCACACATATATTCAAATACCCTGGGTTGACAACAGGCAGAGTGGGGAACAGGGGCAGACAGGTTGTTGGCTGAGGAATGGGAAGAATTGGATTGGAGACCAAATGACTAGGCCAAGTCATTTCCCTAAGCTTCAGTCTCCTCATCTGCAAAATGAGTTTCCTAATATCTGTAGAAAGGCAACTGAATAGAGAGTTAATCTGGATTCAAGACCTGCTCTTGACAGATACTGGGGGGCCCTTCTGTATGATTCCCTGCCCCAGTGCCTTCCCTCTGGGTCAACCTTTCAGTCACCCTGTGTCTACCTTGTATGTGCATACACCTGTTAGAGTAGGAGCTCCTTGAGAGCAGGGACTGTTTTTGCCTTTCTTGGTATCTCAGACTTAGTGCAGAGCCTGTCACACAGTATGGCCTCATCCACAGAGTGCCCAGGTACTTTCCAACTCTCTGAGGCTGGAAATCCCAGCACAGGTGCTAATCTCCACTTGGAGGAGTTTTCACTGGGAGTTCTCCAACCAATGAAATCACACTTATGGTTTAAAATGAAAAAGTACTTCTACCACCTGGTTCACAGTGGTTTTCTTTTAACTCATGAATCAACCATCATTGATGAAGCACCTACTGTGTGCTTCAGTGTCTGCCCTGACTAATGGGGAGAGGGATTGAGGGAGAAGTTGCCAACCTGCATTGGGACAGTTCCCTGTACCAATGAAAGGTTAAGCTTGTGCTAAAAGTCGAGGATCAAATAAAGAGCACCCATTTAATAGCTACCAGTAAAGAAATGGGGTGGCTAGGTGGCGCCATAGTTCAGAGCAGGGTCTGGAGTCAGAAAGATCTTAGATACTTAATAGCTGTGTGACCCTGGGCAAATCACTTAATCCTGTTTACCTTAGTTTCCTCATCTGTAAAATGAGCTGAAGAAGAAAATGTCAAAACAGTATCTTGTCAAGAAAACCCCACATGAGGTCATGAAGAATCAGACATAACTGAAAATGATTCAGCTGCAGCAACAAAAGCACATCATCTGAAACCTCTCCAAAGCTTCATCAAAGACCCTCTTAAGGCTTCAATAGTATTTTGTCCAACCCTCTCCTTTCCATCATGAGACAGCTTGCTTTACCTGTACATTATCTCACTTGACCCTCACAATGGCGTGGGGCAAACTGAACCACTCTATTGATGTAAGATTCTAACCTATGCAGCACTTAATAAATGCTCACTCTTTTAATGAAAGATCCTAACTTATGTGGCGCTTAATAAATGCTCATTCTATTGATGTAAGATTCTAACCTGTGTGGTGATTAATAAATGTTCACTCTATTTATGTAAGATTCTAACCTATGCAGCACTTAATAAATGCTCACTCTTTTAATGAAAGATCCTAACTTATGTGGCGCTTAATAAATGCTCATTCTATTGATGTAAGATTCTAACCTGTGTGGTGATTAATAAATGTTCACTCTATTGATGTAAGATTCTAACCTATGCAGCACTTAATAAATGTTCACTCTTTTAATGAAAGATCCTAACTTACATGGCGCTTAATAAATGCTCACTCTATTGATGTAAGATCCTAACCTTTACTCCTGCGAAAGGCAATACCTGTCAATAAATGAGAACACGCAATTCACTCCTATTTTGGGATGACATTAAAGAAGAACCCAATGGGCACCGAACCCTTTCCAACTTCCTTGTGGCTTGGACCTTCCATATGTGTCATCTCCCCCATTACACTGTGAGTTCCTGAGAGCAAGACAATCTTCTTTTTCTATTTTTATCCCTGATGCTTTGCACATAGCAAACACTTAATAAATACTTCATTTATTTAATATTAAAAACAGCTGAGCTGGGATGGAAGCAACTTTCAGAAGGTTGCTTAGAGAAGAGAGAAAAAGTAGAATGTGGACTGCCCTCCACAGGAGATAACCGCAAGGTGTAACCTAAGCCTTGTAACACAGATTACAGCCTACATTAGTTGCTGGACTCAGAGAATCTCAGTTGGAAGGGACCTCAGAGGTCATCTGGTCCAACTCATAAATAAACAGAAATATCTCCCGTAACATCTGGCCAAGTGGTCACACCCAGCCTGTGATTGAAGACTTCAAGAGGAGCTTACTACCTTTCCTAAAATAAGCTATTCCACCTTCAGAAAGCTCTGTAGGGAAATTGTTGCTTATAGGGTTAGGGAACTCACTACCTATCCAAACCAAAAGCCATTCCACATTTGGACAACTCTTCATTATTTTGGAGATTTTTCCTTTTAGAAAATTTAGATGATCATCCCTGTAACTTTCAATCACCTCAAAAATAATTCACGAACTTGTTTAAGAGCCATATCTAAGCTTTATTGCTGTCCCCTAAAAGACCAAGGTCCTTGTCACAGCTACTGCTACCTTATTGTGTCTCCTGTTCATGAAGCTAGATGTGGGCTTCTCCTTCATCCCTGTTACATTGCATTTACCCAGTCAGGTCCATTACTTCAGCCCACTGAGATCTTTCTGGGATCCTCATTCTACTGGCCAACATATCAGCTCTGTGGCACCATCAAATTTGATAAAAGCTTGTCATCTAGACCTCCATTCAAGTCACCCATAAAAATGCTGAATAGTATAGTTCCAAGGACAAAGCCCTGCTCTGCTCCACCAAAGTTCCCCTCTAAGGTAGATATCAATTCAATAATCAGCATATTTGAGGTCCAAAACAACACACCTACCTAATGATACTATCATTCAGGCCACATTTCTTCATCTTCATGGGACCAGAGAATCAAGGGCTGGAAGCGACCTCGCACATCATCTGGCCTAAACTCCTCAATTTACAGATAAGGAAACTGAGACTCAGGTAAGTGAAATGACCTGCCTAGGGTCACATAGCTCATAAGCAGCATCAAGACCAAGATCCGAACCCAGGTTTTCTGAATCCAAAGATCTCCCCTCTGTGGCTTCCCAGGATATCACGTGACACTTGGACAAACATCTTGCTGAAAGTCTAGTACATTATGTCTGTGGTAGTATCTGGTTCTAATCTAATAATCAATTATTGATTGACCTGCCTCAAAAAAAATGGCATATCTTGTTCTTCAATAGTTCATACCAGTTTTAAGAGATTACTATTTCCCATTTTCCAAGGGCTCACAAACCATCCCTTTAATTACATATGTTGGAATTTTACCAAGAATTGAAGTCAAACTCATTGGCCTGTGATTTGAAAAATATACCTTTCTCTTTCTGGAAAAATGGGCAAAGAATTTCTAAGGCAGGAATTTGTGAGATTAAGCCTACTTGCACTTTCCTTTCCACTAACAAAAAAACAAAAAACTTTGGTGTTTGACTCAATCTAAAGGATGCAGATCAAAAAACAAGAAATTGCCTCTCCCTTGCTTTAAATGCAGTATAAATAAGGGCAAAAGTTTGGCAGTTTGGAAATGCAAAGAAACACAGGAAGCTTTATATGAACTGATGCGAACTGAAGTGGGTAGAACCAGGGAAACAACAAACAAATTGCAACAACTAAATGGAAATGAACAATAAAATGGAACCAAGACCAGGAAGAGAGGAGAAGAATGTACCTCTCTCCCCCGTCTTTGCTAAGGTGGGGAGTAATGTGTGTGGCACACTACATAATACAGTCAGGTAATGTGTTTATTCATTTTGTTGAACTGCTTTTCCCCTCTCCCTTTTTAAATTCTTTCTTTTTTTACAATGAAATACTCTCCAAGGAGGATGAAGGAGATACATTTGATAATGAAGACAATATGGAAAAATAAAATATCACTAAAATTTTTTTTTAATTTCCATTTTAATAGTAATAACAGAATCATGAAGAAAATGACTTTGGAACATGGAATTCATTGTTTTCAAGAGTCTTGGCTTTCATCTCTGCCCCACCCTGACCAATAGGAATTACTCCCTAAATGATGATGAAGCTGGAAGATAAAAATAACGGATGGCCCCTTTCCAAGTATGATCAAGGGATACTGTGTTGTGATCTTTTTCAGGAAGGGAGGAAAGTTGGCACAAAAAGACATCTTTCCAGCTTGAGGGAAAAGGATGGACCCTTCAGCATGGAGTGCAATTGATTATCAGCCTTCCTAAATGCTTCCAATAATACTACACTACAGTTTATACTTCCAAGGATTACTGGCATAAAGTTCGTTTAATGCCAGGTAGGGTAGCTTTCCACAGTCCCCAGAATGCTTTTGGGACCCTCTCTGCCTGCAGAAATCCTATCATCTTCACTCAGAGGTGACAAACAACTCTAAATGGGAATTTGAGTAACCATAATTCATAGTATAAATCTGCTGAAACAACACCAATAATTCCAAAATGATATATTTAAAAAAAAAAAACCAAACTGCATTGAAAGCCTGAGAGGCAGTGAGATATCACAGAGAGAGGAGTGGGCAGATGTAGGTTCTAATTCCACTTCTGACACTTATGACTTCTGTCCTTCTTGTATCAGATGTACTCTGCTTGGTCCCTAAGGACAGAGCAAGGGGTAGAGACCACAAGGAGACAAATTTAGGTTTGGGGTGAGGAAGAAACACCCAACAACTGGACCTATACAAAAGTGTAATGGGCTGCCTTGCAAGGCTGTGGATTGTCAAGCAAAGGCTAAGAGTAGTTTTGTAAATGGAATTCCCATTTGGGCACAAAACCAGTTAGGTGACCTTGGAGACTGGGTGAATGGAATTTTCCTGCTGACTCAGGGTCATCAGAGTAAACCTGAGTCACTGTGACAGGCCCTGAGGGTTAGTGAGGTAGATGGTCCTGGGCCAGCCCCAAATCTGACACACCCTGGCTGAGTGACCTTGCACAAATCACTTAACCTCTCAAAGACCCTAAGTTGTCTAGGGGTGTTGGTAAAGGAAACCCCCACTCCTTCCCTGAAACTCAACATCAATAAAATAAAATAAAATAAGTCCAATGGGGCAGGGAAAAATAGTAAATGAAAATAACAATAATATGAAAGTGAAACCTGTGTAAACCAAGGAAGAGTTTGGAAAATGCCCTTCCTTTTTATCATTATAGAGGTGGGGGGACTATGGGTATAGAGTGTTACATAACACCATCAAATAGGGTCCATGTGTTGGTGGGTTTAACTCAATTGCTATTTTTTCTTCTCTATTTTTTAATCTTGGTAACAAGAGAAGCCTTGATGGGTAGAGAAGGGCTGAGTGATATATCTGGAAATTAATACAAGAGACCAATTGTAGGATCTTAGCTTTGGAACTAAGTCTCAGAGGTCACTGAATAGGTTCCCCTCCTTTTACAGAGAAAACCAGGTCTAGGGACATCTGTCAAGTGACTGGCTCAGAGTCACACAGGTACTAAGTGTCAGAAAGGGAATGTGAGCACAAGTCCTCCATGACAATGAAACCACGGAAACAAAAACAGTCTGAGCCTCGTGTGAATGGTTTAGCCCTTACCGGCAGCCAGAGGAAAGCAATGCCCAGCACCACAATAATGAAGATGGTCTGGTGTGATAGAGAGGGGGCCATGAAGCCCAGGGCAACATGAGCCTCCACATTGGTGATCTGGTCAGGCTGCCTCTCTCTGCTTGGGCTAAGCAAGATGATCTGGAATTAATCACAGAGCAAAGCTCTTTACCTACAGTCACAGGGTGACTTACCTCCGCTTGCCATGGGCGTCAACCCGTCTCATTTTATAGCGGAAGAAATTGAGACTCAGGGAGGAGGAAGAGGGATGGGGAAAGGGAGCACCTATTATGTGTATAGCACTGGGCTAAATACTTTACAAAAATCTGATGCTTACAACAATCCTTTGAAGTAGGTGCTTTTACTGCCCCGATTTTGCAGTTTAGGAAACTAAGACAATCTGTGAGATGACTTGCCTAAGGTCATACAGCTAGTAAGAGTCTGAACTTGGACCTTTTGGATTCTGGGTCCAGAGCTCTATCAAGCTGTGTCACCTAGTTAAGCTCCTAGAATCACAGACTCAGCCCTGGAAGGGTCCTCTGGGTCCATCTAGTCCAATTACCCTTGTTTTCACAGAAAAGGAAACTGAGGTCCAAGATCATATAGGTAGTGCCACCAGGGGCAGCTCTACTTGCTCTGGAGTTAGAGCTCTTCCCCTTATACCCCACTGGCTGCTGGACCAGCAGCATCCTTCCAGCATGGCATTTCCAGAAGCCAATTTCTAATCAAAGACCCTGAAGGGGCCAAATGCACACTCTGGGGTTGGGAAGGAGGGAGGGAAAAAAATAAACTAATCCTCCCTTTGTTATAGCTCCAAAGCCACTCAGTGTCCCATAACTTAATCATCCCTGATCAAGAGAGTTTCAGGCCAGAGACAATTTTGCAAAATTCCAGCTCTGGCCCTCCACGTCATCCTTGTCTCTTCAATCACTTGTGAGCCAGCTGCAACTGACTTTGCCTTAATCAAACTCCAGAACTGGGTTGTCAAGCTCTTAGCTTAAAGCTGGACTGCCTTCCAAACATTAATTTAATGGATTTTAAAAATAGCACCAACCTTTGGGGACCTCCTGGGCTGCTCAGATGAAGAGGAACAGGGGAGGAGGATTTGCAAATTTTAAGGTTTTCTTTTTATAGGCTTCCTGCAATTTGGACCACCAGCAAGATTTACCCCCTAATTGCCCCCTGATTACCTTCTCAGTGGGCAGGGATCAAGAAACATAATTGACCTTTCTCTTCTTCCCATACAATTTCACAACAATAATATCCAGCATTTACAGAGCACTTTGTACTATCTCATTATAGGTATTATCATTCCCATTTTACAGATCAGGAAATGGAGGCCGACAGAGTCAAGTAACTTGCCCCACGTTTCACCTGGGAAATTACACCCTTGCTATACCAGAGTTAAACCAAGGGAAATATTTAAATATTAAAAACAAACAGGTATATAAGAGAATCACAGAGTCTAAGGCCAGATTCAACCTCAGGTCCTTCCTTCTGACTCAGCTGCCAGCAAGGAAGCTCTGTAAGGGGGTTTGCCCACCTCGCCCCCTTGTTTGGGCCCCTTTCCTCAGTTCCTCTCCCAGTGGGGGCTCACATCCTCCAGCTTTTTACACCATTAGTAAAAACCCATTATCAGGAAAAGATAAGATAATCTCTTAGGAACCAATTTGTAAATGACTGATAACTCTTAATAAGTTCCTTCTCCAGGGGTATTTATAGTTTATTAAGAGACCAACCCTTAAGTAAAAGGAATGAACTTCTAATTTTAGAGTTCCGGGCATCTCTGAATCAGATAGATGGGATGAGGTTGGTTGGTAAGTGGCTGTCATTTGTTTGACTGTTTTAGTGGAGGGTCCAGGAGATGGAACTTTGGAATGGAGCTGACTGTGGGCTCCAAAGACCCAGATTCAAATACTGTTCCCTGATGCTAAACTCGTTTCACTTCCTGCCTCAGCTACTTCCTTTCTGAGATGAAGAGGGAAGTTTACAGTCATCATGTCTCAGATTTGGAGCTGGAGCCTTTGAGACCCTCAGATCCACTCCCTTTAATATAAAGAAAAGCAAACAGGTCCCGGGGCAGTGATTTGTCTGAAGCCACAGTGCTAAGTATCTGAGGTAAGGTTCAACGAGGTCCCTTCTAGCCCCAGACACCGATCCTATGGGCCTGTTCTGGGGTCCTGACATTATAGAGTTGGTGGAAACAGACCTCATTGCTGTCCATAGACCTCTTTAAAGGCAGACAAAACTTGGGTCACTCTGGTCACAAACTGGCTGTCAAACTCCAGTCCCCAACTAGAAACAAGACCAGTCAATAAACATTTATTAAGCCCCTACTACCCACCAGGCACTGTGCTAAGAGCTAGGGGTGCCCATCAACTAGGGAAGGACTTTATATAATACAGCATATGAATGTAAAGGAAAAGTGTTGTTCCAACATTGCAGTAAATAGGTCGGCAGTCTTTTCAACACAAGCTCTTGTCAGCTCTAAAACTCTGGTCTCTCCAGTGACACGATTGCAACATATCCAAGCGACCCTGCCCAGTTGTGCACAAACTTATCATCCGTATCTTATGCTTTTGTCACAATGATAGAATATTATGATGATGATGATGACATATACAAAAAAAAAGATGAAAAAGAGGAATTGTAAGGACTGGTGGATAAAGCACCAGGCTTGGTGTCAGAAAGACTCATCTCCCTGAGTTCAAATCCTGCCTTTTACACTTAACCAGCTGTGCGACCCTGGGCAAGTCACTTCACCCTGTTTGCCTCAGTTTCCTCATCTGTAAAATGGGCTGGAGAAGGGAATGGCAAAACACTTCATTATCTCTGCCAGGAAAACCCCAAATGGGGTCTTGAAGAATTGGACACAACTGAAAAACTACTAAACCAAAAAGAATATGGAGAGATTTATATAAACCCAGTTATGCCAGTTACTACCTATGTGACCTTGGAAAAGTCACTCAATATCTCAACACCACTATTTCTTCATACTTTATATATGTGCACAGCTGTCCACATGTCCCCCCTATCAGACTGTTTTTTGTCTCTTTTTGTATCCTTAAAGCTTAATAGAAGGTCTGGAGCAGTGTTTAATGTTTATTCATTCAAGGATAAGAACTGTGTCTTTGCCTTTCTTTGTATCACCAGCTCTGGGCACTCTGCTTAGCACACAGTAGGTACTTAAGAAACGCTAGGTGGTGTTGGGATCTTTGCGAACCGAGGAGGTTGGATGTGATGACTTCCAGGGATGATTTTAGCCCTAAGTCTACCATCCTGTTGGCAGAGTGAGGCAAGCAGAGACAGAAGAACAAAAACCGTAGGAAAAAAACAATGGAATTCCAATGTCTGATGGTGGTTCCAAAGAATTGACGATGGAGCCAGTGCTGAGTGGACGCATGCAGCTGGCTCGGTGGCCAGGTTGGCCAGGCGCACATCTCATGTGGTCAGTGGTTTGTTTTGTTTCATTGTTTTCCTTTGTTATAAGAGAAGGTTCTATGGGGTGAGGGCAGGAGGAGATGACAGAAGCCGCCGGAGAATGAAAATCAAGAGGGACCCATTCCAAAATAGAAACCCATCAGATTGTGTCATTTTCCTTTTAAAAGTATCAAAGAATGCTCCTGACACAGCGGAGATAGCATCAGCTCTAGTCAGAAGACCTGGATTTGAGTCCTATGCTTATCATCTTGGGTCTGATGACCTCTGTGATGATCCTTTTTTGGAGCCTCTGACCTCTCTGAGCCCCAGGCAAAAAGGCAAGAAGCATTTGCTCAACACCCATGGTGTTCCAGGCACTGTGCTAAGCACTTTACAAATATTATCTCATTTAAGCCTTACAATAACTCTGGGAGATAGGTGGTGTTACTATCTCTATTTTACTATTTTTATTTTATTATTTCTTTTTTATTTAGTGGAGAAAACTGAGGCAATTTGAGGTAAAGTGACTTACCTAGAGTCACATAACTAGTCAATGACTGAGTCACATTTGAACTCAGGACTTCCTGACTCTGGGCTCAGCATTCTATTCACTGTGACACCTAGCTGCATCAGTTTCCCAATTTGTAAATGGAGGGGATGAAGCTCAATGACCCCAAAGGTTTCTGCCGGCTCCAGAACAAATGTTCTTAACTTTTTTTTCTATAACATGGATCCCTCTTAGAAGGCTGGGGAAGCCTAAGGATCCCCTTCTGAACAATGTTTTTAAATGTATCAGGCAAAATATGCAGGATTAGAGGCAGGTAGATGGCACAGTGGAGATTGACCCAGTAGGACTTGACTGGCTTAGGAGAAAGGAGAGAGAGGGAAGTACAAAGATCACTGATACATTAGGAAGGGATGAACAGAATCTCTTAAGTTTTCTAGGCTTTGAGCTTAAAGTTCTATGGGACACTTGGGAAAATAGGATGTTTCTTAATTAGTGTATCTGAGTTAAAAACAAGACTGAAAATGGTACCTCAGCTGGCTGAGTAGAAGCACTTGGAGATGCCCAGTGTGCTGGCTAAAGTGTCTTTACAAATGTGAGGCAATCCCTTATTGAGACAAGCACTGAAGCTGTCCAAAATAGGATCATCCTAGGTAATGAAAGAAGAATTAATCCTAGAGAAGGAGAAGAGAAAATCACGGTCCGCTGGCTCCATGGTGAAAGGTCAAGCAAGGAGCACTGATGGAATTCCAAGAAAATATAGCCTCAGTTATTTTTTTCCATGTAAATTGCCATTGTGAATCATTAGCTTGGTTGGGCTATTCCCCATGCTCTCTTTAAGAGATGTTGGTTTCATTGAGTTGTTTGGCAGAAGGATGACTCTGACACATTCCCAAATCCAGCTCAAAGACTTTCCATGTCAAATGGAACATGGGAGAGGCAGTAACTTGGACCGTGCTCAGTGACAAAGGGAACTGAGGAAGGAAAAGTTGGAGGGGAGAATGGAAGAAGAGGGGAGGATAGCATGAACCAGCCTCCACTTGATCCTACAATACATCTCCTCCTGGGTCAAGATCTCCCAACATGGAAGATAGATTGTAATCTTCACAAAATCACAGACTGTGAGTTGTAAGGGATTTTAGCAGCCATTCCAACCCATAGAAGAAAATGGTCCCCCTCATAACATACTCTCATGACATCTGACTCCTCTCCACTCACACCTTAGCTTAGCCCCCGGATAAGGTCTGAATGTCAAGAGATATTCTGGCTGTGACCCTTGGGAAGTCCCTTGATCTATCTGTGTTCCAGTAAACTCTCTAAGACCATGATGACAGAGAAGACTTGCATTACTAGAGGGAGTTTGCCCACTGGGAATTAGTCTAAAACTGATCTAAATTTAAATTTCTCCCCACTAGAATCCATCCTCAAACACTGATACTTGAGTGATTTTCTTTAACTGTAGATCTGACCTGTTCAACCAACTTCACTGGCTTTCAGTCTCTTGGAGGAAATACAAATCTTCTGCTCAATAAAGTCTTTCACCATCAGGTACAAATTTTCTGTTCAATAAAGTCTTTCACCATCAGGTCCCCAGTCTCTTTTCCAGTCTCATTGGATATTATACCTCCTCCTGCCCCTCTGTGGTTCGGTCAAACTGGCCTTCTCTCTCTCTCATATACAAGTCTGCATCTCCCACTTTTGCGGGATTGCACTGGCAGTGCCCCCTTGCTTGGAAAGCATTCCCTTCAGGAAAGCATGCCTCAGTCTCAGAGAACTCTCTATTTTTTTTTGTGATACATCTCAACTACTCTCTTATGCCTTAAACCTTTGCCAGTCCCCAAACTGCTTAGGGCCATCCCTCTCAAACTTGTGCATGTATTTATTGACCTTAAATTTGTATGTATTTTTATATCTCCTTGTTATCTCCCTCTTTAGAATGTAAGATTGTTGAGGGTAGGTATTGTTTCTTTATATTTTTATTTCTGTCAGCTGGCACATGGTAGGTGCCTAATTAATGCTTGTTGATTGACTGATACCCAACAATTACCCAACCTCTGCTTGGAGACTTTCAAGGAGGTAACAGTAGGAAATAATCTCTTGAGAGCAGAAATTACTTATTTTTTTAAAGCTGTATTACCTGGTACATGGTAGACCCTTACTGGATGCTTACTGATTAATGAACACAATAGTCCTTCTTATTCTCTACTTTTTACCATCCCCATCCCCAGGGAATGGAAAGAAGCAATAAAGTCAACAGGGCAAACCCAAGAGTTGTCATCACTTAAAGGACTGGCTCCATATTGGTTTGAAATGGCCTTATTACTTTCCAATCATAGGAGGAGAGGGAGGGGAAAGAAGAGAAAATGGAGTAAGATAATGATGGGGAAAAAACTAGCTCACACCAGATGATGGTCCATGACCAAACAAAATGGCTACGACGAGGTATGGAGGGAGAAAAATCAGAAAATCAGCATGTGAAGGAGTTTTTAACTCACATCCCAAGATCCTACACTTAGGGGAAGAATAGAGTAAGGTCAGATCTTTGACCAAATGGGCAGAGAGTGCTCCAATTGAGATTATCTCTGTCAATGTATATCTATACCTGACCCAAGTTCAGCGTTCTATCTACTGTACCACATAATCATCAATGTTTAAAAAAATTAAGAAAACAACTTCTTTCTACCCAAGTGTTTGGGAAGCATCATTTCCCAATGGATCTTGGGCAAGTCTTCCCCCACCACCAAGGTACCTAAAACATGGTTGTCTGACATCAATAGGCTTCTTAACAATTCTGTGGCTGTGGCTAACAACTTTCACAAGTTTCAGCCCCATTTTAAGAAATGTTGTCATGCTGACCCTCTTTCACAGCCCAAGAAGGCAACTCAGTATATCATCTGAAACTTGGGTTAATTTCCTTTAAATTTGATGGTACAATGGACAAATCACTTCCTCCAATAACAAAGATGTAAAAAATGAGGATCATGGACTTAAATTAAACATTTCCTCCTCTCATCTTGCAAAGCGGTCTTAATTAGATTTCTGCTAAATATTTTTCCTGCCTACAAAGTACAAGTGGGTTTGTTAGGTTCTGCCACTAACTCTACAGAACCTTTGCAAGTCACTTAGACTATTCTTGGCCTTGGTTTCTTCATCTTGAAAATGGGAAGTTTGGACTAGCTTTCAGGGACTTTTCCAGCTCTGGATTTGCTAACACTCAGATTCTGTAGCTCATAAAGCTAGAGGGTCTCTTAGAGGCCAAACTTCTCATTTCAGAGGGGCAAAAACTTGAGGTCCAATCAACCAGGGGAAGTGAGTGGTCCACAGTCATACAGCAAATCAGCCACAGAGCCCTGACCTAAAATCCAGGATCGCCTTCACAGTGCTTCACAAACAAATCTTGTTTCCCTACTCTGTTCTCTAATTGCCCATCTATGGTGAGGGGAGCCTAGATTTTTGCAGATTGGATGAAAAGGACGTTAGGTGGAATGGTTGAATACTGGGGCATTATATGGACCAAGGAGTTTCCCAGACTTCCTTGGAAAATGTCAGGCATGTTCTACTGCAAAAATTGCAAAGGGCACCAGTGCCATTTTTCAAGTCAACAATTTGATGAGCTATTGAAAAGATAATGATGCTGCACAGAATTTCAAATTGCTATTAAAATCATATTAAGCTTATAATGTCTATTACAGGTCTGCTCCTTCTTTCTCTTTCTACATCAATGAGAGTATTTTGAGGAGGGGAAGGGGGCAACAAGAAGAGAAAGGAAATTAGGGATGGAAGAAACCTCAGTTCCTATCCCTGCTGAGGTATTTACTGGCTGTAAGCCTGGGAGGGATTCTCTGAGCCTCAGTTTCCTCTGTAAAATGGGGCTGATGACACACTGTATTAAGAAGCAGCATGATGTGGTAGATAGAAAGCTGGCCTCAGCATCAGAAAGACCTACATTCCAGACCTATCTCTGACATGCCAGGAAATCACTTGATCTCTCAGTATTCTAGGTGGCTCTCTCAAGTGCTTTAAACATGCTGATCTCTACTGATAGAGGGATTTTTCTTACTGAGAGCACCCAATACCAATGAAATCAGAGATCCAGTGCAAAAAAAAAAAATAGACAGCGATCAAAATGATTGCTCACATGTATGTGAGGCAGGCTTTATGGCTGTAGAGAACATTTTGCAAACTTTAAAGAACTCCGGAGATAAGATAAAGAGTGCTGTTCTTCTGTATGTAAGTCAGGATGCTCCCAGGTCAAAAGACAGTGGTAACTGTCACCTGCTAGTTCAGGATCATGCAGCTAAAAATAATATCAACAGCAATAATAGTCACTAGCATTTGAGGGGCACTTTTAAGATTGCCAGGTAGTTGACAAATATCGTCTCATTTTGTATTCCTAACCTGGAAGGTAGGTGCTAGTATTTTACACATTTTATAGATAAGTAAATTGAGGTAAGAGTGACTGACTGGTGTCTAGGGCTAGATGTGAACACAAGTTGTGCTGACTCCAAATTCCATACCCTCTCCACTGTACCACCAAGCTATTAAGTTCAGGAGACAGGATTCGCACTTAGGTCCTGCTGATTCCAAAGCTCTTCCCCCAGTACTGTCTACCTTTATCTTCAAATCTATGAACTTTGGTTGGAAAAACTTCCTAATAATTGGAGCTTTCCAGGAGGGGACTGGGCTATCCCAAAAGGAACCAGAGGTCTGGAAGCAAAGGGTAGTCACCTACCAGGGTGGTATGGCATCTTCATTTTGGGTGGGCAGATCAGGAAACTGTCTAGTTCAACTACCTCATTTTATAGAGGAGGAAACTGAGGCCCAGCCCAGGAAATGACTTGCCCAAGGTCACACACATCAAGGGGAAGGAGGATTAGGTCTCAGGTTCCCCAGCTTCCCTATTCAGCACTCCAAGTTCATAGATCCATTACACCATGCTGACACCCAAATATTTTAAAAAGAGATTCTTATCTGGTTCCCAGTTGGACTAGATAGTTTATGAGGTCTCCTGACTCTAGGATTCTAGGACTGACTGACTCTCCCAATTGCCTTCCTCTATCCGCCTCAAAGAAATATCTGGACATTAATACACTGGCTCAAGAGGACACCTGGGTTCAAACTTCACCTTTGGCACTTACTACCTGTATGAGGTGGACAAGTCACTTAACTGCTCTCTGACTCAGTTTCCTCATCTGTAAAATGAGGGGGTTGGTTTAAATGGTCTCCAAAGTGCATTCCAGCTCTGGAGTCATGATCCTTTGAAAGTAAGCTGGGAAGAAATGATATTTATGTCATTAAAAAAAAACACCAAAAGGCAATGTTTGGCATTCAAGGTGGATTCAAGGTGAGTGGAAGGACATGGCACCACAGGAGTCTCGTGTTGACCTGAGGCTCAGGAATCTGTAGTTTTCTGCCCTGGACAAACAGGCTTTGCTGAGCAAAGGGTATCTAGTGTAGGAATTTTGCAAATGCTGGTTAAGCAGAAACAAAAAATAACCTGTTGAAAATCCTGGCCCAAATTAGGGCAAGCATAACTGAGGCTAGAGGCCCTTCTATCGATGGTCATGCCTGTTTCATGTTCTCAGCTCCACCTGGAAGGACAGGCTGACCCTTCGTTACTGACCAGCAGGAGTACTACTCACAGATGTTTGATAGAAACCAACCCCTAGGAACATTCCAGCAAACTCATCTCCTCCAGCGAGATGAGATCATCACCCCGCTTTGTTCTCATGTTAATGGCTGCCTAGGGGAGATTGAGCAAGAGGAGAGAGCATTTCAATCATCAGCTTCAGAACTCCAGCATCCATCCTTTTCCACCACCAAGAGTGAAGTTTAAGAGAAAGATGTAATGGAAAGAGCCCTGAACACACCCACTAAGGCAGGGGCAGAATCCATTCCGCCAGAAGAAAACATGAAAAACGTGGAGGATGGATGGACGAGACGTCCTGATCTCCCATGGGTAAACCCTGATAGAGGTGCTGCACACCTCTCGCTTTCTTCTCCTTTTCTATTTACAGCCTTAATTCTACTCACTAATGGAATGAGTTCATAAAAACAAGTCCTCAGATCACCCTTTGTTTCCTTCACCCCCTCTCTTCCAACCCCCTCCCCAAAACCCTCAAGTGGTGGCTGAGAATGATTGATATAGAGAAGCCTTAGCCAAGGAGAGAGAGAAGGCTGGAGTTGAGATCAAGAGAACCCCAGATTCTAGATCTGTTCCCCATTCTCACAGGTTCAAACCCACCTCCCGCAGGAGACCTCTCCTAATTCTCCAGCCTGACCTCCCACCTACACAGTAGATATCTTGGTTGTGCCTCAGGGTTGAGGTGCTGGCCCCCAATTAGAATGGGAGCTCCTTGAGGAGCTCATTAATTATTAATTAATAAGAATTAAATTATTTTAATAATTTCCTTCCTTTCCAAATGACAAGTATGTACATTTTCTTCCTCTCACTTCTATCCATTTAAAAAAAAAAAAAGGAAAAACAAAACCTTGGTAACAAATATACATAGTCAAGGAAAACACATTCCTACATTGGCCACCCAAAAATGTAGATCTCCTTCTGCATCTTGAATGTTTCAATTTTTAACCTTTCTTTGTATCTGTAGTGCTTAGCACAGCATTTGGCACACAGTACCATATGCAGGATCATGGATTTTGAGCCAAAAGGGACCTGAGAAAACTATCAAGTCCAATCCCCTCGTTTTGCTGATGAGGACTCTATGGTGGAGAGAAGCTAGATGACTTGCTCAGGGTCACACAGCTAAGAAGGATTTGACCTTAGGTCTTCTAGACACCACTCTGGCTCTATCCACTGAGCCTTAGTGTTCCTATCTGTAAAATGGGGAAAGGGAGTCTTGCAAATCTCAGCCTTGCAAAGTTCCAATGGGGATCAGAGGAAACAATGTACATTTTTATAAAATGTTCTGTGAAACCTAAAGCATTATAAAGATCTCAGTTTTCCTGTTTTTGTTTTTTAATGGTGGTTTAGGTTGCCTGAAAGGAGGAACTCCAGGTCCCTGCCCCACTCCAAATCTAGTCACTATCTGAATCCCACTGAAAACAAATAATTTAATTTGCTGGGTGACACCCCTGGAGAGGTTTGAAACCCAAAGCCACTCCCAGGAGTATGGATTTGGACAGAGTATACCTGAAGTCCCTTGCCACTGCCAGATATATGTACCTCTGCCAAACCAGATGCAAAGCCGAGGGTCACAGAACATATCACTGAAGTCTGGGGACATATGTGATATATATGAGACTCAGGCCTTGTCTGGTGTCAGGACTAAAGGACCTTCCTCCTCACCAGTCCCTGCTGCCTCCTGGAGTCACTGTTCAGCCACCATCCCCAAGTCAGTTGCTGCCTAGAAGCTTTGGGAAGATCACATCTAATTACCTGGGACCAGGATGGGATCAATTATTTTTAATGCTGGCTGCCAGCTGGCCAAATGTATTTTTTTTCCCTCTTCATCTAAAAGTTCTGTCTTCCTTCTTTCCTTCCTGGTTTCCTTCCTTCCTTTCTTCTTTCTTCCTTTTCTTTCTTTCTCTTTCTTCTTTCTTTCCTCCCCATTCCTTCCTTCCTTTCCTCCCCTTTTCCTCCCTTGCTTCCCTCCTCTCTCTTCTCCCTCCCAGAATGACCTTGTGTAGAAATTTTCAACTGCCAAAATAAAGAGCTACCCACCACCTGAAGGAGGTGACAGACTAAATAAGTAGAATGAAACAGACATTTTTGAAAGTGGCTAATATACGGATTTGTTTTACTTGGCTACACATATTCCTTACAAGGGTTTGGGGGTGGGGATGGGAAAGAGATACAATAAATGATTAACTGAAACAAAAATAAAATTTAATTTAAAGACAAACAAAAGAGCCAGACACCTATGTATAGCATTCCATTCCATTCCAAGCTTTATCTACTGTGGCACCCATATGCCTCATTCTGATAACTATTTCAATATAACTGACAGAGCTTCAAGAGGCAGCTAGATGGTGCAGTGGATAGAGCTGGAGTTAGGAAGATGTGAGTTCAAATCCATCCTCAGACACTTCCTAGATTTGTGACCCTGGGCAAGTCCCTTAACCCCTGTCTGACTCAATTTCTCCACCTATAAGATAGGGTTAATAATAGCACCTACTTCCCAGGACTGATGAAAGAATCAAATAAGATAATATTTGTAAAGTGATTTGCAAACTTTAACATACCACATACATGCTAGTTAATTACCTCTTGGTTTCCTTCGTAATCCTAAGTATTTTGTTTTATTCAGTTAAAAACCTTATTCTGTGAAGGGACTCATAGACTTCAACAGTCTGCTACCCAAGGGGTCCATAATAAAAAGTAAAGAAGTCTGTTTTTAGTTCTTTCTACTACACCAAAATGCTTGCTCCCTGCCCAACCACAGTTTTCACTTGGGTGTCAGGATGTTTTGCCTCACTGGAATTTTATTATAACACACCCAGGGCCTTTGTTCCAAAGAACATAGTCTAGATGACCTCTAAGGTCCCTTCTGACTCTGAAAATGTAGGAGATAAAAGAAAACAGGCATCAGTCATTTTTAGGGAGCCTTCAGAGGGGGACCAAAGACTGGAGAAAGATTTATCTTCCAGAATCCACCTCCATCCTGCAAATCTCAGGTCTTTTGGATATTGAAGTTAACACAAATACTAAAGAGTCATAGCAGGGACCATCCATCTTTTCCTATGCCCCACATAGAACAGGCCAGGCTAGGGGAGGTTTGCAAGTTACCCTGGCATACTTTCGTTATTTTTCAGATCACTGATTTTATTTCACATCCCAATCAGCTGTCTCCCCTGGCCATCTTGCCATCGACCCTGGCTTTATCCCACAGGGACTCCCCACCTTGCTTTGGCAGAATAATCAAATCCAGACCACCACTGTCTCTGAAAAGCAGTGGAATCCAGGGCCCTGTGGCAGCCCTCACCCTCTCTGGGATTCACCAGACCAAAATTCTCTTCCCTAGCCACCATTCCCTTGAATGTGTTAACTCCCTCTATTAGAACTTAAATTACCTGAGGCAGGCACTGTCTTCCTTTTGTATTTATCTCCCTGGTGTTCATCACAAGGTCTTTCATTCATTCCCTTCATTAGGACAAGAAAAGTCTCTTGAAAAGAAAACCAAGTAAGAACAGCAATTGTCCACCAATTTAAGAAGTGCCAGGGTATTGGGAGGTTAAGATACCTGCCCAGGGTTACTGAGTCAACAAAGGTCAGAGATGGATCTGAATCTGCCATTGAGGTGACATCATGTCACCTTTCAACAAGCCAAACTTACTGTTAAAGCAAGACAAAAACTCCTCCTCTAGGAAAATTTGGTTGTTGTTCAGTCACGTCCAACTCTTCCTGACCTTGTGGACCACGCTATCCACGGGGTTTTCTTGGAAAAGATACTGGAGTGGTCTGCCATTTCCTTCTCCAGTGGATTAAGGCAGACAGAGGTTAAGTGACTTGCCCAGGATCTCACAGCTAGCAAGTTTCTGAGGCTGAACTTGAACTAAGATCTTCCAGATTCTGGGGCTCAGGGCTCTATCCACAAAGCCACCCAGCTGCCGCCTTCAGAGAAAGTACAAGGGAGGAGAAACAAAACCAAAAAATGGTGGAGAAGCAGCTAGGAGAAATGAGGTCAGCTGCCCCTGCTTGGGCCAAGGTGTCCTCTATTCCTCCTTGGGCTCTGCAGATATCACAAGGCTGTCATGATGGCAATGTGGATAAAGTAAGATGTCAGTGAATTTCCAAGCACTGAGATGACAAAGTTCCATTGCTTTGAGACAGGGCCAGGCTCAGGGGAAGAGTGGGGCCCTTTTATTCAAAGTTTGTTGAATGAATTCCATTAAATTTGCTGCCATTAATTACTATTAACAGCAATGATAATAGGGGACATTTATGGAGTACCTCAAGGTTTACAAAGTATTGTATGTCCATGATCTCATTTAAGCCACACAACAGCCCTATTCAGTACCCTGAGAGGAGTACTACAGACATTATCACCCTCATTTTGTGGATGAAAAAACTGAGGCTCAGAGAGGTAAACAGTTCTATATCTCGTGAGTATAAGAGGAAGGATTTGAACCCAGGTCTCTCCTGATCCAAGTCCAAGTTTCTTTCCTCTTTACCATTCTGCACTGGAAATATACAAGACTGATAGTGAGACAGAGAAGAGAGAGGCTTGAAGTGATAAGAACCATGAATTACCGGAATGAGGTGATAAAGGCTTAGTTTGCAACAGGCACTAGAAAGGTTAAAACAAAGAATGCATGAGATATTTTGATGAGGTAACAGGAGTCAGCCACTCCCTTCCTTCTAACAAAAGGTCTTAACCACCTCCATGGTCCTCTAGGCCTTAGCATCTGCCCCATCTCTTCTCCTTGTGACGCCTCCCAGCACCATCATCTAACATACCTCTGTAACCCAGAGACCTCTGGGCCTTGCCATGTGTCCCATTGCTGCTCCCTTAAGATGTCTGGGCCTTTATAAATGATCACTCAAGAAATCTTGGACTTGGACTTTTGTTAACATCTTCTAAATCAAAATTACGCTCCTCTGTATAGTAAAGTACACTACTATTTAACAACATGAAGCTGTGTGACAATAAATAACTTTGTTCTCTCAAAAAAAAGGGCTCCTGAGCCTTGCCATCTGCCCTAAAGAAGAAGCTCCTCTTACGTTGGTCTCCTCTTTTCAGAGTGGGAGTTACTTGAGAGCAGGGACCTTTTATGGCTTTTTCGATTTTTGTCTCCAGCATTCAGTAAAATCTGGGCACAGTAATTACTAAATTCTTTTTCATTCAAGCAGGTTATAATAGCAGAAATGATCAGATTTGGGAGCTTTGACTCTTAGAGAATGGGACATAGATAAGAATAGGCAGGTGACTTAGAACTAGGGGATTGGAACTTGGGTGAAAGGTCAGGACTAAGATTGTATAATACCATACAATAGTTGGGAGTTATCCTTACTGTTGACATCAAAGTAAATGGAACCAGCTTGCCAAGGGAGAGAATACAAAGAAAAGAGATCAAGGAGCTAAGGCTCGAGTTGGACAAGGTCATTCACAGAATTTTAGTTCATCTCAATAATATATATCAAGCACCTACTCCAAAAGGATAAGTGACTATTTGTAGTATTTTCTTCACAGGGCAGTTGAAGGTCCCAAACAATGTAATGTACATAAAGTGTTTTGAAAATCTATTACTATTGTAACTGTACTCAGATTACATGACTGAATTTATGAGACATTCAGAACATTACATCCCAAAGGGAAACTGAGTGGTTGGATTTTGAAGAAAATTCAACAAAGAGGGGTGAAGGAGGGCATTGTGCAGGGGTAGCCATGAGCAGAACCAAAGCCAGAGAGGTGGGGAAAAAATGGAGGACCTGTCGGCAAGATGACAGGCTGTCTAGTTTGAATCCATGGTAGCATGTAAAACATTCCGGATATAGGCAGGGGGGCTGGTGCCAGATTTCAGAGGGCCATGATTAGTTACCTCCCAGCTCTGAATCTGTGATCTGATGATGGCCAGGCAAATGGTGACATCAGAAACAAGGAAGACACAAGTCTTCTGCTTTTTGGTAGACCAAAATAGCTACTTAGTGGAAATAGGCTTAAGGAAAAAGATAAAAAGTCTGTTTGGGGGCCCCTGTTGACAGCTAAAAGAGACCCTATGGATCATCTACTTCAATTCCTTCATTTGACCCAAAGGTTCCCTTTTACAGTCTGAGAAACCTGAGGATCAATGAGGTCAAATGAATGCAGTCAAAGTCACACAGCTGCAGAATCAACAGTGAAAGAACTATGGAATTGGCTCTTGGTATAGAAGATTTCCTGGGACAGCCCTGGTTCTGATATTGATGCTGAGATGTGCCATAAGATTTCCTTCAAGCTGTTTCTAGATACTCTTAAACTGTCCAGGGAGTCACAATTTAATCAACTGTGCACCCGGAGCTGTGTGATGAATAACACGGTTATACTGTATATGTTCTTAATTTACTAAAGCAATTGCTGCTCCAGCGAGCTACTCACTGGAAAGGAATTCGATCCACAATCTTATATTTTAATCTTTTATTATGACTGAGAAGGCATGATGCACCAGAGACAGTTCTGGCCCAGGGTCAGAAGAGGTAGATTCAAAGCTGGCTCCCTGACTAGAGACAGCACAGCAGACTGGACAGAGAGCTGGACTTTGAGAAGGAAAGACAGGTTCAAATCTTGTCTCAAATACTTACTAGGCAAACCCCTTACTGTCTTTCTCTGGGTCTCAGTTTCCTCACTTGCACACAATGACCTCAAAGGTCTCTTCAAGTTCTAAATTTATGGAGTCATCAAGGCTGTCCTGGAGATATTCTGGTTTACAAGAAAGAATTGGCTGGGAATCAGGAGAGACCTGCAATGGATTCCTGGCTCTAATCTACGGACTAGACCTTTTTATGTGTTAGGTAGGCACTGTGCTAAGCTGGGCATAAGAAAATGAAACAGTTCTTGCCTTCAAGGTTGTTGCATTTTATCCTACCCAAAGAGGTATGCATACGCTGTTACTTACAAAGTAGATACAAGGTTGACTTAGAGAGGAAGGCACTAGCAGCTAAGCGCCCCAAGGAAGGCCTCTTGAGAAGGTGGCATCTGACCCTGACTCCTAAAGGAAGTCAGAGAGTTCTCCGAGGTGGAGGCAGGGAGGAAATTAATTACTAACCATGATCTAGGGCAAATCTGAGCCTCAGATCTCCCTTTTGTGTAAAACATACATCCAAAGAGGTGTCAGCTCTCTGCCTAGAAAGACTAGCACTAGCCTGGATGGGCCAGTAATGTCTGCTGGTCCAGGCCAGGATTGGAGAGGCTCATCGGCTGATGATGAGATAAAAATAGCAATAATTTAAAAGGATGATCTACATTATTAATTTCCTGCAGGGTGATAAATTTTTCAGCCTTGGCAGCTCAAATAAGCCCCATGAGAGGGGACAACCACACTAGTCACATTTATGCCCTTAGATACTACTATCCAGAAAAAAGTAGGAAGGGTCCCTTAAGCAAACGTCCTTTACTAAAGAAGGAATTGGAAAGCCAAACTTATTGTTTATAAGTTTACATTGGAAAAGGAAGCTATAACAAGAATCTAAATAGAGAGCTTTTAACTCGACTACAGTAGGGCATCCCTGAACTTGGATGGGAAAAAAATTATATCTTCATTTTCAATAACCTCTAACTGAAACTGAGCATCAAAGGGGTCCATGGCACAAAAAAATTTCAAGAACCTTTGACCCCGATACTAGTGATAAATCGATCAATGATGAAACCAAATGCTGGATTATTACAATGACCCAGTTTGCCTTGGAAAACAAAATATAAGAACGAACCTCTGCATGGTACTATGGAAGGAACCAGGAACTTGGATTCAAATCCCAGCTCTGCTACCTCCTACCTGTGTCACTTACCCTGTCTCAGGGCCCCAGAAGAATTTGGACTAGTCAAAATCTATGATCCTACAATTTCTAATTTGCAGAAGTGGGGGAAGCAAACAATGCAAATGCTGCCACTGTTGAACATGGGGGTTAGTTTTGTTATGCTTTTTTAAAAACCCTTTTTTATTCTTTCTTCTAAGTTATGGCCTTCTAGGTAAGGAATGGAAATAGGACTTATTAGGAGATGATGGTGACATTAAAAAAAATGCCAACAAAGTTTTAAATAAATTAATCCATCAACAAACATTCATTACCAAGAGCCTTTTATGGACTAGGAACTAGGATGAGGTGTGTCTATATGTGTCTTACCCTTTAAATTTTCCATAGGATCTGGTTTAGTGCTAGAAGGGATCTGAGTGAAGGCAGTCAAAGATCCAGGATTCTAACCCATTTTCCCTGATTCTGAATTCAGGGAATTCAGGGCTCTTTCCCACTATGCCACGGTGACCATCCACTGGGCTTTAGCTGAAGATACTAAGAAACAGAAACACTAACAACTTCCTAGGACTATGGAAATTTCTCACAATGGTGACAAGGTCTTGTCATATTTTCAATAAAAAGCAAATGGAGAGAGGTCATTTTAGTAGACCTGATGTGACCAATCCTGGTGGGAGAGATTTATCATGGATGGATTTTGTGTTCTATTTTCTAACCACCTGCTTAAATGACCTTACTGCCAGCATTTGAATTATGTTCAAGGATTACTTTGCTCCAGGGAAGTTTGTGTGCTGAGGAAGGAGTTGGAAAGGGCCTGTGCATTCAACAAACTTTGTATTTTTCACACAGTAAACAGGTATAGGGACTGACTTTAGGGTCAGGAAAACCTGGGTTCAAGTATTACCTCAAACATACTATATGTGTGACCCTGGACAAGTCATTTAGTCCCCAGCAATTTTCTAAAACTACAAGTTACAGATTTTTCCTAGAATGGAATGAACACACTGAGAGTTCCCTAAAATGATGAAATTAAAGGTCTGGATCCTCCTCTTCTCTCCCAACCCCTACTCAAAAAACCCACCACAACTCTTAAGTTTGTGGTCTTCTACAATATGTTCAAAATGTTAGGTGTTAGCTGGTAAGGATTTTAGAATTGAGTATCTTATTCATTAAAAAGGCTATCTTTCATGATTAATATCTATTTGAAAAATCATAACACATACACCTCAGGCCTCAGTTTCCTCATATGGATATAGGGGTTGGACTAAATGATCTTTGGGGTCCCTTCTGCCTCCAGGTCTATGATCCCATGAAGTCAAATTCTGAGTAATTATGAGAACTAATCTTGGTCACAGGAGAAAAAAAATAACATAATATACCTCCCTCCTCCCTGCAAAAATTTAGGGGCTTACAAGGGCAAAATGTTGCATCCATTTTCTGGCCCTGTCCCATTATAGCATTATTTTTGCTTACCTCTTTTTTCTATGTTTTAAAGGAGGGTTGAATGATACTCAGAAATAGCTGTGATATAAAAACGGAAGACATAAAGAAACATTTTTCAAACTAAAGAAAGAAAAAAAGTTTTAAAAATTAAGAGGTTATAAGTCTCCATTAATAAACGGGATTTTTTTCTATTGAAAGCAAAGGAGATATTTCATCTGCTGCTAAAATCCCATGAGGTTCTCTCCCTGAGTTAGCTACTTAAGACCTATGATTTGTAATTTCCCTAGTTAAATTTAATCTATCACCTTCAACCAAGTGGCAGTAGGAAAAAGGGCTCATAATTTTTAAAAACATTTTCTAAAAGTATAGCTCCTTGCTCATTATCCACATCTGCAACAGGGTGCAACCTATACTAGGTAATGAAAACCAGAGACTGACTGACCCTCTGACCTTCCACTAAGTTCTATGAGTTTCTTAGAGAGGCAAGGGAAAAAACAAAAGCTAGATAAACCAGAGAAATCTAGGTGATACAGGAATAAAGCCAGTATTCTGAATAGGACAGTTCCAATTCAAACCCTTGGCTTGTCTCAGAGGAACAAACAGAAGGCTGAGAGTTCTCCACTTTCCAGTGAACTTGGAGTGCTTAATATGCAACTGATGTCCTGAAGGAGGGACAATGGAAAAGAGAACCCCCTACAAGGGCACACTTTCTCATTGCCAAGGCCTAGAAAGTTTGAAGCCAGCTGCCTTCCAGACAGTAGACTGGGGGCAGGGAAGCTGCTAAACTCCAGACCCGAGAGAATGACACACTGGATTCCACCACATGGACTAGCCCAGGCTGGAGAGACGACAAGTTAGCTTCTATGAAAAATACAAGCCCAGGTAGAGAAAGCAACTAGTTTGAGTCCATGAAATATATAAGGTCAGGAGGGAGAGACAGATCAGTTAGATTCCATAAAATATACAAGCCCATGTAGAGAGACTGACAAATTAGCTTCTATGAAATATACAAGCCCAGGTAGAGAAATTGATCAGTTAAGTAAGAGTATGATATCTACAAGCCCAGGTGGAGAGACTGACAGATTAAATTTTTATGAAATGTACAATCCCAAAGTAGAGAAACTGATTAGATTCCATGAAATGTATGAGCCCAGAAGGGAGAGACTGATCAATTAGATTCCATGAAATGTAGAAGTCCAAGTGGAGAGATTGACCAGTTATATTTTTATGAAATGTACACGCCCAAGTGGAGAAACTGACTAGTTAGATTCCATGAAATATACAAGCTCAGGTGGAGAGACTGACCTGTAAGATTTTAATGAAATGTACAAGCCCATCTGACTAGCAGGATTCCAAGAACCCAGGTGGAGAGACTGACAAGTTGATTTCCATGAAATGTACACACACTTTAGAACTTTGGAGATAGACAGGGCTCGCCTTCCTAGCACAG
>CM053770.1:274967193-274998131 GCA_028658325.1 Potorous gilbertii | reverse complement strand
GTTTGTGTGTTTATAAATACTCTGCATTTCCTTGTCCCAAGGTAAGGCAAAGGTAGCTTCCGAACCCCGCCGAGAACAGTCCAAACCGCCCTTCCCCCACCCCACCCCCAAGTTCGGGAATCTCAACCTTTCTGCTCCGTGTGCCCAGGAGCTGCTAAAGTGCCTTTAAGGCGCGAAATTGACCAATTCAACAGCAAGGGAGTAGGGTGGGGGTAGGGAAAGAAGCAGACAGGAGAAAGGCAGCCCCAAGGTACGGTTCCCGGTCGGTGTCCGTTGCAGCATTTCAAGCCCAGCTAATGCAAAGAGCCTCCCTTCCCCAAGCCAAAGCTAGCGCGCACAGACCTTGTTCCAGCTCCTCTGGGCGCCCTGACTGATTGCCCATCTCCGGCCAACTCCAGCCACTGCTCCTCGAGAGATCGGTTAAGGCACCCACACCCTGCTCATGGTCCGGCTTCCCAGGCAGCCCCGCAGCCCGGCTGGCTCCTTCCTTTCTGCCTCTGGGTGTTTATGCTCCAGTCCAATAAAAGAGTCGGCTGCTTCCTAGTTCCTGGCACCGGGCGCGGGGGCTGCCCCTCATGCTGGGGCAGCTGGGCTAAGCCCTCCTACCTCATTACAATATTATGCACCGGCCCGGCCTAGGCAGCGCTTAATTAGCCGGTGGAGTGCTGGAATGAGACCGGGAGAGGCAGAGCGGGAGGGAGAGAGGTAGGCGTGTGCGTGTGTGTGTGTGTGTATGTATGTGTGACTCCAGCCGGGCTGTGGGCCACGCAGAGGCTGCCGGTGCAAACTGCAGCCCCGAGAGGAGAGAGAGGGAGAGAGACAGGAAGAGGGGATCGTGTATGAAAGACAGCAGGAGACAAAGGGCAGGCGGGGAGCGATGGTTCTGACGGTGTGTGTGCGCGCGCGAGCTTGCGAGAAAGCCGGAAAGGCCTCGGAGAAGAGGGGGACCCCGGAGCGACAAAGGGAGGAACAGAGTTAAAGGGAGCTAGTGGAAAGAGACCTCGTTATTAGGGAGTCATAGTCTGTGATTATCGATTAAGCGCCTACTATGTGCCGGGCACTGTGGGATACAAAGAAAGACAAAGAACACAGCCCCTGTTCTCAGGGAGCTCAGTCTAATCGGGGAGACTTCGCGCAAACAAGCCTATCAGATAAGATAAACTGACCAAGGTCCTTTCATAGGCTTATAAGACTTAGAGCTGGAAGGACCTTGGAGGCCACAAGCTCAGCTCCCCCATTTTACATATGAGGAACCTGAAGCCCAAGGGGTTAAGTGACTTGCCCAAGGTACCCCAGCTGGGAAATGTCTTGAGTCAGCATTCAAACTCCTGACTCCAAGTCTAGCCAGGGGCTGTTTCAAACCCCACCTCTGAAACTTTAGGCATATTACTTCATATCCCTGGGTCCCAGTTTCCTTATTTGTCAAATGAAGTAGGTTGGTCTAGATGGCGTCTGAAGCCCCTTCCAACGATAAATCTACGTTGCTGTGATGTTTTGCTGTGCTAAGCACTTTGAGGGATCGAGGAGGAAAAGACCCCGCCCCTCAACAAGAATCCCTCCGGGGTCCTCTGGAGTCTTAGGGAAACAGATTTCTCTCCGTCTTAGCATCCTCTCATTTGTGAACTGACAGGACTGGACCAGGCAACTAACTCTAACATTTACTACTTGTGTGAGGCTGAGTTACTTTCCCTCTCTGGGCCTCAGTTTCCTCATCTGTCAAATAAAGGTCAAGATGGCCTCTGACGTCTCTCTCCAACCTGTGAGTCTACTAATAAAGTAAAAGTATGAAGCTGTCTGTACCTGCAGTTTGGTTTCCAAACCTTTGGAGGTGATCTTATTTACCGGCTGAGGTTTTGACAGTGAATTGTTGGGCAATTTTATGGAGGAACCGCTCAGAACACAATGAAAATCTTTGGCAAAGCAACAGTAACTTTTCCTGCCTCATCTGGAGCCGGGACTGGGTAAGATTCAGCATTTAATTGCAGGATGCCTTGGATTGTCTTTAATTATTTCGTATTTGTCTCCTTAACTAGATTATAAAGGCCTTAATGACTGGATCATAAAGAGTCCCAGTTGGATGGGAATTTGGAGATCTTCTAAATTGTCTCCCTCCCTCTCAACTTTCTGAGAAGGAAATTGGAGCCCAGAATGGGGGAAGGCACCAGCTCAGGGTAAGGTGGGTAGTAAGCAAACAGAGCTGGGATTTAAACCAAGTTCTTCTCACTGGGCATCCAGGGCTCTTTCCACTGTAGCTGACTGCCTTTCAAATGGCCTTTTACAGTCTCAGCCTCCTTTACTGATCTGCAGCATTGCAGCATCCAACACTACTGACCACCCCCTCCTTCTCAAAGTTCTTCCTTCCCTTGGCTCAGATCTGTGACACTGTTTTTCTTATCTTTCTGACTGCTCTCTCTCTCTCTCTCTCTCTCCTCTTTCCATCTCTCTCTTTTTATATCTCTTTTTGTCTTTTCATTTGTCTCCTCTTTCTCTCTCTCCCTCTCTGTCTTCACCCCTTTTTCTGTCTCCTTCCTACTATCTCTTGAGTCAGTCACAACCTCTCTGGGCTCTCCATTTTCTTCATTTGTAAAGTAAAGGGGAGTAGGAGAGGGGAATGCTGAGCAGTATAAAAGAAGATTTTTACTAGCTGTATGACCCTGGGCAAATCACTTCATCCTATTTGCCTCAGTTTCCTCATCTGTCAAATGAGCTGGAGAAGGAAGTGGAAAACCCCTCCAGTATCTTTGCCAAGAAAATCCCAAATGGGCTCATGGAGAATCAGATATGGCTGATAAATGACAACAACAAGGAGCAGCTCCCCAAGGTTTTGTCTCCTCTCCTTCTCCCTCCGGAGATCTCTAGGCTTCAACTCTCACCTCTCTACTTCCAAATCTTGAGCTCCAACTTTTCTCATGAGCTCCAGTTCAACTTTTAAAATTTGGCACCACAGAATGAACATAACCCAAACCTAACTCATCAGAGAATCAAAATCTAGAGAAGGCAGGACCCTTCAAGGTCTGGTTCAACCCCATCTCCTCCCTTCTTTGTACCACCTCTCCCACCAAATCTTCCCTCTCTTCCTTTTGTTGTTTAGTCATTTTTCAGTCATGTCTAACTCTTTGTGACCCCATTTGGGTTTTTCTTGGCAGAGATACTGGAGTGGTTTGTTATTTCCTTCTCCAACTCCTTTTATAGATGAGAAAACTGAGGCAGCAGAGGTTAAATGACTTGCCCAGGATCACACAGTTAGTAAGTATCTGAGTTTGGATTTGAATTAAGGTCTTCCTGTCTCCAAGCCTGACAATGTCCACTGCAACACCTAGCTGCCCAAAAATATACAGGTAGTAAATTGTAGAGCCAGGCTTCAAACTCAGGTCTTCTGACTCCAAATCCAGACTTCTTTCCACTAGACCTATTCCATAGAAACACAGGTCATCAGAACTAGAAAGAATTCTCAGTCTTATCTAGCCCATCTCTCCTGTTTTACAGGGGCAAAAAATAAGCAGGGCCCATAGTGACTTCCTTGAGGTCACATGACTACTTATTGTTGACCTGGTATTTGAATCCAGGTCTTTGTGACTCCAATACCTTTTAAAGGATTCCATATACAGAAATAAGTTTTCTATAAAGTGACCTGCTCCTGAAGTGGACAATCTATGATAGCCTGGCATAGGACCTTCAGAGAAGTAGCCAATTCTTCAGATCACAGATAGAAAAAAACTGCAAGCATAACTGGCATTTAATTAAAAACCAACAGCCTGATGAAGGGTTTCTGCTTTCCTTGCCCCCCTCCAACTGACACTGACTGTGTCGCTGGCTTTGTGACTGTAGCCAAGTCATCTGACCTTATTTTCCAGATGCCTGCTTCTCCATTTGAGGACAGAAATAACCATGCTTACCCACTACCTTCTCAAAGTTCCTTCCACATAATGAAATGCATCATTAACCTTGGGGATACTGTATGCTCTACAGAGAGAAGACCTCTATAGATGACAATACCTTTCATAGTAAGTTAAGTTACAGAAAGTTTGCTAGCCCCTAATCTCAACTGCCTTTTAGCTTATCAAATATACTTAAGACACTCAAAAGTTACTTCAGATACTATTTAACAGGAAATAGTGTTACATGTTTTTAAAAGATTTTTAAAAATTCATTGAGAGGGAAGATGGTAGAGAAACAAGGTCCCATCATACCTGTGTTTGCTAACCAAATGATCAACAAGTATGTATGAATCATCCACCATGGGCCAGGTACTGAGGATACAAGTCCAAAACCACCATTCAGAGGCAAGATTTTACCATCATATACATAATTTTTAACTTTTAAAGGGCCTTCTTAAAATTCATAAACGTAAAAAAATTCTTGGACTAGGCAGGATAAATTATAGACCCTTATTCAGTGAGGTAAAAGTAAGCAGGTCCCAACCTAACAGTGAATTTCTCAGGTAGAAGGTCACAGTTGAACCCCAGGTCCAAGCTGCTTGTCATGTCCACTCTGTGTTAACTGATGGGTATCTGAGCATCAGTTTACAACTGGTGGTTGGCTATGTTCATCTTTATTGGTGTAGTGCACATATTAAAATTATTGTAATTTTCTGTTCAAATATTTATTCAAGCATTACCTTTTGGTTAACATAAAAACATCAAAAGGGTGATTTTTTTTTTTAAATGAGGAAAAATTCACAAAGACAATGCCTAGCTTTTATTATAAAAATCACCCTGGAAACATAGTTTCCAAGTTCTTGAGTTGGAAGGAACCCGTGGAGATACCTAGTCCAATTCTCTCAGTTTGCAGATGAGGAAACTGAGGGCCAGCCCAAAGCAGGATCTGTCTCTAGGAGCCAAGACTCAGAGCTATCCAGTCGATCATTTACGATAATAACTGTCTAACTAGGACATGAAACCAACAAAGCTCTCTCAATATTTGAAAGCAAAACACTCAGAATTAGAAAATTAACCTAAAGATGTTTTTCATGAAATTGTCTTCAAAAGAAATGACTAAATAATTTCCTTTAAATTCACTTCACCAGTGGATGAGGGAAATGTTGTCAAGGCAGATCGACAAGACTTGGTGTTGGCACTTTCAAAAAAAGAGGAGTTTATTAATGTTATGATAAATCTTGGTGCCAGAGGTCAGAAGGAAAAACATTCTCAAGCTGAGAGGAGGGACTACCAGTGCAGAATACACAGTGGCTGGGTCAGCTGGTTTTCCTCAACTATTTTTCCTTATTACAAAGAAGGGTATTTCAGGGCACAGAGGTATATAAGGAGGTGCCTCTGGGATTAAAAATAATAATGCAGCAATAAAACTTTTGTAAAAGTACTTCTTCGTTGAAAAATTTCTGAAAGTTTCCCACTGAATTACTCCCATTGCAGAAGGAATGTAAGGTCCTTGAGGTCAGGAGCGGCTTTCCCATTTGGTTTGTGTGTCCCCAGGGTCTATCACCATACCTGGCGCCGAATGGGTATTTAATAAAGCCTTCTTGGGTCAGATAGGATTGAATGTTTGTCAGTAGGAAACCATTTCCACAACCAAAAAACCAGCTTTTCCATCATACCATCCATCACATCAACTCCAATTATGGAAAAGGAGAGTGAAGGAGAAGTATCAGGAGTGTACACTGGTCTCTCAGATTGCTAGCATTTTCATGATTCACATATTTTTGCATAATACCCACATGTATCTTTAATTATTATTTCTGAATGTGGAAACCTGTGTCCTAGGGGTCTAGGCAACTGAATTTTAGTTATAGAAGGCAATAAGGGAAAAAGAGATTTTAAATTTCAAAATGTTTACTGTATACTGAAAATGTTAATATAAATACAAAGTAACCCCTCCCCTCTGTCACCAGACCTGTGATTTCATTGTGGTATTTGTTCTTTCCCAAAAAAGGCAACTGCCTCTAAAAAAGGCAGGTTTGTGCTTAATCTACTAAATAGAGGACTTGGAGAGCCTGGAGTCTGATCCGCTACAGTGTCTCTCAAAATATATTGTACAGGCTGTCCCAAAAGTCTTAGTGCAGTTTTAAGCTAAGACTACTTGTATACACAACATAGCAATATAAATGTTACATATTATGTAATAGAATATTGAATACATGGGTATACAGGGTAACCCACACCTGGGTTTAAAAGACCCTGTCAGCCCTCTCTAGGGGTAGAGGATCTGAGATGGGTATTCATCCACTTTGCTGACAGCCATACAAGTCACTGCTGATAAACTAATTTTGCTCAGAGTCTATAGCTCAGTCTGCCTTTATTAAATTTTCTCATGATACCTCCCTCCCAGGATTGTTATGAGGATGAATGAGATAATATTTGTAAAGGACTTAGCACAGGGCCTGACGCATGGTCAGCACTTGATAAGTGCTTGATACCTGGTTCCTAACCTCATGGAGATCTGGTAGGTATAACATTCAGAACAACCTTGCTAGATCAATGCATTCATTTACAGTGGAACCAGGCAACCCTGAGCAAGACATCTTTGTTTCCTAAGGCAAAACTTGGACGTTCTATGGATGTTCTATGGAACGTGCTATGGACGTTCTGTGAGGGGATTCCAGACCTGGTGAATTTTCTTGTCTGATTATTTAAAAATAAAAAAATGTTGGGCCCTAAGATAGACTTTCGAGATGACCACCTAGAGCGTGGCACTGTCAAAGAATGGTAGTACCTGTACGCAATCTGTTTTCTGCCCTTCAGGGGCTATTCATAGATTCTTAGGATCATAGACCTAGGCCTGGAAAGGACTTTAAAAATTATATTGACCTCCTCCTTTCCGAAATGAGGAAACTGAGGCCCAGAGATGTCTGTTATATGACTTGCCCAAGGTAAAAACAAGGAACAAGAAAGAGGTGGAACTGGGATGTGAAACCCAGGTCCAGTGACCCTCAGCAAACATTTACTGACCATCTGCTGTATGTGTCCCACTGCACCAGGCACTTAGAGTTCAATGAACCAAGGAGCTTGTGATGTACATGTGAGCAGGGTCATTCTCTTGTGTGGTTGGATTTTCTGTCACCCCCTGCTTATTAGAAGTCTAGGGTTTTAATTTGAGTTTTTAGAATTTTGTAAACACAACTGTCATCCCTTCTCACCCTGAGGTGTGCAAATGAATCAGTCAACATTACTTGCTATAAAATGTGCCTATAATGCATACACACATTTATACACATCCATAGGGCTGTGCCTGGAGCCAGCTCAAACTGACTCACTAGAGGTGACTGTTAAATTTTCAGTCTGAGCCTTTATGCCTTGGAAAACGGCAAACCCTACAAATCTGCATTTGATTTTCTCTTTGGTTCATAATCCAGACTTGGGAAAATGTTTAATTTAATTTAATTAGATTGAATTTCAAAGTGTGTCATGGGTACATTTCACTTTGGGACAGCTGACATACCACTGATTATTTCTATTAATAAGTAAGGCCTTTATTCCTGTTACAATCAATCAATCCATCTACAAGTATTTATTAAGCCTCTACTATGTACCAAGCTCTACCAACCAAGCTCTGTCCTAGGCTCTAGGGACACAAGTATAAAGAATGAAATAATCCCAACTCACAAAAAGTTTACATTCTAATGGAAGAGACAACAAAGACATATGCATATATGTGTATGTATGTATACGTATGTGTGTCATATTTGCACACCTATACAAATATATATGTGTGTATACATGGAGAATGTATATATACATTCCAAGGAGAATGTATTCACTCTATACAGATAGGTGATTCAGTGGATAGGCACTGGGCCTAGAGTCAGGCCTGAGTTCAAATGTGACCTCATTTACTAGCTATGTTACCCTGAGCTAGTCATTTAACCCCTGTTTGCCTTGGAGGCAGTTAGGTGGCTCAGTGAATAAAGCACTGGTCCTGGAATCAGGAAGACCTGAGTTCAAATCCAGCCTAAGCAAGTCACTTAAACCTCTGTTTGCCTTAATCCCCTGAAGAAGGAAATTACAGACCATTCCAGTATCTTTGCAAAGAAAACCCCACAGTCCACAGGGTCATGAAGAGTTAGACACAACTCAACAACAACATTCTATACAGACTAAATGTGAAGGGAATAAATACAAATACAGATAATACCAGGTAGCTGAGGAAAGGGAGGACCTCACAATATAGGAGATCAGGACAGGTTAGCATTGGAGGTTTATTCTCTACTTTTGTGGACTGTAGTTATCATTTAAACCACAAGTACCTCCCTAAGGCCATTTCTCCCTCACTTGAGAAAATATCTCAAGGATAATTTATGAGACAGAACTTCCTGGGTGGATTGATGTCTGTAACCCTTGGCAGAAATCCTGAAAGCATCCAGTGTACTCTGAATTGTTATTTTTTTTTTTTTGCCTTTACTAGCCAAAAGGGCCTCTCCCTGCTTTTTCCCAACAACAATCACATAGATAGTGTCCATCTGGGCCGAGGCAGCCCCATAGCAAGCACCTGGTATCAGAGATAAAAGCTTTTATTTCTCCGGGGTAAGTCAATCTTGAGTCAGTTAAGGAACCTTTCAGTCTTCTCTCCTCAATTCCCCCTCAGCCAGTTACTCACTCCCAGACATTCAAATGAAAGTCTGGGAGCAGAGGGAGCACGTAACCTTTTGCCACTGCTGTCCCCCTGCCCACCAACCAACATCCTGGAACTCCTGAAAAGGTGGGGGTGTCCCTACCTTCCTGCAGAGGAGGGATGGATGTTATCTTGAACAAAAGGGGAAAGCTGGGAAGCCATCTCTGGAGGAGCTGTACCATCACTCCCGAATGTCTGCTCTCATCTCTGGCCCTCCGGAGTTTACAATTGGTACATATATGTTGTCTCCTCTGTTAGAATGGAACTCCTTAGAATATAAGCTCCTTCAGGCAGGGGCTGGTTGGCCTTTATGTTGCCAGCGCTTGTCCCATTTCCTGACATGGTAAGCACTGCTTAAAATCTTGACTTGTCTTTAATGGGATTCTTGTACATGGGCCTTTTTCTTTTTCCCCTACTGTGATGCCACATTGCCACCTGACTCCTCATTTGGCAGGACCTTAGCTGTCAAATGTCAGAACCTACAGAAAGATTTCTTTTCTGATAGAATGCTGGGAATGAAGTCAGGAAGACTTGGGTTCAAATCTAACCTCAGATGCTTACTACCTAATCACTTCACCTCTGCCTGCCTCAGTTTCCTCAACAGTAAAATAGGAATCAGGGCAGCTAGGTGGTGTAGTGGATAGGAGTCAGAGTTGAAGGCAGGAAGACATATTGACCTCAGACACTTACCTGTGTGACCCTGCGCAAGTCATTTAACCAAGTTTGCTTCAATTTCCTCATCTATTAAAAACTAGCTGGAGAAGGAAACAGCATACCACTCTAGTATCTTTGCCAAGAAAACCCCTAATAGGGTAGAGTCGGACACAACTGAGAAAATGACTGAACAACCAAAAAATTAGGGATCGAAATAGCACCTACCTCCCAGGGTTGTTTTGAGGATAAACAGAGAAGAGCTTTGCAAACTTTATTACTCTCTACCCTTAAAAGGAAGAGTAAGTATAAGTGATCTGCCCAGACTAGGCGATGAACTACGGAAGCAAATAAAATGCCCAGGAGCCTGGAGGGTGCCTCAGGGTCTAATGGATGAAGAGGGAAATGCCAGAGGGAAGGAGAAAGACCAAACCCCTTTATGTCATTTGCACATGAAAAGAGGAAGACTGGAAGTCCTGAGTCATAACCATAACCATGGCTTACTTGCCGGATGAAGCATCCTCAGGGTGAGGATAACTCACGTGGCTGGAATGAAAGTCTGGGCATGGACTTGAGTTTTCTTTGCATTAGGCATCTCTATCATCTCCAGACTTACACGGGCTTAGAGAGTGAGGCTTTGTACTGAGAGACTGCCTAGGGTCACACAGCCAAGTAGGTTTCAGAGTTGGAACTTGGACCAAATACTTCCTGACTTCAAGGACAGTTCCCTATGTCCTCTACCTCCATCTTTCTCTGAAAAGGGTGGGGAGGGAGAAGCAGTATAATAGATTTAGATAATGCTTTTAGATATTTAGGTAATGCTTTAAGATTTGCAGAATGCTTGGCAAATATGATCTCATTTGATCCTGACAATGGGCTAGGGAGCGACAGGGAAGGATTTGCTTATTACATCCATTTTTCAGACAGAGAAACCGAGGCAGACATACTCCAGGATCATACAGCCAGTTTAGTGCTGGAGGGTGGATGTGAGCCCAGGGCTTCCCACTTCCAGGTTCAGAACTCTATCAACTGCCCCACTGAGATTTCTCTAAGCAGCATGGTATAGACAACAAAAATGAATTTACTGTTTCATCTGCAAAGTAGGGAGAAACCAGAATCTCTGTGCCTTACTTGGGTGAAACAGAAAGGTTTTTTCCATTGGTTGTCATCAGGTTTACTAATGAGGACTCAAGTGCTCCATATTTACAGAACGGTCACATTCCCATCCCTGGGTATATCTTGGGCCACACAATTTCCTAGGGCAAGAAGATCTGTGACATTTGACTCCAAATGGGAGAAATCTTCTACCTCTTCAAACTATTTCTATTTACAGTCATCCCTTCCACATCATGACTTCCTCCATCTGGGTTTCTATATATCGTGGATCAGCTTAAGAAATTAGATGGGAATTTGGAGGGCATTTTGTGGAAGCCACAGATGACACAGGAAAAAAAGTGTAGACACCCAGAAATGCATAAAACATATAGTATTGTATAGTATAGCAACATATTTTGTCTTTTAGTACTATAATAATTCAAACTTCTTCTCTGGCATGAAGGGAGGGTTTAAACAATTTTACATAGATTTTCCAGAAAACAGGGGCACCATACCCCTAACCCTGAAACGTGGAAAGGATAACTGTATTCCTTTGAGATATATATCTCAGGACCCCAGTGAACTATGGTATGTAGTAGATGGATGGAGGGCTTCATTTGAGGTGAGAGGACCAGGTTTCACATGGCACCACTTCTGAGTGAGCTTAGGGAAATCATATCCCATCTCTGGTCTCATTTCCTCATCTCTAGATGAGATGGCCTCTCAGATTCTTTCTAGCTCTAAGTTTATGATCTTCAGGCAGAGATGAGTTGCTGATCTGTACCTGTGGAGAGGATTTCCACACCGGGAGCTCTCTATTCTGATAACATCGCAGGCATCCATCAAAAAGATGTGGCTCTTCCAAAAAGTCTTCTGACTTATCCCCAACATTTTTTTACTGCGCTCTTAACTTTTCTACAAAAAACCTTTCCAGTGTCTTCCTTCTGAGATTATTTCCAATTTACCCTGTGAATGTCTTTTTTTTGCACATAGTTATTCGCATGCTACCTCCCTCATTACACTATGCAGGACTGGAGAACAGGGATTTTTTCTTTCTTTCTTAATATCCCCAGTGCTTAGTATAGTACCTGACACATAGCAGGTTTTTAATAAATGCTTGCTCTACTATTTATTTATTTATAATCTATATTTATAAATATTCATATTTATTTTATATTTATAAATATATTCATAATATACATTTATATTAATAATTTATTTTATATTTATATATTTTATTTATAATAAAGGCTTGACTATATCATCCTTAGACTATGTACACAATTTATAAAACTAGGCCCTGATTAGTGCCTCCCCCCACCTCCCCAGCAAATCCCCTGAAGTGGTTGATTTATTCAGATTCTCACAGGGCAGCTATGATTCAGTAGACTAAATTCTGGACCTGGCATCAAGAAGACCTGAGCTCAAATCTGGCCTTGGACACTTGAACAAGTTACTTAATCCCTTTTTGCCTCAGAGAATGGGAATACTAATAGTATCTACTATCTGTAAGAGTTGTTCTGAGCATCAGTGAGATAATAGTAGGCATTATATGAATATTAGCAACTATTATTATATTTCCATTGGGCTAGAACAAATAATCATATTTTATGTATTACAGTTTTGAACAGCTTGAATCTGAATATATGTGACCACTTCAGAGCTTCATTAGTCAAGTAACCTAGTTGTGTATAACATGTGGAATATTTAATGGTGGAAGGGGTCATGAAGGAAATTTAGTTTGAATCTTTCATTTAATATAGGTAAACTGAGGCTCACCAAAGGATGACAATTGACTCCTCAACTTCCTACCCCCAAGCTTACACAACTAATTATCTGGCAGAACCAATTTTAATGTAGCTTTGTTGTTGATGTTCAGCGGTTTTCAGTCATGTCTGACTCTTTGTGACCCCATTTGGGGTTTTCTTGGCAGACATATTGCAGTGGTTTGCCTCCAGCTCATTTGACAGATGAGGAAACTGAGGCAGGCAAAGGTTAAATGACTTGCCCAGGGTCACACAGCTAGTAAGTATCTGAGGCTGGCTTTGAACTCAAGTCTCCCTGGTTCCAGGCCTGGCACTCTATCCATTATGTCACCTACCTGCCTTAACACACCCTTATGATACATTAACTGGACAGAGGACTTGGGTTCAAATTCTGACTCACTCATCTACCTGTGTGACACTGGGCAAATCACTTAATCTCCCTCTGCCTCAGTTTCCTTATCTGTAAAATGGACTTGATGGTTTCTAGGATCCCTTTCAACTCAAAATCTATGACCCTTCCCTTTCTCAACAGTCAATCGCAATTTACGGAAAAAAAACTAGGTTTATTACATAAGAAACAAACATGCCAAGAGTTCACAATTCACACAGAAGTTTGCATAGTGATAAGGAGGAAACACAAAACCCTCCTATTTTGCCTCTTTTGTCATTTTCTTACTGCTTAACATTCTATTTCCAAGGCTTCATCATAAGCTCCTACAGACGAGAGGATTGTTTCTTCCCCTCAGGGTATCACCTCCAGCGCAGCTGAAAGGCCCCTGATAAATGCTTCCTGAAAGCCTTCCTCTACTCCCCACTCCTCTTCCTCCCCTTCTACCAGACCAGAGCTGCCACAGGCTGAAGACAAAGAATTTAAAATTTAAAATAAGAAACACCCCAAGCAGAAATCTCACGGCAGGGGTGGGGGTGGGGGTAGGAGATGTAAGAAATGGAGGCAATTAGGTTGGCCCTGTTAGCCCTGTCTTACCTTCCTCCTTTTCTTTACTGAAAGAAGATCATGGCTCTAAAATCCTAAGGAATTCCCTGGGATGGAAATCCTGAACAGTTCCATTACAGTTAAGGCATATGTTGAATTTGGTCCGCAGAATCCTTCCCAAATATCGCAATCCTCTGATATTCTCCAAGTCTGTCATTGTTTGATGGGAATATCTGATTTTTTAGATGTTTTCTATATTTAAACATTTTTTTATTGTCACCTTTTTGGGGACTGTACTCATTTCCCTTCACAATTCTTCTCCCTTCCCCATTAAACCCAGCTCTGTAACAGGAGGCAGTGTGGTTAGCCAGCCTCATTTAAATCTGATTCACTCCCAAGCCAAGCTATCCAGTCACTGGTCCTCTTCAAAAACAAAGAACATGAACATATCAATAAAATCACTGGCCCCATCGTTGTCCTTTTTTTAAAAAAGCAATACAAATTAGTTTTCTCATCCAGGGGGTCTCAATTAAATTACAGGCATGGTCCCCATCCCTTGTAAATAAAGAATTATGTTTAAACAAAATCAGCAGGATACAGCTATCCTCAATCTGACACTGTATGCCACATTCTACACCCATAGCCCCCTACCTCTCTACTGAGAAAGGCATTTAACTCAATATTCCCTATTCTAATTTTTTTTGTCTGTAATATGCAGGAGTCCTTGGGTGGGCTAGCAGCTCTAAAGGCTTTATAAAGAAAAAGGATACTTGTCAAATTTCCTAGGGATTGGCTGAAGGGTCCCTGCTAGCATCCTCAGTAATTTACAACTTATTGAATCTGTGAGTTAAATAACAATAGTTCCATAAACCAACTGAATTTTACTGATCGGTTTACTGCCCATTTTAAACTCAGCCCCTCCTCCATAGAAACAATCACTACTTAGTTCCTTCCCTAACTGTCAGGGGAAAAGAAATTTTTTATGCTATTACTGCACATCACCCCCTCCTCTTTCTCTAAGCAGAGATAAATGAAACTCGCATAATACTTGCATACCTTAATGAATCTCTGAAAATCAGTTAATCTCTAAACAAATAGAAGCCCATGTTAAACCCATAATGCAGATATAATTTGTTTATAATGTTATCACTTCAAAGGACCCAATGCGGGGAAATATCCAAAGGATGTCATTCTCTTTTCGGGAGAAAGAGTGGGAGGAGGTATTTATACCCTTTTAAAGACTTTTTCTCAGATCAATGTAGAGGGAAAAATACAAATTAAATTTCATTGAACGCATTTTTATTGATCAGTAGTAACAGGGCCAGAACAAGGAGGGGAAAGAGAAAAGCAAATTACCAGTCAATCTCTACCTTCAAGGAAGTGGGACCAGATTATCTCTAGGTGTCCTTTGGGCTCTAATACTCTCATATTCATAATGATGATTTGGAGTCATCAAGGAAAGGTTAAATTAAGTTCTGAGAAGGTATAAAATGCCTCTGAGCATTTTGAGGCATTTCTGAGCATGAAATGCATTGAATTTTTAAAATTTTACTCATTTTATCTTGAGTGACCTTCTCCAGTAAATCTCCAACTAGGACCTCCCCACCCAATACAGTACATTCCCTGAAAAGTGACTTTTCCATCACTACCTGACAGGAAGGATGGGCCCCTGTGACTTAGCCAGTGAAGTACGGACATTGACTATTGGAAATGACCAGGGTTTTGCTGCCTTTCTGCTGGTGACTTTATCGAATTGTATTAGTCATTGTAAACTTTCCTTCTCCATGCAATACATCTTTGAAAGATTTCAGGCACAGGTCATTAAAATAATATGAATATGGGGCTTAAAGTGGTAGACTTCACTTATATGGAGAATTTCAGTTATGTGGAACATCTCATTTCTCAGTAACACTGGATAAATGATATCAGTTATCGTACGAGCCGTTTTCTTACAAATAACTCAGTTCAGAAATCTCTTCTGATGCCCTTATTTGCTAGTGACCTCCTACACACACACACACACACACACACACACACACACACACACACACACACACACACACTTCTTATCATCTCCCAGACAGATTGCAAGAGGGCAGGGATGATAGCTTCATTTTTGTCTTGTAGTGCTCTGCACAGTCTGGCATGCAGCAGACCCATGATAAATGCTTGTTGAGGTTTTCACAGCACAAAGCCATGGAAACTGGCTTTTTTGGGGAGCAGACAAAAAGCACAACTATCTCAATCAGATCCTGAGACAGCTGGAAGACTTGAGTTCAAACAACTGCCTCAGACACTTTCTTTTCAAGGCAGTCAAGGTTAAGTGACTTGCCCAGGATCACACAGCTTCTAAGTGTCTGAGTTTGGATTTGAACTTAGATCCTCTTGAGTCCAGAGCCTGTGCTCTATCTATCAAGCTACCTAGCTGCACCAACACTTTTTTAACTGTGTGACCATGGGCAACCTGCTTAATCTCTTTGAGCTTCAGCTGTCTCAGCTGCAAAATGAGGATAAGAGCACTTACCACACAGGAGTGTTGTGAGGGAGGATCAGATGAGATAACATATATGTAAATACTAACATATGCATGTATAGATATATGTATTTACATATATACATGCTTGTACATATATCTATATATGCATGTGTGTATATATATATATATATATATATATATATATATATATATATATACATACATACACACAGATAGATAAATTGGTAGCTAGAGTACATTGTAAATCTTAAAGAAACATTAAAGTGATAGAAATGCTAGCTATGATGATGGTCTAGCATCCTGGCTGTGAGACACTGGGCTAGTCCCTTAACCTCAGTGCCCCAGGCAATCAGACTGTAAGAGAGAGAACAGCTGCATTGGTGAAGGGCTTTTCCTCACTGGGAAGCAGAGTCTGATCCCATTGGGAGGGGAGTGAAAGATGCTTCCATGTGGATATGCCTGAGTGCTATCACTGCTCCAAGAGGAAAATCTATGGTCTTCCAGGTATGACTGGGGCCCTTTTCATACCATCATCTATCCCTCTTCTCTCTTTTTAATGGATGATGATATGGAAGGAATTACTATGCAAGTGGAAATTTTATCCAGGCCAGCAGTGAACCCCAGGGACCTAAAGAATCCTCCAAGCAATAAGCAATCACACAATAGCCCTGTGTATGCAGTCCACCAGGAAAAGCAGCTGAAAGAGCAAATCTGATACTGTTTTCCACAGAGGGATTTGACCATTTTAGGAGGTCATAACCAAGTTCATAGACCTGAACTTCAATCTTCCATGAATTCATTGGAAAGTCCTCCAGCTCCCCCCTGCCCTTCTCATGAATAGCTTCTGTAAGCCAATGTGTAGGAGAAGAACAAAGAAAGATTTTCCAGGCAGTGGGACAGGGGAACCACTTCTGCTAGCCCAGCTCATGATACTGTGGGCACCTCTGCGTCATGATTCTCTCATCTTCCATGCTGAATTTGTGCATTCTGGTATGGGGCCAAGAAGTCTTGGCCAGGCTACAGCCCTCTCTCAAGAATCATATCTCTTAGAAGTGGAGTCCTTTTTTGAATGACAGAACTGAGTCTCGAAGACTTGCCCAGGGTCACACAGATGGTAAGTATCTCAGGTAGGATTTGAACTTGTCCTCCTGACTCTAGGCCCAGCACTCTCTCTACTTTGGATATCTAGTTACTGTGGGGCTTCTTGAAGGGGCTGGGCTGACCCCAATTAAGCCGAGAGCTGTTAGCATCCTTTGTCTTATTTCCTCTACACCCCTTCCCTAGTCTGAGTTCTTATAATCATTTCTGACACATTCCTTCTAAAAGCATTGCCCATGAGTTAGCTGATGTCATCTGACCATTGACATATTTAATTATCATAGACACTGCTGTTCCCACTGTTTCTAACCAATGGCTTCCCAGCCCAAACATCTTAGTCCCTGGCACATGCACCAGCAGGCTTGGGCACATGCTAATCAAATGACACCACCTGTGCTGGGAGAGTACTTTCCATGAATTACTTTAAAAATTAGAGACAAAACTTTAACCTATCTGGAAAAAGAAGTCTGCTATATCATGCTATGTCATCATTCTCCTCAACTTTACCCTATATAAATCATCAAATTCTCTCTTATAAGTCCCCGAAGATCTTGTGTTTTCTTACATACAATATTAAAAGTTTAAACTATAAATATAATTTATATGTTAAACATTTAGCATGTATTTTTCTTCTTGTTGTTGTTCAGTCATGTGTGACTCTTCTTGACCCCATTTGGGGTTTTCTTGACAGAGAGTGGTTTGCCCTTTTCTTCTCCAGCTCATCTGATAGATGAGGAAACTGAGGTATAAAAAGGGCTAAGTGACTTGACCAGGGTCACACAGCTAGTAAGTGTCTGAGGACAGATTTGAATTCAAGGAAGATGAGTCTTTCTGACTCCATGTCTGGCACTCTGTGCTCTATGGCACCACCTAGCTGTCCTATCGTTGTCTTAGGTCTCCTAGATACTAAGAGTTAATGTGCCACAGTGGAACAAACACTGAGTTTGGAGTCTGAGAGACTGTACACCAGATCCAGCTCTGCCCCTCACAACCCATCTGACAGCTCAGGCAAACTACTTCACCTCAACTACAAAATAAGAGCTGAGCTCCCTCTGAACTCTTGAGAGTTTAATTAACTTGCAAATATAAAAGATAGAATTCAAACCTGGGTTTGAATCTATCTGCAATCTATCATTCAGTCATAGTAACCTGTATGTAAGACATTCATCTCTGTTGGAGAATGACCCTAGGAGTTGGGCTGCACTATCAGCTGCCTCGCCTTGTGTTACACAATGATAAAACACGGTTCTGTCCTTCACACACAGCTTCCAAGTATTGATACAATTATTGACTAATCACTTAAAAAGCAATATACAAGGTGTCCCAAAAGTCTTCATGTGGTTCTCAGCTTTAATGACTTGGAATTAACCTAAAATCATAGATTAAAAGCTAGAAGGGACCTCAGATTTCATCTATCCCCCCTTTATAGTTGGGGAAATGGGGGCTCAGAGAGGGTAATAATTTGAGTTATGGCATGTTAACATGCAGCTCATGTGATAATGTTGCCACGCAGGGCTAATCTAGATCTTTGAAGGGGAAAGACATTTGTCAGCTACTTCTCGATAATACAGATGGGGTAACCTAAAACTTTTAATGCAATTTTAAGATTGCATCAACCAAACCTAGGTTTTTGAAACACTCTGTCCCAATGAAAGGGTGTAATGGTTGGATGACCTTATATGACAGATTGGAGGCTCATAAATTTAAAGCTGAGTATATCCTCAGAGACTGCCTAGTTCAAGGTTACCCAAGTCCTCTGATGCCAGATCCAGTGTTCTCTCCTCAAACTTAAGGTTAGTGTTTTCTGAGTCCAAGAGGTGATCTAGTCTATACTCTATATAGTTCTCCCTTCCCAGAGTCACAGAATCCCTGAGTCATCTTGTCCAAATAGTCATCATCCCCTGGGTGCTATCCCCTACCAACGGTCATTGAGCCTCTACTTGAAGGCCTCTAGTGAAGGGGAACCCATTAGCTCTAGGGCAGCCTAGTTTACTTTTAGAGACTTCCAAAGTGTTCCTTGATTTCCATACTAGATCTGCTCTTTTTTTTTTTTGTTTGTTTTTTAGTTCCTATTGCCCCTGGTTCTTCCTTCAGAGGCCAAGCAGAATGATGCTTCTTCCTCTTCCATGTGATGACCCTTCAAACTGTTGAAGACAACTATCCATGTCTTGTCTGGAACTTCTCTGGGCTCCTTAGTTCTTTCAATGTCTCCTCATATGGCACCATCACCAGCCTTCCTTCACCCTCTGCTCTGGGTACATTCCAATCTACTAAAGCACTTCCTAAAAGATGGCACCCAGAACAGAAGCACTCCAAATAGCCTTCTGGTCAACCTTTTACAATGTGTGTCTAGTCTTCTGCTTACAAAGTTAGAACACTAGACATACCCACGCTTAATTGGTAATTGCTCTACCAGCATCTAGTAAGTGTTTACTTAAGCACTTCAGATACAAAGAAAAGCAATAAGAGTCCCTGCCTTCAAGGAATTAATGTTCTCATGTGGAGGCAAAGTACACAAATTAACATGGGGAAGGCATTGGAGGCTGTGGAAGGAAAGAGACAGAAAAGCCAAAGGAGATGGCATTTTAGTTGAGTCATGAGAGCCAGGGGGTCTAAGAATCAGGTTGGGAGAGAGAGAATTCCAGGCATGGTGAACAGGAAGTCCAAAGGCATGGGGACCAGAGATGACATATGTGCAAGAGGCAGCAATTAGGCCAATATAGCTGAATTGTAGGGTATACGGAGGGGAGTAAGATGTACAAAGTCTGTAAAGGTTGTAACAAAGCTTTAAATGCTAAACAAGGGACTTTATAATTGATCATGGGGGTAATATGGAGCCACAAATTGATTGAGAAGAGGGTAACTAATTTAAAAATATAAATCAACCCCCAAATATTAAAATAAATGAATTTGGTATATATGGAAGCCATATTATAGTAGAGTAGAACTGAACTTGGAGCCACAGTCTGAGTTTCAATCTTAGAACTGCTATAAACTTCTCTTTGTGACATTAGGCAAAATCACTTAAACTCTCTGGCCCTCAGTTCCCCTATCTGTAAAATGGGCAGGATGGAATCCATAGTTTCTGAAGTTCTTTCCAGCTCTAAATCTAGGAATTTATATTCTTTCTTAACAGAATTTTCCAAACAATTCCACCCTTCCTATTGTATGTTTCATTGAGAAATGACTGATAAATTTCTTTCCTCTCAAAAGTCTTCAAGGTTGAGGACTGTCTTCCAGGAATGGGTTAAAATAGGTGCTCTGCTGGGGTCCCTTCCAACGTTCAATCCTGTGATTCTCAGACCAAACCAAAGCAAACCATGAGACAGATCAAAGAATCAAAGGACATTGGATCCAAGTAAATGTGCTTGGTGTTGGGTGTTGGCTCCACCTAGCGGTTAATATCTACTTAACCAGAAATAAGAGAACTTAAAACCACCGTGAATTTGGGGAAGAAAAAAAAAACAGAGCTAAAATTTATAGTAGCAATTAATGCGGTTGGAAAAAAATAGTACTTCAATAATAAAAAGCATTTAACTAGAGACGATGCATTTTATCTGAACGTAATTGAGTCAGAAAATTGTTTCATTAAAGTTAGTAGTAAGCTCACTAGATTTTTAATAAATTGCTTCTTTACTGTTAAATAAAAGCATTCAACACATAATAAAATTCTGTTGAGAGGAACAAGAGATTGGCTGGAAAATGATTTTAGAATGCCATGAGAGGTAAATGGAAGATGAGATTTTCATGTTTCCCTAACAAGGAAAACAATTTTTACCATTGCCTCCAATGTCCTTTTTTTTTCTTTTTACACAAAAGTGAAACATAATACCTCTGATGTGAAGGGTAACTATCACCAGGCTACCTAAGGCAGAAAAAAGTGGAAGAGAAGACTGGGCCATCTCCCTGGATCAATTCTTGAAAACTAGTAAAATTAAAGGTCACTGGATGACCACCATTTTTGAAAACTCAATCTGGGAATGACCTGGGAAGGACAAATCACTTAAAATTCCTAAGGCCCAAGCGTACTCATCTATAAAATGAAGCGTTTGAGCTAGAAGACTTCTGAGATCCCCTCTTCCACTTCCAAATAATCCTATGATTCCCCAAGTTAGTCATCAATGACTCTTTGAGCTTATCCACACTGAGTCTGTGAGATGGCTTAATGGATAGAGCTCTGAGGCTGGAATCAAGAGCTCAAATCCAGTCTCAGATACTTGCTAGCTATGTGACCCTAGGTAGATCACTGAACCTCTATTTGCCTCAGTTTCCCCAATTATAAAATGAAGATAATGACAGCATCCACCTCACAGGGTTGATATGAAGGTTACATAATATAATAATTGTAAAGTGCTTAGCACAATACACAGTTGGTGACACATAAATGTTATTTATAATAAAAATAAATATTATTAATATTACCTCACAGGAAGATTAAGTGAGATAATATTTGTAAAGCATTTGATGTGGATTCCCTTCCCTACCCCACCCTCCCCAGGTGGTGAGGATTACTACCTGTCTCTACTTTCTTATCCTATGTGAACTACCTATAAGCTGGTAGATCATAGACTCATAGACTCATGAACTCATAGATTTAGAGAGAGTTCTTAGAAAGTTGCCCAAGGTCCAGAGAGATGGCTTGGTCTTGATTACAAAGTAAGTTCACTTCCCTATGATTACCACTGATCCGTCTTTGTTCTGCCATTAAAAACCAACCACCAAGTGTATCTCATGCTCCTCCTGTGTTCCAAACCCTGGACTAGGTCTTGGGGATACCCTCCTGAAGGGGTGTACATTCAGACAACAACACAAGGAATTATACAAGGTGTTCCTTGGTTGTAGTGTGGTTTTAAGCCTTGGTAGCTAGTCATGTCCTTTCCAATATCTGTAAGAGGCAGCGTGGCTTCGGGAGCCCATCTTGGCCTCTACTATTCACATTCTATCATTCATGGTAGCCCTGAGTGGGTCCCAGAACCTATCAGTATCTCAGACATCCTTCAAAGACTCCAGTCCCAAGCAGGTCTACATTGGTGGACCTCTCTCCAGGCACAGTTCCCCATGTCAATGCAACCATCCTCCTCCCCAATGCTTGTCCTACCAACTTCATAGCAGGCTAAAAGGAGAAGCTCTTGGCTATAGAATCATAAAGGGAACTATGATGTTGGAGCAGTCAGAGTGAAAGAGGTTGGTGCAGAGGATAGGGCTCAGGTTTGTTTGAATCTTGCCTACCTACGCAGCTCTTTAAACGGTTTTCTGCAAGCTCCGAAATGGCACCAGAAGTCGCCGTCTTCTTCAGCCTGGCGACTCCAGAGGAGCTGGCGCTGCCTGGTTTGGTGAGCATGTCATCACTACTGGCCCTCTTCAGCTGTAAGAGAGAAAGGCAGGAGAAGGGAGTAGACAAGAAAGAAGACTCGTAAGTATCCCCCCAGAGCTGGAGCATCACTAGTGCCTAAGGGTACACTACCTGGTACACAGAAGGTGCTTAATAAATACTTGCTGATGGACTGTGGACCTCTTCCCAAGTTGACATCAAACCATTAAAGATAACATTGGGAGGAGGGGTGTCTGGTCATTCATCCCTCTAATTATACCATTATCTCACTCACATTTCACTATCTTTCACCCAACAGCAAAAGAGACTGTCAAATTCTCTGTTGAAGTCCAGTAAGTCATACCTATGGAGGCAGGAAGGAGGGGTGATGGATAACATTTTGGACATGGAGTCAGGAGGACTTGCATCCGAATCTTGACTCAAACACTAGTTAGCTATGTGATCCTAAGCAAGTCCCTTAACTTCTCTCTGCCTCAGTTTCCTGTTATTATGAGGCTCAAATAAGAAAATGTCTGTAAAGCATTTTAAAGTTATTATTTCTCCAGCATTTCAGTAATCTATTAGTAATCTCATCACAGAAAGAGAAATAAGCTTAAGTCTGGATGGCTTGTTCTCAGGGAAGAAAAGCTGACACTTTGTGATCACTCTTTCCTTTTCGAGATTTCATCAGTCTTCTCTTTAATAATATGATCTAGAATTTCAATTCTAATAGGGAGGAAAAATCTCTACACAGTGTAGAATGATGGAAACAGTCAAGGATTTGAAGTCTAAAGTTCTGGGTTCAAATCTCAGCTTTGCTACTTATTACCTATATGTGACTCTTACACAAGTAACCTCTTTGCCTCAGTTTCCTCATCTGTAAAATGAAAGATTCAACTTTCTAGCTCTAAGAATCTATTCTCTAGGACTGACCCACACTTCAGTTTTCTCCTTTGTAAAATTAGGGTGGCAGTAGAACAGATGGAATTGTAATTCCTTTTGAGATCTCTATCTATGATCCCATCACCATTTCCAGCTCTAAATCTGTGAAACTAGGAGTTCTGTGATCAAGGAAAATAGGGAATTGTAGGATGGATGGGAAAAAATATAAGACAGTGTGGGAAAATACATTAGACTGGGAAAAACCAGATTGGTCACTAACTAGCTATGTGACCTTTGGGCAAACAACATGGCCTGTCCATTTCCTCTTCTGTAAAATAAGGGGGTTGGACAAGAGCGTCCTTGAGGTCCCTTCCAGTGCTGTGTGTTAAGCAGCAGGACCCATAGCTATCCTCTTGTAATGACACAGCTTTGAAGAACTCAGCTGTTCCCCTCTTCAGAGGGGACCTGCCCTATCTTAAGAAGGTGTGGAAGAAGAGAGTGCAGCTCATTCTAAAAAAAGGGGACTACAGTCAGCTCAAACCTGGATCCTTGCCCAGGGAATACTACCACATTTATTAGACTATAAGTGAGTCTTTATGAACAAAGACATTAGTAGATATCAGTTGGTGGCCTCAAATGCATTTCACTACAAAACTGTCCCCTGATATCACTAGAAAAGGAAGGCTGATATCTGCTAATTATGAGAGCCACAAATTTGAAATTCCTTTTCTCTTGAAGTTTGGCTTCTCCACATAAATGTGGCTATTCTTGAATCATCCAGGACAGGTATCATGCCCAGATCATACAGTGCTGGAGAGCCAAGGGGCTAGAACCCAGTTCTTGGGGCTTCTGCCCTGGGGCTCTTCCTCCTCAAGCCTATGGCTGTGTCCACCTGGAGGTGCCAGAAGTTAAGTTAAAATCAGCTGCCTGTGGTCAGCGCTGCTTGAATTCTCTAGCCCACACTCCAGACACCTCATGCTGGGGCGGGGTGGAGCCTTGCTCCCCGAACACCACAGGAAGTGGGTGAGAGCAGTGAGACACATCCGAGTGTGGAGGCTGAGCAGTCCCTGGAGAGCCCCTCAGAGAAAGAAGGGAAGTGGATTGACTGACATCAGGGAATTCCAGATGCATGATCACAAACAAAAATGCTTCTGTTCCCACTTTCAAAGGCAAATGTTACCATTTTCTGGTAGATTTAATATGAAAGCCGAAGGGCTGTTGGACAGCACTTAATTAGTGGTAAATGCCCCAAACTAAAAAACAGGCAGAAGTACTGGGGCACAGTGGGAGGATCACTGGACTGGAAGGCAGGAGGTCTGGGTTCTTGTGTTGGTTTTAACACTAATCTGATACGTGACCTTGGACAAATCATTTCCCTTCTCTGGGTCTCAGTTTCCTTGTAAGGTCCCTTTCAGCTCTGACATTCTATGTTCCATGGCTCTTCCCTGATCCTGACAGCTTTCCTCTGGGGCAGTCACCTTCTTATGCCTCAGTTTCCTCCTCTGTAAAATAAGGGAGTTGGACCAGATGGCTCTGGAGTCCCTTCTAATTCTAGAGCTATGATTTTGTGATCAAGTGGGCTTAAGTTTTCTGTTTTAAGGCGTCCTGGAAAAGTTGATGGAGAACCATGGACAACAGTCATTCAGTCCAGCCCTCTCATTTCTAGATGATGAAATCATGACTCAGGGTTAAGTGACTTGTCCAAGGTCATGCAGAATCTTAGTGTCAGAGGGTGGACTTGAACCCGGATCCCCTGACCCTTGGGCCAGGTGTTCCTTCTGCCCAGTTTCTCCCCCAACTCCCTTACCCAGTACTCCAGTGTTCCATTTGCTCTTTACCTGGTCTGAATGATTTGACTCACTCCTGCCATTAGGAACACTTGATCATTTTCTCTTTCTGGCCCTCCTCAATAGGTGTATGACACTTTACATAAACCACATTTATCCCTTATGCTTCTCTGTATTGCTGTCTTATAGGTTAGTCACCCATAAACCTCCTGAGGGCAGGGAATATATCTTCTACCTCTGAAGAAAGATTTCCCCTCTCCTACAGGGGCTCTGTATGCTCAGAGCTCTGCTCAGTTCTAGGAAAAAGAGATTACTGACTCACATGTGGGTACTCATTTAGCCTTCATTTTTCTTATGATAAGAGAAGTCTGAATACAGACCCCTAAAATGAAAACCCTTTGAAAGAGGAAAAAGTACATCTTAAAAAATAATCATACACAATTGCCAATATGAAGCAAGCAGTCTTTATGGTAAAAAAAAAATTAATTTATTTATATTCCTTCTAATTAAAATTTAAATATTTTAATCATTCTTCACCATTTTCTTTATCTTTGTCACAGAATGGTCAACATGAGATGAGAAACATGGGATGAGAAAAATCAACAGGACGGAGAGTACAGTCAGGACACAGGTTTTAGAGAAGCCAGATCTGGGGAGCAGGGGATTTGAGGGAGATGTATAATCTAGAGTCAGACCAAGACTGAAACTTGTTCATATCAAGGTATCAATTCAACAAAACTATTAAACAATTAAGATTAAACAAAACAAAATTATCAAAATAAACAATTGTTTATTTCTAACTCTTATTTCTCCTCTCAATCACTTTAACCCAACAAATTAGGAAGCATTTATTAAATGCCTACTGTATGCCAGGTAAAACTTCTTGATGTCATCCCCATTCTCTCCTCCTTTATTCCAATCTGAGATAAGGAGATTTCACTAAGGTCAGTTCCTTGATCCCATCCCCTCCTGTCTTTCTCAGTTGGATTGCCCTTATAATCATCTTTCATTCTAATCTTTCATCTTTACTTACTAATTGGTTCCTTCTCTGCTGCATAGAAACATATCCATCTCCTCCATTCTGAAAAAAAACAAACCCTTCATTAGACCCTGCCCTGTCTCAAGATACTGTCCTATATTTTCTGCCCTCTCTGCCTAATTCCTGGGGTGGGGGTGGAGGTAGAGCTGTGTATGCTGATCCTTGTCTCTCTCTTTTCCTCTTTCTTTCCTTGTCTCTCTCTATCTTTTCTCCTTCTACCTCTCTGACCAAGCCTCCTCAGTCTCTTTGCTAATATCCATATCATACTCCCTCAACACAGAAAGTAATATTTCAACTTAATTGAAAAATGCCTTAAAAACATGCTATAGAAACAAATCCACACAGATGTATGTACCTTGGTCAAGCTGAGGCTTTGATAATGTTTAATGAACATTTTCTTCATTGTTTTTTAGGCTACTGGGCACCTGCCTGGGGAAATTTATAAAAGGGAACCATCTAAGTAGTTCACAGATGAAAAGGAAATAAAATATCCCTTCTTTCTCCACAGAGACTTTCTGTATGGAGGTGGATTCCTTTGTTGGACTCACCAAACTATTTTTCTCTCTTTTAAAAAAATCTTGGTTACATCTGGTGGCCTGATGGGTAGAGAAGGGACAAAGGACAGATTTGGAAATAAAGGTGATATCAGAACAAAAGATGTCAATAAAATAGATTGGTTTTGGTTTTGAAGTAGAACTGTGATGCAGTGGTGTAAGGAGCTGCCAGGATTGAAACTCCCTCTCCCAATATGGCTCATCACCTTCCCTGTAGTAAGAGAATTTCCAAGGGCATCAAGATTTAAGTGACCTGCTCAGGGTTGCACAGACAGTATGGTTCAGAAGACTTGAACTCAGGTCTTCTTGACTTCAACGATAGTTCCCTTCCCTACCCACTACACTAGGTTATTTGTCATCAATAAAAATATGACTATAAAGAGGTTTTCTAAGATTAAATGCTGAATTCTAAAACCACTGACTTTAATATTCAGGGCTATGCCAGAATCTGGTTAGAATCTTTCATAAACAGTTAACACTCGAGACAAGACTCTAAAAAATTATCCTGACCAGAGGACTGTCCAGCTAAAAATTCTGGCTTGACTCCATGGTCTTGGTCTGTCTTTCTCTCTCTCTCATGCTTTCATTCTGATTTTGAAGGAGAAATGACCTGGATACATCTTCATCAAAGAGTAGCTTTATGACACACCAGAGGTTCAAGTGACATCCACAGGCCATCAGCTTAGATTGCAAATGGTCTTAATATGTCTACTGTTTACTTCACTCATTGTCACTGCCCCTTCCACCAATCCTTCCAGAAAAGAGGAGTGGCAGTCTGATCTCTATTTAGGTAGAAAGGAAGAGAAAAGTAGCTAGCTATCTAGACAGATAGATGGATGTATAAATAGAAGGATAGCTAGGTGGATAGATAGATGGATGAATGGATGTATGGATGCATGATAGATTGATGGATGAAACGATAGATGAATGAATGGATGGCTGGATGAATAAATGATAGATGGATAAATAAGATGGATAGACGGATGGATGGATGGATGGTAAATGGCTAGATAGATTTTATTAAGCCCTTACTACATTCTGGGCACTAAATGTTAAGTGCTGGGGATGCAGATAAAAACAGACATTCCTTTCCCTCAAAGAATTACATTCTCCTCTCCATTTTTGAGTAGATAGAAATCTCTCTTCTCACTTTTCCCTTTGCTCTCCTTTCTCCTCTACTTCTTGATCCATTCTCCCTGTTTAGTTCTCTTCCCTCTCTCCCAAAGGGGCAGATGAAAGACTGGAGGGAGAGGGGGAAGGAAAGTTATGAAGGATGGGGATGGGGTGGTAAAGGATATTGATGGAGGAACGTTTTATGTTTTCCTCCTATGTCAAGCCTTACTATAGAGTAGGACCTGGAGACCCATAAAATACTGAGTAGGATTAATGAGTAGCCGTAGCCTTTAGGGTATTCATTTGCTTTGCTCTGGCTCTTTCCTGTATAATGAATTTTCAGGATAGGCATTCCTACTGACATTGAGTCAGGACACTACTCTTAAGGACTCACTGTCCCTTATGGCTAGGTATGTTATTGTTTTCAAGTTTGTTAAACTGTCTTTTAATTTACATTAAATTTTTTTTTGAGGGAGACTGTGTGTCTCTGTCTCACCCAGGCTGGAAGTGCAGAAGCCACCAAAAGGCCCACTGTCAATAAGCACACGTTTTCCAAGCTGCGCCAGTTCTGCCCTAAATTCTTAGGCAGGCTGGTGGCCTTTCACTTCCAGGGTACCATATTTGTACAAGACTTAGGTAAAGCATATAGTTGGCATTTAATAAATACTTAAATTGATCTGAACTCCTTTAACAGACTACATGCATTAGCTGATTCAGTCAGAAAGGGAAAATAAAGAGATAATCTGGTATATAACCTTCTAATGATGAGCTTCTCAGACAAGACACATGGAGCCTGCTGCTGAGCCTACATTCAAAGCCTTTCCAGCTTGGCAGACCCCACTAGTGCTTAGACTCCTCTGGTAGGGTCTTGCAGGGTACAGAGTCAGCTACATACCACAATGAAACATTGTAGGAGCTGTAAGTTTTTACACGTATTTTGCAGGTCTCCTTCCCCTCACTCCAAAGTATCTCTAGAGTTAGTAAAAATGTAAACAAGCTCATGCAACTGCTTTTCTCATTTCCTTTACATTCTTATTAGAAGATATGCTCCTTCTTGTGGGTAGGGAAAGCTTCATTTTTTGTCCCTGTATGCCTAGAGACTGAAGAAGTTCCTTACTGAAAACACAGGCACTGGGTGATTCTTTTGGTTGCAACTCAAGAAACGATCTACTATCACATGGAAGTGTTGTAGTCTACATAGGAGGAGAGGTTACCCAAGCTAAGAAAAATGCAGACATTGGGATATTGGGATACTGACTGTTCTCCATCCTCCTCCCTTTTCATACACAGTCACCTCCCTTCCCTTCCTGGAGAGAAGGAATTTTTCCATTGTATTCCCTGGCCTAGCAATGTGCTTGGAACATAGTAGGTAGATGTTTAATAAATGTTTGTTGATCGATTGATAGACTATAAGCTTCTTGAAGGCAGGTATTGTTTCATTCATTGCTTCTGCATTCCTGGGACCTAGTACAGTGTCTGATACATAATAGGTACTTAATTAATATCTGTTAGTCAATTCCCCTGCAGTCAGACCAGCCTGCCTATAAGCACTCACTTGTATTACCCCAACAGAAGAACAGTTACCCCATCCCTAAATATTCGAAATCATCACCAATGTGCTTTAAAAAAAAATCAGTACCTTGCTGAGTCTAGACTCAAAAGCGAGTGACGTAGAAGATTTGGAAGTCTTCATGCCGGGAGAAGCTGGAGTGAGAGGGCGTCCCCGCTCAATCCCATGAGTCCCTTGCTTTACTGGTGTGCTCCAGGATTTGGCTACACTCTTCATTGTGCCAGGAGGTCCAACTTCCTAGGGGAGGCTGTAGCAGAAGAGGAACAAAAGAAGTGAAAATTATGTTTTCATAATTCATAAAAAATAATAAAAAACAAAAACAAAACATAGAAATTAATAAAAATAAAAAAAATTGTTTTCATCATCCTGAACTAAAGCAGTATTTTAAGAGAGTACATGTGAGAACATCAGAGCACATTGATGACTTGCCATCACTAAGCCTTCCTGTGGTTGCTGTGATCATGAGGACCTAGCCCTTGAATTTACTGAAAATAGAACATTCCTTCTCTAAGATCAACAAGGGATCTTGAGACCAAACTGGATGCACTGAGCAAAAGGTCACGTTTTCTAAATTCCACACAAAGTTCTCTGTTCCCTAAAAGAGCATCTCTTTTCATTAAACTTACTTTTCTGACATTACTGTCCATTAGGAGTGCAAGGGTTTCTGGGACAGGGTCAGCCAATACCACATTTACATCAGCTAGCTCTTCTAGAGCAGGTTGGCTCAAGTCAAGGCCATAAGCATAGTGAGCAAAGGGGGTGTAGGGTGGGTCCATCTCCTCCATCTCCAGAGACAGAACCTGAACATTTCACAGGAAATCGATTTCATACACAAAAGCCAATTGGCCAAAGCCTGATTTTGTGAAATGATCACAAAAACACAAGGTTAGGTTTTCCAACCCTCTTTTCCAAGGTTTGTTTTGCAGGGTTTTGGGAAACATTTTTTACATAATGACTAAACCATACTCTGTGCTTAGATATGTTTGGTCACACCCAACAACAGCAGCCTGTAGTGCTAAAATTTATTAAAGTTACTCAAACAAGCCTAAGGCAGAATAGAGTGTGTGTGTGTGTGTGTGTGTGTGTGTGTGTGTGTGTGTGAGATCAGCATTGAAGAAAAAAGGACGTGTCCATTGACTGGGAAATGGCTAAAGCAGTTGTGGCACATGAATGTCACAGAATATTACTGTGCTGTAGAAACAAGGAATAGGAAGAATTTAGAGAAATCTGAAAATAATTTTATTAAAAAACTGATGCAGGAGAGGAGCCAAGATGGTGGAGTAGAAAGATTCACATATGCTAGCTCCAAACCCACGGCCCATGGATCTCCTGTAAAAAGAACTCCCAACAAATTCTGGAGCAGTGGAAGTTGCACAGCAACAGAGTGAAGGAGATTTCTGTTCCAGAGAGCTCTGAAAAACTGATCCCAAAGGTCCGTCATGCAATCAATGGGAGCAGAACCCAGCCCTTCCCTAGCTGTGTGGCAAAGAGAGGAGCACATCGGAGCAGGCTTCAGGGATGGAATCTCCAGTGGGCGCGAAGATCCCTCCATCACAGATGCACGGGTCAGTGAGAGAGACTTCTGGGCTGGCTGACAGGGGAGCGGGGTGTCTCCATGACTTGGGCCCCCTTGGGAGGCAGCAGCAGAGGCAGCAGGCAGCCAGAGGCTCCCAGAGCAGGCAGGAGCTCAGCAGGAGCTCCATTACAGAAGATCTCCTCATAAACCCCCTGAGGGAACTGAGCCTGGGAGGCGGCCCTGCCTCCACCTGAGCACAAGAACTTAAGCTCACATTGAATAGCAGCCAGGCTCACCACTGAAAGCCCTGAGGCTGGGGAGCAGCATTTGAATCTCAGACCCCAAGCACTAGCTGGGTGGATCTGGGCTGGGGTGGAGAGAAATCTCAGAAGTCAAGTAACTGGCTGGGAAAATGCCCAGAAGAGGGGAAAAAAATAAGACCATAGAAGGTTACTTTCTTGGGAACCAGATGCTTCCCTCCTTCCTTTCTGATGAGGAATAACAATGCTTACCATTAGGGAAAGAAATAGGAGTCAAGGCCTCTGTATCCCAAACATCTG